>JBBPBP010000004.1:34776825-34794141 GCA_037974735.1 Cicer chorassanicum
TTTTTATTTTTAGAAAAAACTGAAAGTAACAAGATAGTAAATAAATACTTGAATTCTTATAATATTGGTGGGGTAGCACTCAACATTATCTGTACTCCCTCATTTTATAGTATCTCTTTTTTTTAACTAAGATTTCTTATACGCTATCTCTTTAGAAATAAAATAAGGTAAAGTTACATATTTAACTTTTTAAGTTACGTCGAAATACTCTATAGATCTTTTAAATTTATTTCTTTATTAAGAGCCTATTTGAAAATTGATTTTTAGTTTTTAAAAAGTAAAAAATAAAAACCTGTTTGATAAGCTATTTTTAAAATACAAGAAAGCCAAACAGCAAAAAAGACACGGAGAATTAAACATTTTCATTAATGGCGCATGTGTAACAAATAGTGAACTCACCTGCTTCCCAAATAAATGTGATTGGTTGACTTTTACCATCCACCCATATGAGTCTTCAAGTTTACCGGTTGATTTTTATTTATATACACTCGTAGATCCACTTCTCATGTGTTCCTAAAATAACAATTATTTTTCGATTTTATTTTGATTTATTAAATTTTATTTTTTTATCTTGATCTATTATGTTATAAAAATTGGATATTTTAGTGTTTCAAGTTATTTTAATTCTTTTAAATTATAATAATAAAATATTTGGGTCCTTAAATTACAAAAATATATATGTTTGCCTCTTAAATTCAGGGCTATCAATATGTGCAATCAGAACATTGACACATGACTCTCAATTAGAGAGCGCCTCGATTTTTTTTTTTTTTTATAATATACCATGTCTTTTGAAAAATTACATTGATATCTTATTTTTGTACGTTAAACACTATAAAATTTTATATTTGCACATTATGGCTAGAATAAATACTCAATTTGTCAATGACAAGGATTGCAGCCTACTAGAGCCATCACTCACTACTAATGGTTAGAATCATGAATTTTGATGTTAGAGTTTTGTGATTTTAGGGGCCAAATTTTTATATTTGAAAGAGACCTTCAAAAATATTGTAACGACCTTGCTTAAGTTATAATATTTGTGGTTATTAGAAATGACCAAAATGTATAATATTTGTAACTTAATGAATTAAAAGTGTTTAATATTTATAATTTAAGAGACTAAAATGAAACGAAAATAATTTGAAGTGATGAAGTCTTTACCATTTGTAACTTAAAACAGAATGAACAAATAGAACTTAAGGAATTATAGTGAAAATTAAAAATAACTTAATAGACCAAAATTGTATCATTTTTATAACTTAAGAGATCAAAATGTTTCATATTTGTAACTTAAATGACTAAAATGCAGAGCCGGCCCAAGGGGGAGGCGCCTAAAGCCATTGCTTTAGGCCTCGCCAAAAAATAAATTTTTTTACTTTAATTTTTATACGGTATAGAGGCCCAATAATATATTATCAAAACTCTTTAATAATATATTATCAAAACAAAAAAGGCCTCCAAATTTTTTTTAATTAGCCAATTAAAATCGATACAACTATTTATGAGGATGATGATACTATACCGTCAGAAGAATCTTTTAATATTAAATGCATTCCTTTTCACTAAAAATCATCTTATGTTAAAGACATTGTTTTTTACTAAAAATGTCTCTTAGAATCATTCGTCTGAAACTTTTTCTGTCAACGCGACAAAAAGTTTTTTCACCCTTGACCCTACTTCCTTATTCCATGCTTTGATTTTATTTTTTGTTTTGAATTTTTATTGTGTGAGTAGCTATTATCAGTGGCCAAAATATATTAAGGTATGTGTTTTTAATGTATTCGTCTCTTTGTCATCTGTAATATGTTAAGTATTAAGTAAATATTTATATTCTAAATTATTAGTCTTTTTTTAATTGTAATAGAGATCAACCTTTTCTATATATTTAGGTGGAGTAGAAACTATAATTTTTTTTTAAATGGATTAGCTTTATTATCGATTGAAAAAGGATTGTTAAACGAAATCGATTACAATAATTTGATAAATGATTTTGCATAAAAAAAAAAGTACAAAAGATCAATTTTAAATAAAAATATTAATAGTTTATTTATTAACTTTGAAAATGCCCCGTCTAATAATTTTGCTTTAGACCTCATAATAGGTTGGGCCGGTCCTACTAAAATTAACAAAAATAACATAGAAACGTCTAATATTTATAACTTAAGAGATTAAAATGAAATGAACAAAATTTAAGGATCAAAATGAATCCTAAAATTAAATTAAAAGATCAAATAAATAATTTAATCAAATTTTAAATATGAAAAATATAAATTAATTCAATTAATATATCCAAGATTATTTTAATTTTGATTTGAAATATATTTCATTTTTCTATTGTTGATTGATAATTTTTCATAAAAATATATATCTTTTTTACCAAGTTATTATACAATAGATTAACATTTTTTTTCAACATTCACTTAAATTTCACTCTTTTTAAAAGTAATCACCAAACAAATTTTTGTTTTTAAAATCTATTTTGAAACAAATATCTCAAACAAGATTTTTCGATTTTTCTCATCAATAAAATAGTTTTTAATAACATTGTCTTCTGAAAAATATATTCTAAAATTGATTTCCAAAATAGTTTTTGAAAATCAAAAATCAAAATTGAATCAAACTCTATGTCCTTTAAGTTTCATTTCATTAACAAAATTATCTTCGTTGTTCTTATTGGCTGTTTCCATTATAAAAACACAGTGTTCGTTAAGTTTATCACCTTCATTAGGTTCTTCTCCTTTCTCATTTTCTTTCTCTTTAAATCCAAAAAATTCAACTTCCTTTTTATCATTTTCTTTATAAAATCTTGAACAAATTAAATCAAATTTCACCCTTCCGAAAATCAATATTTAAAACAAACCAAAATTAAAGTAAAAATTGAAACCCATAAAATTTAAAAGCTACTTGAAAAACTGTCCGAAAATGCATAATAATTTTGGATCAAAGAGAACTTGGAGGAAGAAAGGAGTAAGGATAATGTTTAATTGAAACTGTTCGAAATCAAATAACAATTTGACTTGAAAAACTATCCGAAATCACATAATAATTTCTCAGAGGAAGAGAAGTATCAAACGATACTCGAAAATATCTAAAATTTTAGATTTTGTAGGTTTCAATTTGTTTGGGTTGATGAAAGTGATGAAGAAGGGGAAGAACGAGTTTCATTTTTTTTTTTTTGTATGGAAATTGTTAAAAAGACTTATGTAAACGAAATGAAACCTAAATGACCTATTTGAGGAAAAAACTTAATAATTACATGCCGACTATGATCATAAACAGCAGTATCATTATCCTCATATTTCTAATAGTTTGGTTTTGAATTCATTCACCTTTTTAGGAAGTGGTTGAATTAGGGTTTAAAGTTGCAGAATTCCCAGATAACATGCATGTAGTTGTGTAACTAAATCAATTGATTTGTGTATGTTGCAGTGAAAGCTCTACAAGCAATATCGGATAAACTAATTAAAGAACGTGAATTGGAAAGTAGCAAAACGTTCCTGCATTGAGCTTGATGGAGGCTTTAATAATAACAATAATAATATAAGTGATGACTTTGTGAGGAATGTCACTTGCGATTGCACTTTCCAAAATAACACCGTTTGCCATATTACTAGCATGTACGTTTTTTCTTTATATTTTAATTGCTTCAATTATGCAACTTCAATCAAATCAAATAAATTTTGTTAAAATAAAAAAGGTATTGTAAACTTTCTTTACATCAAGCTAGTGGTTGTGTTGTGTTCGAGTGATTAATAAAATTCAATTAACGATGAATTGATCGTAATATTTGAGTTCGATCTTTGTTTAGTTAGATGTTACTTACCTCTCAACTGAACTCTCAATCATCAAGACCCATTTTTCTTGGTAATTACATGGTTAAGACAAAAAAATCATTCTTTAGATTAAAACCATCAGTTACAGCTCAAAATTTCTTAACATTTTACATTTTCTATATTATATTAAATTAGTTGCATTCATCTTAAGTAATTTTATTTATTTAGTTTTTTATATATACTAATACCAGTTTAGCTATGACAGCTTTCTAAAGGGTCAAAATATATCTGGAGTTATGCCCGGTGAATTTGGAAATCTTACTCAATTAAAAGTACTGTAAGTGTTTGTATATATATATATATATTCTGTTTCCTTCATCTTTTCTTAATTTCCTTTGTGTTCATAAAATTATTATTCAATGTCATAGAAAATGTTGTCATTATAGCTAACTGCACTAAATACAACTATGGCATCCACTTTTGAAAATGTTGTCATTATAGCTCTCTTCTTTTTTTTATACTGCAAAATCAAGTGTGACAAAAGAAGTTGTGATAGCAATATTCCAATTTTGACCAAATGTTTTTATGGGAAAAAATAAAAATTATTATTAACTTCATAAAATGCAATAGATTCTGCAAAAGAGTGATTGGAGCTTTTATTCCATGTGCAGTGATCTTACTCGCAACTATCTCAATTGCTCAATTCCAACGAGTTTTGCTACCAACTCGATAGTTGTTTTGTAAGTAATCATTACATTTTCTCTGAGAGTCATGCACTTCATTTCTGTTGATAGTTAACCAGTTATTTACCATGTTTTTATTTCAAATGATCAATGTACTACTACTGGTACTGTGATTCAGGTCACTTTTAGGAAACCGATTAAGTGGTCCAATTCCCAAAGAAATTGGTGATATTGCTAGCTTGGAGGATCTGTAAGTATTGTAGAATTTTTTGATGTTATATTCAAAATTTTAAATACTCAAATGATAATGTTGATTTACATGTTCACAGGGTCTTAGAAAATAATCAACTAGGAGGACCACTTCCTCCTAGTCTTGGAAATTTGAGCAAGTTGAAGAGACTGTAAGACTATTTCTATCTTCAAATCTATTTCATTTGGATATACATAACAGATTTTAATCAATTCTTTCAGAGATTTTTCTGTGCATGGCTAATTTCTTTTTAATTATTTTAAATGAATCTGCAGGCTTCTTTCTTCAAATAATTTTACTGGGACAATACCTGAAACATTTAGCAAATTAAAGAATCTCACTGATTTGTGAGTGATATGAACTGATACAAATGTTTATATATATATATATGTCTCTAATAAATTCTGAAACTAGTGTTTGAATTTTCTGTAGTAGGATTGATGGAAGCAGTTTATCTGGACACATACCTAATTTTATTGGGAATTGGACCAAACTTGACAGATTGTTAGTATACATTTTGATCCATCAATGAATTTTTTTTCTTGTTGAAGAGGAAAAAAATCATGTTTAACATTTTTGCTATTTTCTGATGAGATTTTATGTTTTTTATAGGGATATGCAGGGAACATCTATGCAAGGTCCAATTCCCCGCACCATATCTGAGTTAAAACTTTTGACTGATTTGTGAGTACTTGCACCTTCTCAGAATATTCATGAGTTTTTGTATTTATACAACTGATGTGGAATATTTCCTTCCCACTGATGAAAACCTTCTATGTATCAGGAGAGTAACCGATTTGAATGGACCAAGTACGACATTTCCTAATTTGAAGGATTTGAAAAACTTGCAACTACTGTGAGTTGAAACATTTTCAGATATTTTATGAAGAACTTTATGATTCATTTTGGTCCGTTAATGTAGTGTTGTATTTCTGTGACTCAGGGAGTTGAGAAATTGCCTAATCACAGGTCCTATTCCTGATTTCATTGGTGAAATGACAAACTTAATTACCTTGTGAGTCAATTTTGATAATAAGTAGGTGCTTATCAATTTAGTAGGAGTAATGTTGTGTAAATTAGTTTTCACATGGCACTCAACATGACCACAAAATTTCTGTTTATTGAATTTGAACTATCTGGGATGTGTAATGAATTATTCACAAGACTATTACTCAACATTATAGTAATTTGACTTCTTGCAGAGATCTAAGCTTCAATATGTTGACTGGTTCAATCCCAAATTCAATTCAAGGATTGAGAAGTCTAGATTACATGTAAGTGAGCGTTCCATTTACTAACTAGAGAATTAGCTAAAATGCTATATATTTCTATACTCTACTAGTAATTTGATATCATATCTTGAAAATTGGTTGCTTCTTCATTATTGATTTAGCTTTGATTTATGGATGCAGGTTTCTTACTAATAATTCTCTGACTGGACCGATCCAAGACTGGATACTGAACTTCAAAATTAACATGTTAGCATATTTCATTTACTATACTTTCTCTCTTTGAATCTGTAAAGTTCTCTTTGTCTAGGAATATTTAAGCTTTTCATTTGTGTCAATGCTACTATGCTAATCATTTTTTTTTTGCTGAAAAGGAACTTGGCTTCAAGCCATTCTTCTTTGGCTGTCACTTCACCTTCGTAAGTTCTTTCACTTATTTTCGACTTGGCTTATCACAATAGAATAATCCCTTGAAACTAACTTCATTTAACTTGTAGAACGTTGTGTTTGAAGAGGAATCTTCCTTGTGCAGGAAAACCCCAGTGTGAGTGTTGAGCTTATTTAGTATATGTTGGTTTCCATGTTGGAGTAGCTAAAATTGATTTTGAGTTGTAGAACTGATTTTCACATGTTTAAGTATTGTCGAGTTGAGTTGATTTTGCTTCTAGAATTGATTCCAATTTGAAACTAGAATTTTGAGCTTTTAGAATCAAATTTTGTTCCAGACATTTTTAGCCTTGAATTTGGGGCTACAATTGATTTTTAGCCTCAAATTTATTTTTGAACACATTTTTTTAAGAATGTATTCAAACATCATCCACTTTACATTTAATTCACTTTTAGACAAAATCAATTCATTCGAATATGTTCTATACAACAAAATAAGTGAATCAAATGAACATGTGTGGTAATTTCTTTCCGGAGTTGACTTCTAATTAGATTTTTTTCACTGTCTTTGAAGATTATTCATTGTTCATAAATTGTGGAGGTCCTGAAGAGGATTTTGAGGGAAATCACTATGTAGGAGACCTGCAGAAAGATGGCATTTCAAACTTTGATCTCAGAAATGCAGGACAATGGGCTTTTAGCAGCACAGGAGAGTATATGGGAAAAGTTGATGCAGATTATACAGCATCAAATGCATTTTCATTGAATATTAGTGGTCCAGATTATTATCAAACCGCCCGAATTTCCCCTCTATCACTTAACTACTATGGCCTTTGTATGCTGAATGGAAATTATAAAGTGAAGCTGCATTTTGCTGAGATAATGTTTTCTGATGACCAGACTTTTAGCAGTCTTGGAAGACGCATATTTGACGTTTCAATTCAAGTGAGCACGGATGCGAAGTTATTTCGTTACATTATTTTTGTTGATTCTCATATTTGAAGAAACTAAATGTCCTTAACTGAAGGTATAAATTTAAAATGCTACATCTTCACAGGGTTTTAAATATTTGAAAGATTTTAACATCATGGAAGAAGCTGGTGGAGTTGGAAAGGGAATCACTAAGGAATTCGATGTCGATGTCAATGACAATACCTTGGAAATTCACTTGTACTGGGCAGGGAAAGGAACCACTGCCATTCCTGATAGAGGTGTATATGGACCTCTTATATCTGCTATCACAGTTACACCAAGTAAGTTTTTGTTTATTATTTGCTTTCCATGTTTCTTTCGACTGCCATGCTTTGTCATTTTCTATAAGCATTTCGTCTTTGTTGTAGACTTTGAAAATCATTCAGGAGGGCTGTCTGCTGGAGCCATTGTTGGAATTGTGGCTGCATCATGTGTTCTTGTCATGCTGATATTGGTTACCCTTTGGGAGATGGGTTTGTTTGGCCGAAAAGCTACTACAGACAAAGGTATGTTCAAGTCTAAAATAATGCAGTTAATTACTTCTATTGTAATTTTTTTATTAGCATAATATATATAATAAGGTATGAACATGAATCTACAATATATAATTAAGTATGAACATTATTTTAATGTATCCATGCATATTTTTTTGGAGGCATAAAAATTACTTTATAATTAGAAAGGGATGACAAACTTAAAAGAAAATGCTGATATGGATTCAGTACTATGGTACCCAACTTTTTTTTTCTCATAGAATTTTGTAGAATTATCTATTTTTCCTTTTTAATTGCCTTTATTTTATTCTCTTGACAATTTTTTATAATCCGAATGGTGATTTACTCGAAAATCTTCTATGTTTGCAGACCTTCTTGATCTTAAAACAGGTTATTTCAGCTTAAGACAAATTAAAGCAGCCACTAATGACTTTGACCCTGCAAATAAGATTGGTGAAGGGGGATTTGGACCAGTATACAAGGTAACTATGGATAAGATCATAATTATCTGGATGCTATTTGTAAATTCAATACATTTTGGCATACCATTTATCCCACAAAACTTCTATGTATATTCTAAGAAAAGTTTTCTCCTAATGACACGTGTCAGAACTTAACACCTCTACATTCTATCCATGCATATTTTTTTGGAGGCATAAAAATTACTTTATAATTAGAAAGGGATGACAAACTTAAAAGAAAATGCTGATATGGATTCAGTACTATGGTACCCAACTTTTTTTTTCTCATAGAATTTTGTAGAATTATCTATTTTTCCTTTTTAATTGCCTTTATTTTATTCTCTTGACAATTTTTTATAATCCGAATGGTGATTTACTCGAAAATCTTCTATGTTTGCAGACCTTCTTGATCTTAAAACAGGTTATTTCAGCTTAAGACAAATTAAAGCAGCCACTAATGACTTTGACCCTGCAAATAAGATTGGTGAAGGGGGATTTGGACCAGTATACAAGGTAACTATGGATAAGATCATAATTATCTGGATGCTATTTGTAAATTCAATACATTTTGGCATACCATTTATCCCACAAAACTTCTATGTATATTCTAAGAAAAGTTTTCTCCTAATGACACGTGTCAGAACTTAACACCTCTACATTCTACCTTTTACCCCCACATATGCACAATCTTACACGGGATCACTACTAATTTTTATATATAAAAGCATGATATTGAAGCCATTGCTTAATGCAGGGTGTTCTATCAGATGGTGATGTGATTGCTGTTAAGCAACTCTCCTCCAAATCAAGGCAAGGGAACCGTGAATTTGTTAACGAAATCGGAAAGTTATCTGCTTTGCAGCATCCAAATCTTGTTAAGCTTTATGGCTGTTGCATTGAAGGAAAGCAGTTGCTGCTGATATATGAATACATGGAGAACAATTGTCTTGGTCGTGCACTTTTTGGTGAATGCCTAATGAACAATAGTGCCTTGTGTTCATGTGAGTGTGTTTCTACTTCAAAATTAAGATGCTACTGAAATTTAATTTTCCGTCTCCCTGCATTTCGAATAGGTCATCAAGGACAGAAGCTGCACTTAGACTGGCCTACAAGAATGAAAATCTGTCTTGGTATAGCAAAAGGATTAGCTTATCTTCATGAAGAATCAACATTGAAAATAGTACACAGGGACATTAAGTCAACTAATGTACTACTTGACAAGGATCTGAGTGCCAAGATCTCTGATTTTGGTTTAGCCAAGCTTGATGAAGAAGGGAATACACATATTAGTACACGGATAGCAGGAACAATGTTAGTACTTGCCACAACTATTAGCCTGAGTCCAAGTCTCTGTTCAAAATTTGATGATATTTTATATTTAGCATGTTTTTGTAACCACTAAGGTTTCATTGTTTTGTGAAATCACTAACTCTTGGGTACTACATTTCTTAACAGTGGATACATGGCTCCAGAATATGCTATGCGAGGTTACTTGACTGATAAGGCAGATGTATATAGTTTTGGAGTTTTAGCTTTGGAGATCGTTAGCGGAAAAAGCAACACAGATTACATGCCAAAGGAGGAGTTTATATATCTTCTAGATTGGGTATGTTTGAACTTCTTTTTCACTTTATTAGTTTATTATGATAAACCTGAAGCAAGGTGGAATAAGTATGGGCAAATAGAGTAGATATTTTCTCCATTTCTCAAATTCTAGAAATGTGTGCCTTTATACGCCCTATATATCTCTTCATTTCTTTTGAGAAATGGACAACAATTCTACCCTGATCTCTCAACACCAAACTTATCCTCTTCTTTCTTGTTTTATTATATTTATATTTGATTAATTTTCTTCTTCATATTTGCACGCTGAAGGCCTGTGTTCTTCAAGAGCAAGGGAACCTTTTGGAGTTGGTGGATCCAAGTCTTGATTCAAGATACTCCCAAAAGGAGGCCATGAGAATGCTGAATTTGGCTTTGTTATGCACCAACACATCTCCCACTCATAGGCCATCCATGTCATTGGTAGTAAGCATGTTTGAAGGAAAAACTCCAATCCAAGCGCCGGTAATCAAGCGCGGGGAGAGCGGCCGACACTCAAGATTCAAAGCCTCTGAGTTGCTGTCACAAGATACCCAACCTCTTGTTTCTTCATTATCACACAAAAGCATAGAACAAAGAGACGAATAAGTTCACTCTTCCATATCTCTTCAAAGTGAACAAGAATTTTCTTCAAGCAGAAAACTTCCTTGAGATTCACATGATGTGTTCACAGAGCACATTAAACTTCCAGTTCTTTTTTTATGGTGGTAGATATATAGTGTATAAACTGCAGAATGATAGAATATAGTCAATGTTGGTGTGTGTTTAGTTATCTGGTCATACAAATTAATTTTGACTGAATTGGTTTTATAAAATTAATTTTAATTAAAATCAAATTGAATGTAAAGTAATTTATTTTGAATATATTCACATAAAAGTGAATTGAATAATAAATTTCGGTATAAATTAATGTTAGTTTCAAAAACTACAAAATCTAATTTCAAATTAGAATCAATTCTAAAGGTTAAATCATTTCTCCTATATAGGAATCAAACATGTTAAAATCAATTTTAGACCTTCATAATTGATTTTGGGTCCTCAAAAGTGGAACCAACCAACCATACATTAAGAATTTAAAAGTCGAAATGTTGATATTTGATAAACAATGTGAATCACATCCAAGCACTAATCTATTATATATATTTAAAATAGACTCTGCTGTCACGTCATAATAATTCCTCCACATGTGCAAATATTTCCCACCTCAGCCAAAAAGCTGATGTGTACGTCTTCAGAGAGAGTTTCCTCTACTCAGTTTCTAAATAGCTTTTCCCCTTTTTTAATCTCTTTAATCCCTAATTTTTTTTTTGTCTTCCTTTGACAATTTATTTTTCTGGATTCTAATTTTTTTAATCATCTTCTGCTTCTGCTCGCAATCATCCTCCCCTCTCTCCCCGGACCAACCCGGATCTGCCCTCGAAAGTCTCTCTGCATTTTGGGAGCAGAGCATGCAAAATCGAGCAATCTATCTTAGAAAAATTGCCTCGGGTCTTTAAAAATCTATAAAAATGAAAAGCCCCGGGTAGAAGCACAAGCAAAAGGAGAGAGGAAAAAGTAGAAAAAGGAAGGGGGGAGGAGACTCGCCTTATCCTCATAGTCATCCTCTCGGTCGCTTCTGCTTCTGCTCCTCGCAAAATCATTTTCGATGTCGTTGTGCCGTAACTCCTCGAAATCGCCGTTTCGTAACTCTTAGAAATAGCCGATTCGTAACCCTTTTGAATAGTCTCAATTGAAGGATGGGGTTAGGACCGATGATTGTTGATACTAAGAAGGTGAGAAGGATAATTATGAATCCAAGATTGTTAGAGGGAGTGGTAATTGTTGTAGTTTTGCCTTTGAGTTTACTAGGATTGATTCATGTTTTATTATGGATGATGAATAAAGGAAAAAAAAGAAAAATCAAGTTCAGAAACTGGTTCTGTTGTGAAAATGGACTATGAATTTCAAATGAGCACTGGACCTAAGAAGAGTGGTAATTGGTGTAGTTTTGCCTTTGGTTTTACTTGGATTGTTTCATGTTTTTTTATGGATGATGAATAAAGGAAAAAAAAAAGAAAAAGAATCAAGTTTAGAAACTGGTTTTGTTGTGAAAATGGACTATCAATTTCAAATGAGCACTGGAACTAAGAATATTTGTTATTATGAATTGTTAAATGCAACAAATAACTTTGAAGAGAAACATAAGCTTGGACAAGGAGGTTTTCGTGGTGTTTATAAAGGTTACTTGAAAAGGACTAATTCATATGCAGCTAGCTATAAAGAGGATATCTTCAGATTCAAGGGAAGGTATAGAGCAATATGCAGTAGAAGTGAAGATTATAAGTCAGTGGAGGCATAGAAATTTTTTGAAACTCATTGGTTGGTGTCATAGGAACCATGATTTCATTATGATCTACGAGTTCATGCCGAATGGAAGCTTACATTCTCATCTTACATTGACTGAGATATTTCAAAAGAAAGTTCACAAATTGATTGAGATATTGGAACCTTAGAAGAAGCCGAGGATACTGGTAATGGTTTTGCATCTCACAATCCTTCCGTGACACCTCTAGTCGCTCCTCAGTTTGCGTTTCCTGAATAACTATGCTATAAAGATACCTCAACCGACTTTGCTTGAAAGATACCCCAAAAGATGTATGTCATTTCTTTTTAAAGAAGTCCTCTAATTATTGCTGATTTCATTCTTGAGTTATATTTATATTATATATGCTATATATGATATGGTTCAATCTTTATCTTTTAGAAAATGAATGTTGCTTTCAAAATTAGAGTGAGAAATATCCTTTATTTTGTTTGCATTTATTTTGTTTGAATAAGAATATTTGAAAATAAGGGACAATTAATGAAAATATCGTCAAATAATCAAACAAAATAAGGGACTCCAACTTAAAATAAAAGGGTGTTGTCAACCCTCCCTCTATTCCTGCCTATTGCTTTATTGCTGATTCTCATTCATTTATGTATTTTTCTTCATCAAATTTATTGTTATGGAGAGGCATTGACAAAAATAAATGCAAACAAAATAAGAGATATTGCTCACTCTAATTTTGAATACAATGATTTTACTAGCCTCTTAATTCAGTTGTTACAACCAAAATATCGTCAAACAATCAAACAAAATAAGAGACAATTAATAATGACTCCAACTTAATTTAAAAGGGTGTTGTCAACCCTCCAAATAAACACTTGAATATCTGAATTTCTTAGAATATTCTGTGATGAGAAGGTTAAAACGACGAATGAAAATGGTGGTAAGCAGAGGAGGAGTGCAAAGTATGTGTCTTCAAGACTTGCTTGACAAACTTCATATGATTTTAACTAATGGCTTTCGAAACTTACATTCTCATTTTCACTATGCTAAATTTTTTTCTAACCTTATACACACTTTTTTATTTTTTTTAATTCAGAAGCTCAAGAACGGCGTCTGCAAACATTGTGTCAGTTCCGACAAGCTAGATTTCGAAGGAAACAATTAATTCATTTAAGAACACTCTCCACTTTACTGTTATTCTATTTTGTTCTTATGATTTAAATTTAAAGATACCTTGATTTTCTGTTTCTTTGGGCAGTTTGATTGCCAATTGTATGGTTGTGTGTCGTATATAATATATTTCATAACCTTCTTTCCATCAAATTCCTGTTTTAATTGAAACAACAAATTAAGGAAATCAGGATTTATGAGTGAATGAATACTTGGCAGGTTTTTGAAATGAGATAAATAGATAGATGGATAAATACCATTTTAGAAAGTAGTTCATCTCTGTAAGGTCTATCAAAACCAGGGTCTCAAAGGAAATTAGAATAAAGAAGTTCATTAAGCACTTCTATATCATCTCGCTAAGTTACACAATCCAAAGATGAATTACGGGAAGTGAAAAAAGAATATGACAGAGAGAGAATTGATGACACCTGAGAAAATAAATACATAAGAGAGGTGTTTAGAGATCTTGGAATAGAACATGAGTGAATCACCTCCACCTCTATATGCTGCTGCGATCAGATTTTCAAAAACAGTACCTGCATATGATCATAGGATTACAAAGATTGGCTTAACTCAGCAAAATGCAGCTTCACTTTATTATTTAAAACGAGGTGCATTTCATGAAGCTAGGAACAATTTCTTAGTTGGAACCTCTTACTCTTTGGTGCAGGCTTGCCTTTTAGATTTTTTTTTAACTTCTCATTTCCTTCTTCTTATACATAGTATATTACTACAGGCTACAAGAAAGTTATTTTTTTTACACATTTGTTTATGTTGTTTGGTTATTCATTTTATCTAAATGTTTTGAGAAATTGACTTATACAGTGTTATAGGGATGCATTTTTAGTTAACGCACTTTGGAATAAGGAAAATTCTGTTAAGAATTTGTTACAATTTTCAAGAGTTTGTCTTAAAATAGTTAGCATTTCTTATAGAATTTTAGGGATGGGTACATGATTGGTGATAGGAATCCAGTCACCTACTAGATGAAGTTTTCTTCGTTACCAATGATGAAATGTAATATTTGTTTGTAGAGGTTGATCAAGACCGCTTGGAAAAACTTGTCCGGTGTCGACTTGCAAGGTTTAAAAGAAAACAATTGCTTCATTTTAAAAGGAATTCTACCTGTGTTGAAAATAAAGGTGTGCATAATATATTTTGTAAATATGATTCCTACATTTTATTTAGCTTATTTGAGATTATTGTAACTGAACATTGTATCGACTGGCTTCAAGTAGAAGTTGAGCACTCTATTTCATCACAACATGCTAAATCTGAAGAAGCAAGATGTAAAACGAATAAATTACTGCATTTGCATAGGAATATGATTTCAAAATCCAATTCAGGTCTTTGCTAAAAAAATGTGCCTATAATTTTATTGTATATGAGTGAAATTATTTACCTCCAAAATATCCTGTAATTTGTTCCATTTATGTCCTTTTACAGTCCCCGTTAGACAAACTTCCCAACCTAATCCGTCAACATCTACTATTTCCAATGGCATCCGTAGACAAACAGGTAACTTCTAAAATATTTTAAACAAAAAGATTGCTAATATTTATTGATGTTCGGTCTCTTTATATGGTTTGCATTCTAAAAAAATTTATTTATTTTATTAGCTTCCATTATTGAAACTTGGAATTTTGGAAGGCCGACATGTGTTTGTGAAATGTTTTGGAGCTCTTCACTGGTACGAAGAAAGAACGGAAAAGAATAAACACCCTCAACATCCAAAGTTTTCTACATGTTGCATGGAAGGTTGGGTGCAACTTCCATTACTAAAATTTCCACCAACTTTGCTCTATCACTTGCTTGATTATGATGGAGATAGTGCAGCAAAAAAATTCCATTGTAACATTAGAATTTATAATGCGGCTTTTGCTTTTACATCTATGGGTGGAAAAATTGACTATGAAATCAACAAACATGGAGACCCTTATGTCTTTCGAATCAATGGACAAACCTACCACCTACTTGGGTCTTTATGCCTTGAGAATGGAGAAAAGCCAAAATTTGCCCAACTTTATATACATGACACCGAAAATGAGATCTCAAATAGATTAGGCTTTATCCAAGGTGATAACGAAAATAGTCTTCTTCAAGAGAAACTTGTAACAGACATTTTGCATATGTTGGACAATCACAATGTCTTGGTAAAATCATTTAGGATGGTTAGAGATAAATATGATCACCATGATGTCGGAGAATGAAACTAAGATTGCTTAGCAATAGGGTGACTGATGGGAGACAAAATAACCTGCCTTCTTGCTTAGAAGTTGCAGCGCTTTTAGTTGATCAAAGCTCAAATGAAGAAAATGACCGGGATATAATTGTTGAGCAGAAAGCATCTGGTCTTCAGAGAATTACAGAATTGCACCCAAGTTTCATGGCACTACAATACCCATTATTATTTCCATATGGAGAAGATGGTTATAGGATTGGGATAAGTGATCAAAATCCAGAAACATGGAGCTATTACAGGCGAAAAACAGTTACTATGAGACAATATTATTCTTTTCGCTTGCAACAACGAGCTGGAGAGGCACAAACATTGTTACGGAGTGGGCGTTTGTTCCAACAATACATGGTGGATGCTTATGCTTCCATCGAAGAAGTTAGAATCAATTGGATTAGAAAGAATCAAAAGCAATTGTGTGCAGAACTATATAGTGGATTGAGAGATGCTATTAATCAAGGAGACATCATGACAAATTCTGTTGGTAGAATGACAATCCTTCCATCGTCTTATACTGGTGGACCGCAATATCGTGTTCAAAATTACCAGGTAGATAATTATTTCACTATCTATATTTAGTCATGCATTATATACATACCCAACAAATCTTTGTGACTTCTAATATATTTTGCTTTGATATAAATACCCTTTCATGCTATTCTTCGACTATACTTAGGATGCCTATATCTGATTTTTATAAACGTCTCTCTAAATTGATAGTCATTTTTCAAAGACGTATTTTTTAAGTCAGTAACTAACAATTGAAATCATACTCAGGATGCAATGGCTATATGTCAATATGCTGGATATCCTGACCTATTTTTAACATTCACATGCAACCAAAAATGGCAAGAAATACAATTTTTCCTTGAAACTGTTGAAGGACAAAAAAGTGACGACAGACCCGACATCATTAGTCGTGTTTTCTCTATTAAGTTATGGGAGCTAATCAATGATATTAAACGTCAACAAATATTTGGTAAAGTCACAACAGGTAATATATTTTGTCACAATTTTAATTAATTTTAGTCTTTGATTACTTTTTTTTCTTTTCTCTTAACTATATTGTGGCTCAGTTGGAAAAATGATTGAGCAGAAATAGAGATAAACCCATATAGATGAGGACACAAGATGAGATATACATGCAGCAATTAAAAGTGCAAGACAGAATAAGAGATTTTTCTATAATAATGAAACTGGTAAAAACTGATACAGAAAATGAAAGCAAAAATTAGAAATTAAGTATGCTTTTTCTATATTCCTTTCATTGAATCCGTGTCACAGAAATGTAAATATAAGTATAAAAATGACTTGAATCAATTTTACAGACTGTAACACCCCAAATTTTATAATAAACTATTTTAATAATGAAATATGATTTTAAATAATTAATTTGGTGTTAAAATTATTTTAGAATACATGTGATAAATTTCGTGATTATTTTTCATTATATGGATGCTTTAGATGATGTGCTATTATTATACATATTGTTGGACTACAGGAGTAATCTAAATAACAAATGTTATATTTTATATATTTTTCTAAATAGTATTTTAGTGTAATATTTTAAAGAATAAGATTTTAGAAGATTTTACGTGTATATACTTGTATCAAATTAATGTAATATTTTTCTGTGTGTTTGACTGATATTAAGTATGCACGTAGTTATATTTCAATTATTTATAACTATTTTCTATTCTTAGTTATTTATTTTATAAATAATTATCTCGGAATAGTAATGATAT
>JBBPBP010000004.1:34794433-34811551 GCA_037974735.1 Cicer chorassanicum
TTGAATATGAGTCTTGGTTATTAATGTATTTTAAAAGATTAATTACTTTAATTATTTTATTTTATAAAATATGGGTTTTGAAATATTAATAATTTTGTGCTTAATTTCTTTATATGAGTGCTTGTCAAGTTGTGCCTATTTTTTATAAATTCCATTGATTTAGTGGCTTATATAAAATATCGATGTTATATTTTTTATTGTCATTTTAACTATTCTCATAATATAATAATCTTTTAATTTGATATTTTGAAAGATATTATTTTAGTGGCAAATAAATAAATTAAAATAAGTATGTAATTAGTTGACCCTTGTGAAAAAATAAAATAAAATGGAGTTTAATGAGTTAGGTTAACAATAACTAATATGTTAAAAAAAATAAAATCAAATCAAATATACCCTAGTGCTACAGTAGAAAGATATTAGAAAGAGAGAGTTCGTGACATTGCAAATTGAGAAAAGGCAGCAGCCGCACAAAGAGAAAAAAAAAAAGAAAATCGGTTCCGACGATCGATAGCTGTCCAGAAAAACTTCCTCTGTTTTCGTTCAAATTTCAGTATGTTATTTAATTTATTGAGTTAGTCAATTAAACACAATTTTCCAGATTTTTAACAACCCCAATTTCTCCCTAAAATACCCGACTTCTCCGTTTGTAGAATTCGTTATTTTGCATCGTTCTTCTTCACCGTAAGTCCGATTTGAGTGAAACCAACGCCAAAACGATCGTGTGAAAAGTGGCTATGTTATCCACTTATTGGTTTTCTGATTTATGGTAAGATTCCTTGACCGAATTTCGAAATTAATTTTAGAGTCTCTTCTCATAATTTATTTTTAACGTTTACCCATAAATTGTCGAGTTAGATCGATTGAAGGACAAAGAGTCGGAGAATAAAGGTTGTTTGTTCGTGGAATCATATTCGTGTGTGAAAGCATCGAAATAAGGTAAGGGGTGAGAGAGCGTTTGAATTCATGAGTGTAATATATTGTGAGATGAACGGGAAAACCGTATTTCTCAACGATTCATCCGGGGCTTGCTACGTACGACCATAGCCCTTTGAGTGATAAATTAATTAATGTGCAAATATGAGAATTGTGAGATTAAAATGTGGAATAGAAATATTTATAAGGTGTTGATTGATTTAATTCCATTGAATGTGTGTTATTTGATATTATTGTGATATTTGATTTATTTTTGTTAAATGTGTGATATTTGATATTATTGTGATATTCGATGTCGAATGAATTTGGTGCATATGTTGGATTAGATGAGTTTATGTGATGTGATGATAAAAGATGTGTGCATTGTGATAATTTTATGTGATGATGATGATGTATGAATAATAATCGTGATTTCATAAATTTGTGATGAGTTATGTAATGATGATGATATGTGATTTATAATAGTAATGTAATGAATTTGTGATGAAAATATTGAAGTAACCCCTGATGAAATAATTGTGATTCCAATTTGTGTTTGAGATGACGGTCTTAATGGAGTATCATAGGCCAACGAGGGGAGAAAATAAATATTGAGAATTTGGGAAGTAGAGATAATTTTGTCATCATATAGGTAGGGCCTGACAAGCCTAGCGATTTCGAGGAAGTACAACTGAATTGAGTCTGATCGTGGCGGTCTACTGTTGAGCCTTAAGGCAAGATTGTTAGACCTTGGAGGTATTTGGGTGGGGAATTCCTAGGTGACTTGGAGGTAGCACTCCAAATTTCGGGAGCTACCATGCAACACACGTTTACCTCGACTGTCGCGTATATGTGTCTCGGGTTGAGTTGAGGGGATCTATGAGGACAGGGCCAATTTGAATTGTCCGTCCACCGGAATGGTGGCATAGTATCATGGCCTCCCAACCAAGTACTTCAGAGTTTGAATGGTACCACATTGTGAAGTAGAGTCTAGACTCATGCATAGCAGTGCATTTTCTTGAGATGGTTTTCTTGTGATTAATATGTAACGTGTGCGATAATAATTTCTGCGATGATTTGATGTTATAGTGAAGTGTATTGATTTTCCTTGATTTTGACTATATAACGTGATGTTTTTCTTTGAAGAATGTTTGTGTAATGATACGGTTTATTGATGATTAATTGCGTGTTCTTCTTACTTGTATTATACTATCAACATGATTTCAAAACTCACCTCCTTCGTTGTTTGTGTTTGACTGGCTTGGCCCTGCGTTTGCGAAATCGCAGTTATTACAGGTTAATGAGTCTTGAAGTTCAAGTTTGGGCAAAACCCCGCTCTGATAGGTGATACCGGGAATTAAGGGTTGTAATGTGTATTTTACTTATGTAATTATAAATGACTTTTTAATAGCAAATTTTCTTTATCCGCTGCGAGTGTTGTTCAAATAATTTAGTATAAATTATTATAAATGTTATTTTGGGGTTTAGGGTGTCACACAGACAATCTGCATAAGTTTCAGTATAGGTACATGTAATTTGAAGTTTTAAAGCTGTTGGTAACACATCTCCGAAGGATAGTCCAGTAGTTTAGCCAAAGATATTGAAGGAGTTATATTCAGGAAGTGTGAAAAATAGTTGGTAACATTTTTATTTGATACCCAGGAAGTACATGAAGAATACTAGGTAGAGAAATTTCAAATACACATTATTTTCTTAAAATATTTACCAAAAAATAATTTCTGATAAAATGTATATAATGATTTATGAAACCCAGAATCATGAGACTTTGTTTGTTTATTATAAAAAAAAACAATGCAGATCTTCTTTTGGTAACTCTTCCTATCTATACATCTCCATTTCTTTTGTCACTCAGGAAAAGTTATTTTCTTACTCAACAATAGTATTTTGAAGGGTGTAACCCATCCAAAATATCGGATTAATACATGATAGAGAACTTAGATGACCGTCGTGAGAAAATGTAAGTCCATATTCATCATTTGATTTTACTGAAAAACATAGGTATGATAAAAGCACAAACAAAACGGGATACGTCTTATTAAATTAGACACCGTGAAGTCTTAGATGGTGAGACGTATCGTTGATTTCACCATTGTTATACTAGGATGAAAGTTAAGCTCTTTGCTATATAACCGGTGTGGGACTCATGCTGCGCGCATTTTTCGAGTTACACGTAACCGTCCCCAACTTAAAAGTCTCTAAGCTATTTTTCCATCTATTAAGTTAGTCTCTCCGTTAATTGTATCTATTAAGTGATCTTTAGTCACGACCGCTCGAACACAAGTTTTAATATGGAGTCTTTTAAAGTCTATAAAATATAATTATTTATTAAATTAATATAATTAATATTGTAGAATATTTCTTTTACAATTGATAATAAAATCAATTGATTTAATATTTTTGCTCAAAATCTATGAGTATTAAAATAAAAATTTTCCATAATCTTTTTATTTATTTCATTCTTTTTAATTATGTGTTTCCTTGTTTTAACAGTTGTGTACACTGTTGAATTTCAAAAAAGAGGTTTGCCCCATGCCCATATATTAGTGTTTTTACATTCCGAAGATAAAATACAAACATCATCTAAGATTGATGACACCATATCCGCAGAAATTCCAGATAAAGATATTGACCCTCTTAATTTTAGTGCAGTTGAGCGATTTATGATACATGGACCGTGGGATATTTTAAATATAAAATCTCCATGTATGGTTAATGGAAAATGTGGGAAGCACTATCCAAAGAGATTTCATGCGACGAAATGGTGGTTGATATATATATGCGACGAAATGGTGGTTGATATATCTTGAAGAATGGCAGCCAACTTGATAGTCGTTATGTGGTCCCATACAATAGAAATATTTTGATAAAATATGATACCCATATTAATGTTGAGCTTTCCAATCATTCTAGATCAATTAAATATCTTTTCAAATATAATAAAAAGGTCATGATCGAGTTAGAGCAGTCATCTCTAATGTAGAAAACTTTGATAACAGTTCAACAAGGTCAATGCACTTTCGTGATGAAATTAAAGACTATCTTGACTGTAGATATATTTCTCCATCAGAGGCTTCGTGGATAATTTTCTAGTTTAATATGTTTTTTAGAGAACCAATAGTCAAACGCCTTTCCTTTCACTTCCATGGGCAACAAACAATATATTTTCCAGAATCTATGCGTATTTCTACCATTTTAAATAGAGAAGGAATTGAAACCACGATGTTCATGGAGTGGATGAAAATGAACTCTGTAGACATGGAAGCTCGATCACTAACATATGCAGAATTTCCTACTAAATATGTTTGGAACTAGACTAACAAAAAGTGGACCAGATGGGAAAATGGAAGGTGTGTTGGAAGAATATATTATGTTCCTCCCACAATTGGAGAAATTTTTTATTTACGAATGCTTTTAAACAAAGTACGAGGCTTTCGAACATTCGAAGATATTAAAACTGTTAATGGGTTTGTACATCTAACTTATAAGGACGCATGTTATGCACTTGGTTTACTAGAGGATGATAAAGAATTTGATGATTGTATTAAAGTAGTGACATGGGGTATTGGAATTCAACTATGCCAGCTCTTCTCAACAATTTTACTGAATTGTACTGTTAGTAATCCAGGTTTTCTTTGAGAATCTAATTGGAAGTTGCTTTCTGAGGATATTTTATACAAACAACGCTGACTACTAAACTTCCTCGACCTCCATTTGTCAGATGACCAATTAAAAAACTATGCGCTTTCAGAGATTCAAAAATATCTTAGAAAGGTCGGAAAGTCTTTGGAAGATTACAAAAGAATGGCCATTCCCAATAGCAATGTAATTGAGGAAGCAAACAACTGTCTTATTACGGAGGAGCTAAATTATTATATGTTAAAAATGCATGAAGAATACTCTCAGTTGCTACACGGTCTTAATTCAGATCAAAAGGCAATTCATGATTTTGTGCTTCAATCCTTTGAACTTTGGAAAGTTATTCTTTGTGTATGGTTCTGGTGGAATGGGAAAAACTTACCTTTGGCAAACACTACTTGCAAAATTAAGATCAGACGGTAAGATTGCTCTAGCTGTTGCAACTTCTGGCATTGCTGCTCTATTACTACCAGGTGGTCGAACTGCACATTCTAGATTTCAATTAACTTTGAATCCAAAGGAGGCTTCAACATGTTCAATCAATAAAGGCACACATCTTGCTAAATTAATTATGCAAACATCTTTAATTATTTGGGATGAGGCACCCATGGCCAACAAATATTGCTTTGAGGCAGTAGATCGATCACTTTGTGATATTATGAAAGGAATCAAAGAAGACTACGGTTTGAAACCATTTGTTGGAATAACTACTATATTGGATAGTGAATTTCGTCAGATTTTACCTGTAGTTCGAAAAGGTGATAGGCATGATATGATTGAAGCTTGCATAAAAAATTCATACCTTTGGAAACCATGTGAGGGTCATTCGCTACGTAAAAATATGCGTCTACAATCAAATGAGTAGGACTCAATCTCAAAAGATGTAATGCAAAACTTTGCAAATTGGATACTTGATGTAGGTGATGGAAAACAATGCTCGGATATTAGAGAATCATGGATATCAATAGAACAAAATATTATGCTCCCAAATTTACATGATGGTGTTCAATCTATAGTTGACGCTATTTATTCAAATTTAAATAGCCATATTGGGGACACAAGTTACCTTGTGCCGCGGGCTATCTTGACACATACAAATGAAATTGTTGACGATATAAATCACCACATTTTGAATAATTTCACAGGCGAAGAAATGATCTATTTATCATCAGACTTAATTTGTAAGGCAAATTTCAATGTTCAAGATCAAGATCTTCTTTACCCTACTGAGTTTTTGAATACACTCAAATTTCCGAGTTTTCCATCACCCATTTTAAGGCTTAAAAAAGGATCAGTAGTTATGTTAATGAGAAATTTGAATCAAGGAGCTGGGCTATGTAATGGTACAAGAGTGAAAATTACACAACTTGGAAAATGGTTTGTGGAAGGAGAAGTGTTTAGTGGATCTATCATTGGAGTTAAAGTTCTCATTCCAAGAATATATTTGTCGCCTTCAGAATCCAATTGGCCTTTTATTCTTAATCGAAGATAGTATCCTATATCATTATGTTTTGCCATGACAATAAATAAAAGTCAAGGACAATCGTTGCAGCACGTTGGATTATATTTGCCTAAACAAGTATTTACTCACGGACAATTGTATGTCGCCATCTCGAGAGTAACCAATCGAAATGGATTACATATTCTTAGTAACGACGATGACCAGCCCAGTGAAAACATGGTCTTAAATATTGTGTACTAAGAGATTCTTTAGTTGTTTGTTTACATAATTGTGCAGGTAACACAACAACATTTGTATACAATCTTTGTTACCGACTGTTTACTGAACATTTATATATTTTACAAATATTTTAACAACCAATCATTTTTTTATTATCATTATTTTAATCTTAACATCTCGTTTGGTTGTTGGCAGCTACACTTGGATTTCAATTGTACTCAACTCTCTGACTATATATCCTTCAATTTTCATTTTAGCTACTAATAATTTTCTTTCTTTAATTTATCAGAATTCTATGACAACATGGGAATGATATGTAGACTAGAGGAACAAGACTGTCCTTAGATGTCGCCATGGAGGCATGCTTGAAGCCTTCTTCTGTAACACCACGATTTTTAACAGCGCAGGTGTGTATATATATATATATATATAAATAAATTGATAAAATACCAAGTCGTATCACAAACTACAAAAGTCATAATTAATTACATCATAATTATAACAAATTTAAAAGGTTTTTGAGACTATAATCCAAAATATCCAAATATAAAATACACCGGCTAAAATAGTTTGTTTCAAATACATAAGTTCCTTTTGCGACAACAACCTTGAAATAAGAAAGGGAAAATAAATAATTTTTTTATAAATAAAACCCTAGGTTGATCATTAATCTAACTGAGGGTGACTGGGTACTGAGAATCCACGAGCAACATCTAGCCCCAATGCTTTCGATCACAAAACCAAACTCATCGCTGCGCCACACCTTAGGACGATCCTGGTTCTCATCTGAGGGCAAAGCCGAAATTTCCACAATAATTGTAAAGGTCACCAACCGAAATTAACAAATATCACATAACATTTAAATTTTAAATACACAAAATAACCTTTCAACTTAGCATACATCTAGAAAGGGTTTTCATATACCAAACATGCATAATCAAAGTTGAAAAATGAAGTTTTTAACCCAACTGCACTGTTGTATTCGAATACAGCATCCTTGTATTCAAATAAAGTGCTATTTCACAAGTCAGAAGCAAAAACAACACAAATGTATTCGAATATAGTACTGTTGTATTCGAATACAAGTGAAAAATCCGTGAAAAATCCTGCTCATTTTTTATTCGATTACCACATGGCGTAGCCGAATACAAATTCTATATCACTGGTAAAAACAACACAATTGTATTCGACTACAACCTCCTTGTAGCCGAGTACAAGTGCAAATTCACAAGTCAGTAGCTAAATCAACATAATTGTATTCGAATACAATCCTGTTGTATTTGAATACAATCCTGTTGTATTCGAATACAGCTGTGAAAGTTGCAGATTTTCAGTTTTGTAATCATTCAACACTTACCACATAAAGCCAATCAATAACACTCATCAAGTACGACACAATCACAAACCACAATCGAGTATGTATATACAACAATCACAATATAACAAACATGACTCGCGTGCCAAACACCCTAATGCAATGCGTATATGCCAATGCGCATGATTGCAAAGTTCCAAACCAAAAACTCTCATCGAGAGGCGTAAATCGTAATTGTATTGCCTATCACAGGCCTAGTACAAATTACTAAGGTGTCACCTATCACGGGCCCGCACAATTTAATCAAGTGTAGCCTATCACAGGGCTTACACATCAATTCCAAAAAAAAGCCCTCCAAGAGGGGCGTAAACCGTAATTGTACTACCTATCAAAGGCCTAGTACAAATTACCGAGGTGCCACCTATCACAGGCCCGCACAATTTACGGAAGTTTAGCCTATCACAGGCTTTACACTTTAAGTCAAATCCTCGTAAGGATAAGATGGACCAACTATCGCATGGAACCATCCCGTGGCCAATCACGGACAACACTTAACTTTGTGGTCCATCGCGGTTACCACTGCCATTGTGGCCTATTGCGGTCACCACAAGCTATGAAATGCAGGAGTATGCTCTGACTCTTTTCACCACCAACATTACGTAAATGCAGCTATTAAAAGATTCCCTTTTTTTAATACTCATTTCACAATAATGATTTTTCAAACATTTCACAGAGTACACTCAAAACAGATTTTCCTCAAACATACATCAAATTTAATCCACAATTCACATCAAATCATTTCAATTCATTTTTCCACAAAATCCACACATAAAATACATCTAAAAAATTCATAATATTAATTATGAACACATCAATCACACCAAACATGAATTACCACAACCCACACCTCAAACACATTAAATTCAACTTCCACAATTTCACCTATAAACACATTAAATTCATTTTCCACAAATCTACACCTCAAACACATCAAATTTATTTCTCACAAATTCACATATAAGGTTCAAAATGCAAACTAAAAGTTTGGAAGGAGCCTTTACCTCAACGGTAGCTCTAACAACCGATTACGGCACCACAATTAATTCCGGTAAAAACTTTGCTCGCGACGCCATTTCCAAAGCTGGCTCACTAGCACAGTAGCGTGGATATGAGCAACTTTCCCTTTTGTCACTTCGCCAGAGGAAGCTTAGATCTAGGTGAGAAGTGAGGTTTTGTGTTTGATGGTTTTGGAAACCACTAACACGGTTTCGAAAAGAACAGAGGAAGGAAGAAGAAGATTTCTCCCGAGCAGGGAGGGAAACGGTTCTGCCTTTCATTTCTAATTCCTAGCTTTCACTTAAACATATATACATATATATTAACTTTTCAAAACAATATATATATATATATATATATATATATATATATATATATATATATATATATATATATTGTTTTAAACGTAACCAACAAATATCCACATACACTTCACTCATATCTCAACTATTTTGATAAAAATATCTACTCTCGCTGGAGCTCAATTGACACGTAAAATTTTTAACAAAATTGTCCGGTAATAAATTCTTCGTAACGTAAATAAATTATTCTTCGACAAATAATTTTCATCGGTCTATATATATATATATTTAACAAACATATTACAAACTCTAACAAAATATGCTTTTGGTACTTAATTCACAAAATGAATTAAAATTGAGCTAAATGCGTCCGCAATTTTAACACCAAATATACTCAAATTGCATAATTTAGAGTTTAAAATTAAGGGTCTTACATTACTACCCTCCCAAAAGAAGTTTCGTCCTTGAAACTTAAAGTAAGAGTAATAACCACACTAGGTCTGCACTCAAACTCAATATACATGCTAGAACTTGTGTCGTCCGGCCTACTCGAAGAAAGCGTCGTCTATCCCTTTTCATAGAGTGCTTAATAACTCTACGCACTATCATAGCCGGTAAGACTCGCCCGTTCCATTCAACATGATTTTGTCTGCTATCAACAAGAGATCAAGGATGATCAATTCCTTAATTTGTCAATAAGTAACCAAAAGCAATGATGGTGGCTTAGACTATCTTAACCGAAATGTAATAGCGCTCTTTGTGACTTGCACTGAAGGTTATCCTAATGCACAAGCGGTCAAACAATCTCCTCAAGGTCCATTGAGTTTCCCTTAATTTCCTATCGACGAAGTACAATCGCCCAAAACTATGTCACATAGCCTCATATACGTCCACTTGGTACGAAACATCTATTAGGTATCAAACCGAAACACTAAGTTTGACACTAACACACTGAGCACAAAACAAACATTACCGCCGATAACTCCTTAATTTCTCCATTGCCCACAAAACCTCGATTTTCTTTAGTCGCACCACTACACCAAACCTCAATGTTCTTATCCGAATGTTGGTCTAATTATAACTTTAATCATCACCTCCCAACATCCGATTGGTGATCAAAGTTTCCTCTAATATTTTCGACAACATGCCAAGACTATACTACCTACAACACACAAACTTCCTTCAGGTTTAGTGCCTCATTTCCAGAGTCACGTCTCCAACAAAAATCCAATTTGAATTTCATTCACTGGTTAAGACCTACATATGTCTCATTCATAACACCTCAAATTCACGTTTCACTAGTCAATTTCCTACATACTTCGCAATTCTGGACAAATCTGAAAAATAATTTTCCTACATCTATTGCCAACATTCATTCTGATACTTCTCAATTTTGCCGCGTCCTTTATTTGCAGTTTGATGATTATCCTTTCATTATGACAGGTCAAACACATTGTATTCACTCCATCAATTCTCCATTTATACAAACCTTAAATTTCTACCTCGAACCTTGATACATCTTCATTATTTCGAAATCATTACTTAACTTACTCTTGTATGTCTTTTTCCAAAAATTGCTCTCTTCTTTGACAGCCACAATAGGTACACCCCATAGTGCGTCATATCCCAAAATATCAATATCATGCAACTTAACTTGATTTTCTTTTTGTCTTTCCTCTTACTATTAAACTTTTCTTCCTTCAGATAAGCTTGTCATCCCGATCTTTAAGAATTTCTTCAACAATTCAACAAAATCTTAATTCCTCCAAGTTTTCACACTTCCTATGAAATATTCTACATCTGAAATATATCTCAAAACACTTTTCTCCTCTATCGTCATTTAACCGTCCATGTGGTCAACATCTAGAGTTCTTTATTTGCTTAGCTCATGTGCCATCATACTTCGTCTTGCTTCATTATAGTGATTTCAATAATTCAAGCCTTATTAGTTCCCACCAAACTTTTCCATTCCATGCTCAATTCTTCCCTACCAACAAACATTTAACTCTTTTGATTGACGAACACAATAACGTACCCTATGACATGCATTCAAGTAGTGCCTTTGAATTCATTGGCATACCATTCTAAAAACAATGTTTGATTTACGGGTGGGATAATTCATTTCATGAATCCTTAATTGACATAAGCTACATACCCATGTGCTGCTCCAACAAGTTTTCATGGCATGTTTTTCCAAAAATTTGGTTCACTCGTTGGATTTTCTTATTCATTCTCAACCTTCACCGAGGTACAAATTAAAAGAGACCCAACAATCGAATGCCCTAAAGAACTCATTCTCATACATTCCCAATAAACATCTCCTAAAAAGTAATTATCTTTAGACCTCATCCTCATTACTTTGCAGTAAAATATCTTCAAGATCTACATATCTTCCTTGTCCATCTAGTAACTAAAACACTCATTTCAAATCTTAACGCTTGGCTTCCCAAGAACAACAACTAAACCATAAATCATTTGTTACATTTCTTTCTATTCACGCTATGTCATTTGAATAAAATTATAAAATCTGATCCTTGAAATCTTCAAATACTCATTACACCGTCTAAATTCATCCATGTCATCTTAAGATACAATACAAGGTCTTATTCATCATGGACTCTAACCGCCTTAGTAATCTCACTAATGAAAACTCTTCTAATCATAACACAACATTATTAGTAAATCTTCAAACACTTCCATCCATTACATGAATTATTTATCACTTGCCTACCTCAACTCCCTCGATCATACAAGTTTAAGGTGTCACTTGGTCCTCCATCCAACCTTGTAGATTTTAAATCTTCGGCTTAAAGATCAACCATCTTAGGGTCTCAAATCAAATCTTGATTAATCCATCTAACTTATTAAAATATTCACACTCATTTAGTGTTTACCATCCTTTAATAGACACTCCAAGCTTACATTTCAACGATCTCAAAGTATTCTTGTACTCAGTACTTCCAATTCCACTTAATAGTAACATGTGGTTCAATACATCAAGGCTTAACTCCTTATGTTTACCCGAACATCACTCAAAATTCACACTTACGCGTCAATAGTTTCATCTAAAGTCACTATCCATACTTATTATCTCCTAAACCACACAGAGATTTGTCACTTACCAACAAAATATATAGTCTCACTCCTATAATTGTCATGAGATTCATACTCAACAATCTAAGTCACGAATCTAGTTTAACTCGAATGGTCGACCTTACCCCTCAAGGTATTGGCTATTCCACAAGGCACGCTGTTTCTTATAAGAAACAATAAACTACTTAAGCATATCATGCTTGACCCAGGACAACAAAACACAAAGTACACGTGGACTCTAGTTACTTGATACACCTACCTCAACTCTTGATCAACTTAGGACACCCAAATCACAGCCCCAAAGAAATTGAAACCAAGGCTCTGATACCACAATGTAACACTCTGATTTTTTAACAGCGTAGGTGTATATTTTTTTTTAAAAACTTAATTGAAAAAATATTAAGTCGTAACACAAACGACAAAAGTCATAATTAATTACATCTTAATTATAAAAAATTAAAAAGGTTTTTGAGATGGTATTCCAAAATATCCAAATATAAAATACACCGGCTAAAATATTTTGTTTCAAATACATAAGTTCCCTTTGCGACAACAACCTTGAAATAAGAAAGGGAAAATAAATAAAATTCTTAAATAAAACCCTAGGCTGATCATTAATCTAACTGAGGGTGACTGGGTACAGAGAATCCACGAGCGGCATCAAGCCCCAATGCTTTCGATCACAAAACCAAACTCATCGATGTGCCACACCTTAGGACGATCCTGGTTCTCATTTGAGGGCAAAGCCCAGATTTCCACAATAATTGTAAAACGTCACCAATCGAAATTAACAAATATCACATAGTATTTAAATTTTAAATGCACAAAATAACCTTTCAACATAGCATACATCTAGAAACAGTTTTCATATGCCAAACCTGCATAATCAAAGTTGAAAAATGAAGTTTTTAACAAAACTGCACTTCGTATTCAAATACAACATCCTTGTATTCGAATACAGTGCTATTTCACAAGTCAAAAGCAAAAACAGCACAACTGTATTCGAATATAGTACTGTTGTATTCGAATACAAGTTCAAAATCAGTGAAAAATCCAGCACATTTTGTATTCGATTACCACATGGCGTAGCCGAATACAAATGCTAAGCCAGTGGCAAAAACAGCATAACTGTATTCAACTACAACCTCCTCGTAGCCGAATACAAGTGCGAATTCATAAGTCAGTAGCTAAATCAGCATAAACGTATTCGAATACAATTCTGTTGTATTCGAATACAACTGTGAAAGTTGCAGATTTTCAGTTTTGAATACGTTTTGAAATCGTTCAACACTTACCACATAAAGCCCATCAATAACACTTATCAAGTACGACAAAATCACAAACCACAATCGAGTATGTATATACAACCATCACAATATAACAAACATAACTCGCGTGCCAAACACCCTAATGCAATGCGTATATGCCAATTCGCATGATTCCGAAATTCCAAACCAAAAATTCTCCTCGAGAGGCGTAAATCGTAATTGTACTGCCTATCACAGGCCTAATACAAATTACCAAGGTGCCACTTATCACGGGCCCAGACAATTTACTCAAGTGTAGCCCATCACATGTCTTACACATCAAGTCCTTACAAAAACCCTCCAAGATGGGCGTCAACAGTAATTGTACCTATGACAGGCCTAATACAAATTACCGAGGTGCCACCTATCACAGGCCCGCACAATTTACGAAAGTGTAGCCTATCACAGGCCTTACACTTTAGGTTAAAGCCTCGTAAGGATAAGATGGACCAACTATCGCATAGAACCATCCCTTGGCCCATCACAGACACCACTTAACTTTGTGGTCCATCGCGGTTACCACTGCTAGTGTGGCCCATCGCGGTCACCACAAGCTATGAAATGCATGAGTATGCTCTGGCTTTCTTCACCACCAACATTACGTAAATGCAACTATTAAAAGATTCCCCTTTTTTAATACTCATTTAAGAATAATGATTTTTCAAACATTTCACAGAGTACACTCAAAACAGATTTTCCTCAAACATACATCAAATTTAATCCACAATTCACATCAAATCATATCGATTCATTTTTCCACAAAATCCACACATAAAATACATCTCAAAATTTCATAATATTAATTATGAACACATCAATCACACCAAACATGAATCACCACAACCCACACCTCAAACACATTAAATTCAACTTCCACAATTTCACCCATAAACACATTAAATTCATTTTCCACAAATCTATACCTCAAACACATCAAATTTATTTCCCACAAATTCACATATAAGGTCCTAAATGCAAACTAAAAGTTTGGAATGAGCCCTTACCTCAACGGTAGCTCTAACAACCGATTACGGCACCGCGATTAATTCCGGTAAAAACTTTGTTTGCGATGTCATTTCCAAAGTTGGCTCACTAGCACCGTAGCGTGGAGATGAACATCTTTCCCTTCTGTCATTTCGCGAGAGGAAGCTTAGATCTAGGTGAGAAGTGAGGTTTTGTGTTTGGTGGTTTTGGAAACCACTAACACGGTTTCGAAAAGAACAGAGGAAGGAAGAAGAAGATTTCTTGCGAGCAGGGAGGGGAATGTTTTCTGCCTTTCCTTTCTAATTCCTAGCCTTCACTTAATTATATATACATGTATATATATTAACTTTTCAAAACAATATATATATATATATATATATATATATATATATATATATATATATATATATGTTACTACTCACCAAATAATATATATATACATATATATTCACAAAATGAATTAAAATTGAGTTAAATTCCTTAAGAATTTTAACACCAAGTATACTCAAATTGCATAATTTAGAGGTTAAAATTAAGGGTCTTACACATTCGTTCTTGGTTAGTTTCAAATGTTTCTTTTTAACTCAAAGATGAAAAAAAAACACATTTTTACTCATGTTTTTCACCCAATTAATGAAAAATAAAGTTATTCGTATAGAAAATCTGAACACACTCCTTAAGCCTATTAGCGAGCATCTAGAGAGTGATCTGAGTGGTCCAACTGAGGATGCTTAATTTTATCATTAATAATTTTTCATATCATTTTAAGTTTTTATATTTGTCCAACACATATTCTTACAAAACAATATTGTAACATAAATTATCTAATGCGATTAATCATTTGAGTATACTTGAATTTGAATCTTGGTTATAATAACTTCTTATACAAATATTTCTAATTGCAGATTGAAGCAAAAGAAGGTTGTGGATGGTATGATCATGTGTTTTTGTTTATTGAATTGAATTGAGAAGATTTCGTCAACCCCATCAGAGAGGTACACAAAACTTGCCCTAGCTGTGTCTTTACCAAAAATCTACAGATACCCAATTGTTTGCAAAGAACTAACCTTCGTTCTTAGAGAAGCTTTCAATCAATTACCAACGATTTTGCAATCCCTCGTATTCCAAGACTCTCTCTGCCTTCCGTCTCCCCCCACAATACCTTTCTCTTCTCCAATATTTCTTCTTATTCATTTCTTTCGTTAATCAAATTAAGATATCATTTCTTATGTATGTATTTTGTTCTCTTCATTTGAATATTTTGTGTAAATTCTTTTATTTTTGTTCATAATTATGTGACCATTGGTGTACAAATGAAACTTGTAAAATTTAGATAATTTTATGTGCCAATGAAATACTTATGCTTTTTATGTACTATGCTATAGTGTATATAAAACCATGAAAAGTGTTTTATATGTTTTCTTTGGGGAACAAATTTATATGACTAATTTTAATCAATGTTAATTTGATACTAAATGAACACTTTTTGAGGATTAGTTTGCCTCATTATTTTTGTTGATACTCTCTAATTCTAGAATGCAAACTCAGAGTGCTATTTCAACAGTCCATTTACTTCTTCAAAGCGTAGAAGCAGCACTACCGAAACAGAAAAAGAATATGGCTGTAATAGAATTTAAACAGGTAATGATCGCTCATAAGAGGCACTCTAAAGCTCACCAGGTACAGAAAGGTCATATTAAAGTTAACAAATATAGCTTTGTGTTATTTTACTGAAGAACGAAAACATGTCATGTTTAACAAGTTTCTTTTTTTGATGTATATCGGGTTCACTGCAACTGCCAAAATATATTCTTGTACACATTTTTAGTTTTCTAGATATGCAATCATTGGTCTCAGCGGGGATAGTTTGCTGGTAATACAGTCTTTCTTTTGACTAATAAATTTTTGTATCACTTTCTTTTTTTATATTTTTGTATCAATTTTTTACAAATAAATTTACAACAATTCAAACTTATTTTTTTTTCAGGATATAACTTACAATAAAAGTTATTCCTCTCATCACTTTCTTCATCAGCTCAGACTCACTACTACATATCTATTAAGGGCCTCCACACTTACTCAGAAGGTAACAACCTCTTCTTACAATTTAATGCACTCTTTCGTGAATATCTATTATCAGACTTGGTGATACTCCATGGTAGTCACAAACTTCTTTAAATTGTCCCTAAAATTGTCTTATATATATATATATTAAAAATAAATTGAAACATTTATGTTTTGTATTGATGCATAACCACATTTTTTAATCAAATTAATATAATGTAAATTGGAACTAATATAAGGTGAAAACAAATTGAACACTCTCATTAGTTGCCTTTGTTCACTTATATTAGACAGAATCCAACCAACATGTAAAAATTTGTATGTCTTCCTTGTATGTTCTTCACTAATGCCTTTTGTTTTCTTATTTATGTTCTTTACTTGATTAACTATATATTAAATTAATTTGTAGCAAAATTATTGATTCATATTAATATTATCAAGTCTAAATAAATAAAAATTATTTTTAATAATTAAATAAAAATATAACTTTAAGACTAAATACGGGATATTTATAGTGTCTGATCGAGTTTAATATTTTACATTTTATAATTATATAAATAAGATGCATATTATTTTGTCAGTTGTTTTTATAAACTACATGTATCGTGGAAATTTTTCAAATTTCAAATGTTAAAGTTAATGGCTTCGATCATTTTAATCATCAATCTTTGTGGTAATTGTAATTTTTTGTTATTTTAAATCGGATATATTACAATTTTAATTTACAAACATTCAAACTATTAT
>JBBPBP010000004.1:34816364-34838864 GCA_037974735.1 Cicer chorassanicum
TTATTTTTATTTATTTTCGAAATTGGGTTTCCAATTTTAGTCTCTCTCACTAAGATTTTTGGACTTAAAACAGTAATTTAGTGTGTTTTAAATGATATGAAATCATCACCCCTTATGATAATTCAAAAAAATCACATCAAAAATTTTATTTTAAACTTTGAAAAATTATTTATTTTTCTAATATAATTTGACATGTAAACTACATAATAAGGATTAAGATATGTATAACTTAAGAATTTGCACAACGGAGATAATAAAATTTCTAAAAATGATTAAAATAAAAAATATTTTTGAAAAACTCTCACAAAAATTATTTTTGAAAGATATGTTAAATGTCAAAATTACTTTTTTTTTAATTGATAACAAATAAATTTAAAACAACTTCTATTATTTTTAAATAAATTCTCATAAAATTCATTTTTAAAAATCTTAAACAAAGTCCAATAAATCAATATGACTATGAGTATAGTTTATGAATTTACAATCTATTTTAATAAAAAAGTATTCTCTCATATGAAATCAAATTATTCATTTAGCATAAAAATTATACTCAACCATATGGGATGGTTTTGAAGTAACAATGTCAATTACAAGGAAGGGGGGATTAAATTGTAAGCGTTCCTTTTTAAAAATTCTTGTTAAAACTCAATATATTTAACTCAAGATTGATCTTGGTTATAAACGAAGAACGTTCTTTGGTTAGTGAAAACACACAATTTAACTTATCTATATAAAAACTAATTAGAATCTAAAATGTAAATAGAGATAAGGGAAGAGATATCACACAAAGATATATCCTCGTTCACCCAACACGGGTTACGTCCAACCCTCACAATTGTGAGATTTTCCACTAAGTGCTCAAAGCAAGATCGTTCTTGGTTTTCACACTGCTTTTACAGATCAATCTTGATCTGTTACAAAGTACTACCTTTCTACCTAGAAAGGATTTCCACATGTTACCTTTCACTCTTTCAGAAATGATTTTTACACATTACCTTTTAAACATAAAAGGATTTTTACAAACTACTCAAGCTATGTCAACAATATAGTCTTGAGTTACAAAGTAATGATATAAAGATTGGAAGAATCAGAGTATGCTCATCTCGTGTTTGAGAATAGATTCTAGGATTCAGAACTTAGTAGAAACTGATTCTAATATTAAGTTAAGAACATAACAGAAACTTTGGAATGATTTAGAAGCTCAAGAGAATTCGAATATGATTGTATGTGTGATGTATTGCTTTTCACTTGAAGCTCTGATCTGTTCTTCATCTTGAGGCTTATTATATAGACTTGAAGAAGGCTAATGACAGCTCATTTGGCCATTGAGAGTTGTCAAGCTGTCATGTGTTAGTAAGTGGATAAGATCAGCCATAAAGTAAGAATGTTCTAGCTTAAGGCAGGAATGTTCTTGTAAACCAAGAATGATCTCCATTTCTGCTTTGAGGTGTGCTAACTTTTGATCTTCGCTTTATAGCTGTCTGAATTGATCCATGTTTTGTATCACATGTGCAGGATGTAAAAAGTACAACTGAGGTGTTCTGTACAATCTGTCAGCTTTGTACTTGAAGCTTGCTAAACTTGGAGAATGATCTTGCTTTATGAATTATGAAGCATAACTTTTGCCTTTTACCTTTGGAGTAATTCTTATACTGAAATGATCTTCGTATATATCTAGATATATTCTGTAACAGTTTGTAATTAATGGAACTACACATTTGGTTAAGAATTTGATCATTCTTGTTGCTTTGGAACTGTGTAGAATGTTCTTCATTTTCTAGGATTCTGTCAAGAACGTTCTTCGTTTCTCTTAATAGACTTGCTTCATTTTAATATGATCTGTTTTGAAATGCCAAACACACATGTTAAATACCAAAACACTTAGAATCATAATTAGAAGTCTTAATTAACCTTTGTTTAATTATCAACAATCTCCCCCTTTTTGATGATGACAAACATGTTAATTCAGATTTTAATTTTGATTATAATAATAATCATAGAGAGCTTTTAGTTAAAAACTCCCCCTCAATATCTGCTAATCTTTTGAACCAACATATAATTTTCATTTATATAACAATAATTTTTTAGTCATATACATGGTTCAAAAACAAAAATAATACAAAAGTAATCATACAAAAAGACTTTTGTTATACTTAAAATCTAAGAATTAATTATCCCCCTTTGTCATGGAAAAAAGGAATAGGAGAATAAAAACAGCTAAATCAGAATTACAGCGATGGGGAGGATCCTTCAGATGATGAAGATAGAGATGGTTGTGACATTTCTGGAAAAGTTGGAGGAGGATTAGGTAGAGGAGGCTCAAGACCTAGCTTTGGAGCAAGCTGGTTAGCCATCCAGTCCCTCAAAATGGCATGCTCTTTGTTCTGATGTGTTTGTCTAGCAATTATGGTCTGAAGAGCAACAAAGATTTTGGGGATTTCCTTGTAAGTCTTAGATGTTTCCTTCTCCATCTTTGTTCTTTTGAATGAGCGCTGATCATCTTCAATGGGAGTGGATAGAGGAGTTTTCTTAGATGGTGCTGCAGTGGTGCAAAAAGATGATAAAGTAGCGAAAGATGGGTTAATTTGAGGAAGGCAGCGGGTTGGAGCGGAGTGATGAGGCACTGATGGACCAGAAATGTCTGAATCCGGAAAAACCAGATATTGACTGATTCCAAAAATGGAGGAGCTGGTTTTTTGGGGTGATACGAAGGCTGGTGACATAAGAGAGTTGTGTTGAATCTAAAGTGAAGGACACATATCACTTTGTAGAAACGGAGTGGTGAGAGTTTTAGAGGCAGGAACTGCAGGAGTTACCTGAATTGACAGTGTAACCTGAATCTCAAGGTGTTGACGAAACTCTGAACTCATGGATTAATCTTATGAAATTAGCCTTCCATGAAAATAAAAAATTGTTTATATCTTTCTGATTGTCAATCCAAAAAATACCATGTCTAAGAAAGGAAAGAAACTCCCAATATATAGTACTCGATTTTGGGCTTTAAAAACAAGTGGCCCGCTATTTTAAATTATTACAAAAGTCTAGATTACGAAATCTGCAATTTAGGCCCAGTAAAGTTTGGCATTGGGCTTTTATTCCAACACAAAAGTTGTAGCTCTGATTTTTAGTTTCCAACGCCTGCTTGCATGCGCCAATCCGGTATCCAGAGCTCAAGTTATGGCCTACAAAGCAAGTAAAGGTCAAAATGTAAATAATAAAATTATAATTCAATCTCGACCCAAAGTTGAGAAACAAGCTAAAAAATTATTCTAAGCTATAAAGAGCTTTTAAAATACCAAAGTAAAAATCTAGGAACAAGCTCCCAAATGCTATGATCAAATTCCCCCACACTTAAGCTTTTGCACTCCGAGCAAAGCAATGCATGGGAATCCAAATATTCTTAGGAATGCAAAGTGGTGGGCAAAAGGAAAAAAAATTTAAACTTCAAAGAATATGACATTCATGAATAGTTATTTATTTATTTATTTATTTTATCACAACCAAGGCAAAGAAGAGGATAAATTAACTAAAAAATGCATCATAAGTGATAGAGTCTTCACAAGATATAAAATTCTCAAGGTAAGGGTGAGATAATCCTAAGGAGACTAGGGCTAAAAGTCAAAGAGGATAAATGAGTAGTGATCAAGAGAGTAAAATAACATTAAGAAGTAACTCAACAAAATATCATTGACTTTTATTGTCACACTCTCTTTGCTCACAACACAACCATTTTCCTCATTTTATTCCTCATTTTTGTTTTGTCTTTGTATATGTATACATATTTTTTTTTTCTTTTTCTCCTTTTTTTTTTGATGAAACTCTTTATTTTTTTTATTTTTTTGTAAACCTCAAACTTAAACAAACAGGTTGAGCACCCCCACACTTATTTAAGAAAAGACTCCTTTATCCCCCAAGATTGGGTCAATTCATTGTTTTTCACTTTTAGGCCTGAAATGAGTTGTATAACAAAAAATGGGATAGTTTGGCTCAAAGGGGCTTAAACAAATGGATAATTGTAGGGTAAGCTTATTTGGCTAGTAGCTTAACAAGAAACAAATGCCTAGATCATTTCAATATATGCATGCGGACAAGAGTCAAGTCAAGTTCTAGCGTAACTAACAATCATGAGTGAGATAACACACAAGAAAAAAGAAGATCGAAAAATGTATTCCGTTCATAATAAGGATCAAAATCTCACAAAGGTTAATGACCTATCACGCAATTTACCTTTTTAATCCAACTTATTTTACCAAGAATGCAAAGATACTATCCAATCATGCCAGTCCAAACAAACTTATAACATTTGCTCACAACATTTACAACCATAAAATTTGATGAAAAAGCATGCAATGCAATGCACATTTTTATTTATATATATATTTTATTTGAAATCCTATAACAAATAAAATACTAAATAATACCCCCACACTTAAATTACACATTGTCCTCAATGAAAGTAACACGGTGCTCTTAACAGCCCAATAAGCACGGTGCTCTATTTCCACTGGGAGGTTGCATGCCTTACCAAACACAAGTCGATAAGGGGACATTCCTATTGGTGTTTTGTAGGCCGTTTTGTGAGCCCAAAGAGCATGTTTTAGCCGACGGCTCCAATCCTTCCTGTTTGGCTGCACCATCTTTTCTAAGATCTGTTTGATTTCCTTGTTTGAGATTTCATCTTGCCCATTAGTCTGGGGATGATAAGGTGTAGAAACTCGGTGCACAACCCCATACTTTTGACGCAAAGCGTCCATGGTGCGGTTGCAAAATGAGTGCCTTGTGGGTAAACCTGCAAAACATATTTGATCTGATAAAACCTGCAACAACTTTAGAATCATTAGTCCTAGTGGGTATTGCTTCCACCCACTTCGAAACATAATCAACAACAAGTAAAATGTAGACAAAACCAAAAGATACAGGAAAGGGGCCCAAAAAGTCAATGCCCCACACGTGAAATACTTCACAGAAAAGCATAGGTTGTTGAGGCATCTCACTCCTACAAGTGATTGCATTTCTTGCTATTTGGCACTGTCCACAAGTTTTTTAAGCCTCAAAAGCATCTTTAAACAAAGTGAGCAAAAAGAAACCCGAGTCTAAGACTTTTTTTACTGTCCGATGAGGACCAAAATGTCCCCCAGCTTGAGAGGCATGACAAAAATGAAGAATCGATTGAGCCTCATGGTGGGGAACACATCGCCTAATCACCTGGTCACTACAGAATTTCCACATATATGGATCATCCCACACATAGTATTTGGCATCACTTTTAAGTTTGTGTATTTGTGTTCTTGATGCATCTGCAGGAAGGAATCCAGCAACTAGATAATTAACAACATCAGCAAACCAAGGAGTTACCTCACGCAGCTATAGCAATTGCTCATCAGGGAAGTCATCTTAAATGGGGATGGGGTCCTCATCCATTTCTATTATGCTCATATGATATGCCACCAAATTTTCAGCTCCACTCTTATCTATAATCTCTAAATCAAATTCTTGGTGTAACAACATCCACCAGATCAATCTCGGTTTTGCTTCTGGTTTCTTTAGCAAGAACTTCAAAGCTGCATGGTCAGTAAAAACATCTACCTTCGAACCTAGAATATATGATCTAAACTTATCAAGAGCAAAAACAATAGCTAAAAGTTCCTTTTCAGTGGTAGTATAATTAGCCTATGTAGAATGTAAAGTTCTAGAAGCATAATAAATAACATGGGCAGCCTTGCCAACCCTTTGTGCAAGGACAACTCCCATTGCATAGTTAGATGCATCACACATAATTTTAAAAGGGAGGGTCCAATTGGGTGGCTGAATGATGGGAGTAGAGGTTAGTGCTGCCTCTAGGCAATCAAATGCCTTCCTGCATTTGTCATCAAAGGTGAAGCTGACATCTTTTAGCAGCAAATTTGACAGCGGAAAAGCTATCTTGCTGAAATCCTTGATAAAGCGCCTGTAAAAACCTGCATGGCCAAGAAAAGAACCAATCTTGCGGATGCAAGATGGGTAAGGCAAATTAGAAATCACATCAATCTTTGCAGGATCCTATTCCATCCCATTCCTAGAGATCACTTGTCCCAAAACTATGCCCTGTTCAACCATAAAATGATATTTTTCATAATTCAACACAAGGTTAGTTTCAATAAATCTACGCAAAACTATATCTAAATTGTTCAAGCATGCATCAAATGAGGAACCATACACAGTAAAATCATCCATGAAAACTTCTATACAATTTTCTATCGACTCAGCGAAAATACTAATCATGTAGCGTTGGAAAGTGCTAGGAGCATTGCATAGGCCAAAAGGCATCCTCCTATAGGCAAATGTGTCGAAAGGGCAAGTGAACGTGGTCTTTTCTTGGTCCTCCGGTGCAATATGGATATGAAAATAACAAGAAAAACCATCAAGAAAACAATAATGTGACTTACCAGCCAATCGTTCAAGCATCTAATCATGTAGCGTTGGAAAGTGCTTTGATTTTACCCCATCCTCCAGTAGTATCCTATGCATGCATATGGATGGGCTAATACCAGGAATATCAGCCAAGGTCCATCCGATTGCCTTTATGTGTTTTCTCAAAATCTGCAACAACTTCTTTTCTTGTTCATCTTCAAGTTTGGCTGAAATAATCACAAGTGACTTGCCACTTCCTTCTAAATATGCATATTTCAAATTTTCAGGAAGTGGTTTAAGCTCTATAGCTGGTGACTGCTCAATGTAGGGTGCAACACTAGTGGCCGAAGCTATGTCTACAAAATCAATAATGTTAGTAGAAATATCAATATTAGTACAATGGTCAACCTGTAAAGCAGCTTCGATCTAAGCACACACAGAGCATAATTGAGTATCTGTACAGAATTCACAAGTATAAGTATCATCAAAACCAGACAATGATGGAAAATCAGTAGCAAACATATCGTGGTAAGTGTCATCAACCAAATCAGCAAGCAATTCAATTTGAAAAATAGAATGCTCTTCCATGGGGTGTTTCATAACATCAAAGATGTTAAATTTTACAATGGTATCACCAAATTCCTTGGAGAGAGTTCCAACATGTACATCAATTTTTGTTATAGCAGTTTTCAAGAATGGTCTGCCTAAGATGATAGGCGCCTTGTTGGAATTATTCTCTCCCTCCATATCTAGAATGTAAAAATCTGCGGGAAATATCAATTCATTAACTCGAAGAAGTACATCCTCCACTAGTCCAGCTTGGTGAACCTTGCTTCTGTTTGCCAATTGAATGGTAACACTTCTACTCTGTAAAGGTTCAATAGGAGGAGAGTTAAAAATAGATGCAGGCATAACATTAATGGAAGCTCCTAAATCTAACATGGCATTTTCAAATTGACTATTGCCTATGGTACATGGAATGGAAAAAGTTCCTGGATCTTTGCATTTCTGAGGCATGGGCTGAATGAGGGCTGAAACATTTCGCCCCATGTTTACACTTTCATCACCTTTTAACCTTCTCTTTTGTGTGCACAACTCTTTTAGAAATTTGGCATATCTTGGGATTTGTTTAATTGCTTCAAGGAGGGGAATGTTCACTTCGACCTTCCTAAATGTATCCAAGATCTCCCTGTCCCTATCTGCCTTGTCCATTTTCTTAGTCTACACTACCCTTTGAGGAAAAGGAATGGGTATATTTTGCTCAATATCAACAGTTTCAGGTATCAAAGTGTCCTCAACAACTTTGTTATTTTTCACAGCAGTTTCAGGTACCTTTGGTATTTCAACAGCTTTCCCATACCTCAATGTAATTGCACTGACATTAGGGGCATTTGAATTTACTACTGATTGGGCAGGTAGTTGGTTTGATCCCTTAGTCTGCATTTGATTAATTGAAGTGGCCAGTTGGCCAATCTTTGACTCCAAATTCTGAATTGTGGAATCTGTTCTTTGTTGAAATTGGAGATTTTGGACAGCCATTTGTTTGACAAGGTCCTCTAATGAAGGTGTATTATTTTGCTGCTGATGTGGAATGTTCTACTGATGCAGACTGTTTTGCTGCCTAGATTGTTGTGGCTATTGTGCAGATGAATTCCCCCATCTCAGGTTGGGATGGTTTCTCCAACCAGGATTGTACCTGTTAGACGACAAATCATAGTTGACTTGAGGAGTGTATATGTTTGCTGCATATGCCTTAGGAGCATCAACAATTAGATCTTCTGGCAATGCAAGAGATGAATCTGTAGGATGCTTACCTACTGCCAATTTTTTTACTAAAGACGTAAGCTCATCAAGTCTGCTTTCTAGATTCTTGTGGGAAGAAGCTTGAATCTCATTTGTCAACACTGCTGAATTTATTCTAGTTGTAAACTGCTGAGAATTAATGGGCATGTTCTCAATTAAAGCTTTTGCTGCTTCTGGGGTCTTATCAACAAGTGCTTCCCCACTGACAGCATCCAACATGCTTCTATCCATTGGTAGCAAGCCTTCATAAAAGTATTGGATGAGCAATTGTTCAGAAATCTGGTGATGAGGACAGTTAGACACTAATTTCTTGAATCTCTCTCAATACTCATGTAATGATTCCTTGTCAATCTGCCTAATGCCACATATTTCTTTTCTGATTGGAGCAACTCTTGAGGCAGGGAAGAATTTTTCTACAAACAATTTCTTTAAATCATTCCAACTTGAAACATAACCTGGATGAAGGTAGTATAACCAATCCTTGGCAGCATCTTGAAGTGAGAATGGCAAGGCTTCAGCTTGATATGGTCTTTTGTGACTCCTTGAGGTTTTATGGTAGAACACACCACATGGAACTCCTTTAAGTGTTTGTGGGGATCCTCACCTCCAAGACCATTAAACTTTAGAAGCACGTGTATTAAACCATATTTAAGTTCAAATGGTACAGTAACTTCAAGATATTCAATACACATTGCATTATAAGTGACATTAGGTGCAGCAAGTTGTCTTAAGGTTCTATTATTCATATCAACCATATTGTGCAGCAAAATGTCACTTTCACTACCAATATCTGACTCGTTAGCACTAGCAGCTCTATTAAGTCTTCGAAGTAAATGAAAGGTCCTATCTATTTTAGGGTCAAGGGAATGCAGATTCACAGAACTAGCCCTAGTCATGCATCATGAGAATATAACAATGCAATGCACAATTCTGAAAATTCAAACAATGTCCCTATCGCTAAAATTGAAGTGGTAAATTAAAAACCCTATCAAATAAAAACTAAAAAAATTAAAAAATACCACAAAAAATTTCTAAAAATCAAATAATGATAATGCAAATTTTTTTGGAATTTTTTGAGAATATGAAAAAATTCAAAAAATTCAAAAAGTGGTCTAGATGAAGGAATTTGGGAATTTGAGGGTCAAATCACGTAATAAGTGCCTTATAGAGAAGTCCTGTTCCTTAATTTTTTTGTGATCTTCTGGCAAAATTTCGGGGCAATCTGAGACAATCGCCTGAAAATTGGGTTTTTTTGACTAGCAACGTGCCTACGAGCTAGCAACAAGCCTATCCGACCTGTAGAGCAACATAACAAGAAAAAACAATTGTTAAGATGGTTAGTAATACTCTAAAATTGGTTAATATTGTTATTAGAGAGTCCCGGCAACGGCGCCAATTTGAGCCGCTGTCGTACACGGGTCAAATATAAGTGATAAAATGTAGATAGAGGTAATAGCTCAAGTCATTTCGCAAGGAATTCTGATATAATAATATTAACCAAATTGAAAGTTGAAATTAGAAAGGGGATTTTTTCTTATAGATTTTTGTTTGAACAGATTAGAAAATCGATTAATCCACTCATTCAAGCTTCAAACCTATCACAGATTCTATCAACGATTTTAATTTCTAATTCATGATTCTATTCCTATTTGACTATAGAATTGATCAAATAAGCGTAATCAACTCTATGTGAATTCGGTTTCTTTGCATGGATTAAGCATCACAATCATCGATATATTACAATTAACGATCAAGCGTCGAAAAATTATAATTCAATAAATTAGAAACCAAATTTTGTCCAACTAATTTAATCGACCCTATTGAGATTCAATTTAAGCAATTAGAATATCAATATAATAAAATAAACAGAAATAGAATCATTAAGCGAAATTGACAGTGTAACCTAAATCTTAAGTTGTTGATGAAACTCTGAAGTCGTGGATTAATCTTATGAAATTAGCCTTCCATGAAAATAAAAAAATGTTTATATCTTTCTAATTGTCAATCCGAAAAATACCATGTCTAAGAAAGGAAATAAACTCCCAATATTAGTACTCGATTTTGGGCTTTAAAAACTAGTGGCCCGCTTTTTAAAATTGTTGCAAAAGTCCAGATTACGAAATCTTAAATTTTGGCCCAGTTAAGTTCGGTATTGGGCTTTTATTTCAACACAAAATTTGTAGCTCTGATTTTTAGCTTTCCAACGCTTGCTTGCATGCGCCAATCCGATATCCAGAGCTCAAGTTATGGCCTATAGAGCAAGCAGGGGTCAAAATGTAAATAATAAAATTATAATTGAAATTCAACCCAAAGTTTAGAAACAAGCTAAAAAATTATTCTAAGCTATAAAGAGCTTTTAAAATACCAAAGTAAAAAGCTATAAACATGTGCCTAACTTCTAGGATCAGAGATGATAGATGTCTAATGCATCATTATTAGAGACATACTCATGACTACCACAGTGGGGTAGTATTGAGTGTTGACTAATGCTATTAAAGATCTTTGGATGAGGTTTGAGATCTACAGAAATGAAATTTGTTGACCCAGCAATGAACAACTCTTGAAACAGTTCCTCTTTGGTAATGTTTAAGGCTGAATACCAGTTTTTTCCAAAAGCTGTTGGTCCTTTAGTGGGCAGTTGAAGGATAGAGGCAAGAATGACAAGCGTGTTTCAATGCCTTTTAGCTTTGAAACAATGAGTGGTTTATCTGCAAAGGCTTCAACTTTGCAGAAAAAGGCCCGAATTACATCAGGATAGAAGCAGTAAGATATTTGAAGGAAGTTAGTCCATCCAAGGGCATCAGCGTGATGTTGAATGGAGGTACCTTCATATTGAAGGTTTTAAAAAATGAAAACTTGACCAATGCCATTGGTCTTTGAGCCGGTTTGTTAGTGTAGTGTTTTTGATGTTTTGATGGAATCAGGGGAGGAATGAGGATTTTGGAAGAGGATGGTTTGGTTGAGGATTTGGTGGTTGCTGGTTTGGAAGATTTTGTGAGTTCTGGGTTTGAAGTTTTGAGTGGAGAACGTTTTTGGGTTGATGGTTTGGACCGAGAGCATTATGGGTTTGAAGTTTTGTTAGTATCTTTTTTAGGGTTTTTTAATTTTTGAGAAGCCAGAAATTGTGAGAGTGTGGTGGATGATTTGGAGTGAGGAAATTGGTTTGGTTTGTGAGGTGATGGTTTTGGGTGGAATAACCTTGGAAGGGTTTTGTTTGGGATGTTTGGGGTTTTGAGGGTATGGAGGGTTGTGATAAAGGTGCTGGTGTTGGTTTGGGAATTAGTGGTGATGGCAAAGGTTCAAACTCATCATTAGAAATTGTATAAATTTTTGAATTAGCATTTTTGGTTTTAGAGGTATCAATACCTACCAAGATCGCATTGATATTCGTTTAAAAGACGAAGTGCTTGAGCAAGGGTTGCGTGTTTGGGGAAGAAGGGGTGGAGCTTGACTAATCGAGGGAGTTGTGCATTGAAATAAGGGAGGAAGAATGGTGGAGAGTGGATCAATCGTAATTGGTGGGGGACTTTACTCCGGGGACGAAGACAGAAATAGGAGGTGTTGGTATGGGTGGAGGTGATGGTGAACGGGTTGGTGATGGTGAAGGAGATGGTGATGGTGTCCGTGATATAGGATTCTTGGTGTGAGCCATTTTTTAGAAAATGAGAGGTGAAGATGAAAGAGGCAAAAATGTGAACTTTTTTTTTTCTTTCAGAAAAAGTGTGAAGTTGTTGTTTAGTGAAGAAAGATGCACGATTTTGAACTTTTGCAGTTGATTTGTGAGAGGAGTGTGTGCAACGCGTGGGATTTGATTGATGGGGCAGACATTATTGGGAAGGAGGAAAGTGGAGATGATGCGGCAGTAATAGGCATGAGTAGCCGTTACTTTTGATGAGTGGCAGATGGTATAGATTCAAAAGCAGAGTTTTTGAATTTTCTTCATGATGAAGAAACGAAGAATGTTCTCGAGCCGTTTGCTAAAATAGACTCGAACAAAGAACGTTCTCCGTTATAACCAGAATGATCTAGTATCAGTTTTTAATGATTCTGAGTTGGATTTTTGATGATTTTTAATCTTTCTTTGATTGAATTATACTTTTCTTCAACAAGAGGTTTTGTAAAGATGTCAGCTAACTGATTCTTTATATCAACAAAGATTAATTCAATTTCCTTTTTATTTACATGATCCCTAACAAAATGATGTTTTATTTTAAGATGTTTTGATCTGGAATACTGAATATGATTTTTAGATAGATTAATGGCACTAGTATTATCGTAGTAAATTGGAACATGAGAGTAACTTACTGAAAAGTCCTCAAGTTGATTTTTGATCCATAAAACTTGGGAGCAACAATTTGCTGCTGAGACATATTCAGCTTTAGTGGTTGATAGAGCAATCGTGTTTTGCTTTCTACATGACCAACTTATTAATGCTTTTCCTAGGAACTGACATGTACCATTTGTGCTTTTTCTTTCGATCTTATCTCCAACATAATCAGCCTCAAAGTAAGCTACAAAATCAAAATGAGAACCTTTTCTATATACCAAAGGCCAAGATTAGTAGTATCAACAAGATAACGAAAAATTATTTTCACAGCAGTTAAATGGGATTCTTTTGGTGAGGATTGAAACCTAGCACATAATCCTACTGCAAAAACAATATCAAGCCTACTTGCAGTTAAATATAATAGAGGACCGATCATACCCCTGTATTCTTTTTCAGAAATTGATTTTCCATTTTCATCTTTGTCTAATGAAGAGGATGGATGCATGACAGTAGTCATAATTTTGGCTTCACTCATTTTATATTTTGTTAAAAGATCCTTTATATATTTTTCTTGACATATGAAAATTCCATCTTTATGTTGCTTAATTTGCAATCCAAGAAAATACCTCAATTCTCCCATCATACTCATTTCAAATTCACTTTTCATGAGATTTGAAAACTCCTCACACATTTTTTCATTAGTTGATCCCAAGATAATATCATCAACATACACTTGATTAGGCGATTTGTTCCCCACCATGAGGCTCAATCCATTCTTCATTTTTGTCATGCCTCTCAAGCTGGGGGTACATTTTGGTCCTCAACGGACAGGAAGAAAAGTTTTAGACTCGGGTTTCTTTTGGCCCACTTTGTTTAAAGATGCTTTTGACACTTACAAAACTTGTGAACAATGCCAAATAGCAAGAACAACAATCACTCATAGGAGTGAAAAGCCTCAACAACCTATGCTTTTCTGTGAAGTATTTGATGTGTGGGGCATTGACTTTATGGGCCCTTTTCCCGTATCTTTTGGTTTTGTCTACATTTTACTTGTTTTTGATTATGTTTTGAAGTAGGTGGAAGCAATACCCATTATGACTAATGATTCTAAAGTTGTTGCAGGTTTTATCAGATCAAATATTTTTTGCAGGTTTGGAATAGCCGGGCCATCATAAGTGATCAAAGCACTCATTTTGCAACCGCACCATGGATGCTTTGCTTCAGAAGTATCGGGTTGTGCACCGAGTTTCTACACCTTATCATCCCCAAACTAATGGGAAAGCTGAAATCCCCATCATACTCATTTCAAATTCACTTTGCATGAGATTTGAAAACTCCTCACACATTTTTTCATTAGTTGATCCCAAGATAATATCATCAACATACACTTGATTAGGCGATTTGTTCCCCACCATGAGGCTCAATCCATTCTTCATTTTTGTCATGCCTCTCAAGCTGGGGGTACATTTTGGTCCTCACAGAACAGCCTACAAAACACTAATAGGAATGTCCCCTTATCGACTTGTGTTTGGTAAGGCAAGCCACCTCCCAGTGGAAATAGAGCATTGTGCTTATTGGGCTGTTAAGAGCTGCAACCTTGAGATGGAGAAGGCAAGTTTGGAGAGAAAGCTTCAATTGCAGCAACTTGAAGAGCTTAGACTAGAAGCTTATGAGAACTCCCAGATCTATAAAGACAAAACCAAGTACTATCATGATAAGATGATTTCTAGGAAGGAAATTTCCATTGGCCAAAAAGTTTTACTCTTCAACTTCCGTTTGAAAATTATGGCGGGGAAACTTTGTTCCTAGTGGATTGGTCCTTTTGTTGTTACTAACACTTTTCCTCATGGTGCGGCGGAAATAAAAAGTGAAAACACCGACAAAGTGTTGAAAGTAAATGGACAACGCCTCAAGCTATTCCATGAGAGCTCTATGCTTGAAGATACTACCATAGAAGAACTCTTCTTGGGGAAGCCCACATCCACTGAAGTTTGAACAGGGAGCTCCCTTTCCTTACTCTTATTTTATACTTGTTACTTTCATTGTAAGTTTGTTTGGACTGGCATGATTGGATAGTATCTTTGTATTCTTGGTAAAATAAGTTGGATTAAAATGCTAAATTGCGTATCATTTGTGATAGGTCATTAACCTTTGTGAGATTTTGAGCCTTATTATGAATGGAATACATTTTTCCATCTTCTTTTTCTTGTGTGATACCAAACTCATGATTGCTAGTTACGCTGGAACTTGACTTGACTCTTGTCCGCATGCATATATTGAAATGATCTAGGCATTTGTTTCTTGTTAAGCTACTAGCCAAATAAGCTTACCCTACAATTATCCATTTGTTAAAGCCCCTTTGAGCCTAATTATCCCATTCTTTGTTATATAGCTCATTACAAGCCTAAAAGTGAAAAACAATGAATTGACCCAATCTTGAGGGATAAAGGAGTCTTTCTTTAAATAAGTGTGGGGGTGCTCAACTTGTCTGTTTAAATTTGAGGATTACAAAAAAATAATAAAATAAAATAAAAAGAGTTTCATCAAAAAAAAAGGGGAGAAAAAGAAAAAAGAAAAAGAAAGAAAAAAAATGTATATATATATATATATATATATATATATAATGAAATGAGGAATAAAATAAGGAAAATGGTTGTGTTGTGAGCAAAGAGAGTGTGATAATAAAATTCAATGATATTTTGTTGAGTTACTTCTCAATGTTATTTTTCTCTCTTGATCACTACTCCTTTATCCTCTTTGATTTTTAGCCCTAATCTCATTAGGATTATCTCACCCTTACCTTGGCCATGTTACAACATGAATAAAGACCTTTTGATCATTATGTTCATGTGTTTCAAATATAGATGTTAGAGGATTGTCAAGCCTATGGCAGTTTTAGCTTTCATGATGTGCTTTGAGTGTAAACGGTAACCCAAACACTTGAGTGGTTGATAGAATTTCAGGATGCATTCTTTAGTTAATTTATTCTCTTGTTTGCCTTGCGTGTGATAGAGAAAAAACTATTCATGAATGTCATATTCTTTGAAGTTTAAATTTTTTCTTTTGCTCACCACTTTGCATTCTTGAGAATATTTGGAATCACATGCATTGCTTTGCAGAGATTGCAAAAGCTTCAGTGTGGGGGATTTTGATCATAGCACTTAGGCACATGTTTCTAACCTTTTACTTTGGTATTTTAAAAGCTCTTTATAACTTAGAATAATTTTTTAGCTTGTTTCTAAACTTTGGGTTGAAATTGAAGTATAATTTTATTATTTGTATTTTGACCCCTGCTCGCTCTGTAGGCCATAACTTGAGCTCTGGATACCGGATTGACACATGCGAGTAGGCGTTGGAAAACTAAGAATCAAAGTTACAACTTTTGTGATGTAATAAAAGCCTAATGCCGAACTTTATTGGGCCTAAATTGCAGATTTTGTAATCTGAACTTTTGTAATAATTTTAAATAGCGGGCCACTTGTTTTGAAAGACCAAAATCGAGTACTATATATTGGGAGTTTCTTTCCTTTCTTAGGGAGGCTAATTTCGGATTGAGAACCCGATAGAAAAATAAATTTCTTTATTTATCTGATGTTTTAGAGTTTCATCGACTCCTTTAGATTTAGGTTATAATGTTAATTTCCCGTTATGATTCTATTTCTCTTTATTCGATGTTATCGTTATTCTGATTGCTTGATTCGAATTTCAATAGGATTGTTTAGATTCATTTGACAGAATTTGGTTTCGATTTCTAATTTATTGAATTATAATTTTTTGACGCTTGATCGTTAATTGTAATATATCGATGATTGTGATGCTTACTCCAGTCAAAGAAACCGAATTCACATAGGGTTGATTACACTTGTTTGATAAATTCTATAGTCAAATAGGAATAGAATCACGAATTAGAAATTAAACTCGTTGATAGAATCTATGATAGGTATGAAACTCGAATCATTGGATTAATCGTTTTGCTAATCTGTTCAAACAAAAATATAAAAACCCCCTTTCTAATTTCAAACTTTCAATTTGGATAATATTATTATATTAGAAGTCCTTGCGAAACAACTTGAGTTATTACCTCTATCTACATTTTATCACTTATATTTGACCCGTGTTCGACAGCGGATCATTGACCCTCCATCCTTTTTAATGAAGGACATAAATTATTGTTTATCTCTCTCATGTGCCTTGAACAACCACTGTCCAAGTACCATGGCTTTTTCTTGATACTTTGAGAACCAACATGCATTGGATGTTACAGATTTTTTAGGTACCCATTTTGTCTTGGGTCCTTGAGGGATAGTTGTTTCTTTTATGCTAGATTTTTTAAAGTAGCATTGTAATTAAAGTAGCATTGTCTTGGGTCCTTACTGAAGACTGTTCTGGTCTGTGTCCAGAACGTTCTCATTTTTTAATATTTTGGGAAGAGCGTTCTTGTCTGTTTGTAGAACATTCTTGCGGTTTAAGTGACCTTTTTGCTTTCAATTTTTCATCCTTTTTGTTGTTGTTGAAATAGCAGGCATATTCTAGATGTCCAATTTGTTTACAATACGAACATCTTGTTTTGCACTTGTCATCCCCCTTTTTAGGAACAAATTTTTTTTCATACATTTTTTATTTTTGAGTTTTGTCAAAACCAAGTCCAGCCTTGTCAAATATCCCTATTTGGGATCCCATGATTTTTTGAAATGTTTCAGTGGATTTGATAAAGTTTCCTAAGTCATTTTTGAGAATTTCATTTTCTGTTTTAAAATTAATGTTCTCCTTTTGAATCAAATAACATTCTTGGTTTTTAGTTTCTTCAGTCTCCTTAAAATGAGATTCCTGCATGTTTTGAATGATGTTTTTTTAGTTCATCAATCATAACCTGAGCTTTCTCTTTTTTTCTTTTATCTTTTAAAACTTGATTTTTTAAAGAGTTATATTTTTGAACAAGATGGTTTGAATCATTTACTAAACTATCAAAATATTTTTCAAGTTGTTGACATAAGGGACAAGGTTCATGATTTATTACCTCCTTATCCTTAGAGTTTGCCATCAAACATAAGTTGGCTTCTTCAGATTCCTCTTTTTCTGATTCATCAAAATCATCCCAGGTCACCATAATTGATTTCTTCTTGAAAGGAAATTTCTTTGGTGCTCTATTGTTCAAGGGACATTCAATTTTATAATGTCCTTGTTTGTTACATCCAAAACAAGTGATTTGACTTTTGTTTACTTCAATTTTGAAATTTTCCTTTTTATCTGAAAATCCCTTTTTGATCAGATCCATTCTCCTCATCATTCTCTGTATCTTTCTTGTGAGGAGAACAATCTCTTCATCAACATTTTCTTCTAATTCACTTTTCTCATTTGATTATGGTGAAGTGCTTTGTGAATTCTAAGATGCCTTAAAGGCTATTGCTTTGCCTTTCTTTACTAGTTTATCCTCTTGTAGCAGCACTTCTTATGCTCTTAGAGTTCCAATAAGCTCTTCCAAACCTAGTACCTCAAGATGCTTGGCTTGGCTTATAGATGCTACCATTGGTCTCCACATGATTGGAAGACATCTCATGATATTTTTTACCTTGACTTGTACAAAATATGCTTTGCCTATTTCATCGATAGTCTTGAGTACATTTCATCGATAGGCAAGAATAGACATATTGGCATACAAACTATGGTTGTGAATCTTGAGTACATTTCATCGATAGTCTCTCCTTCATTCATTTCAAATAATTCAAACTTTTGTATGCCAATATGTCTATTCTTGCCTCCTTGACATGGCTCGTTCCTTCATGATGAGTTTGTAATGTGTCCCATACCTTTTTTGCGTATCACATTCATCTACTTTTTCACTTTCTTCCCTGCATAAAGCTCATGATAAAAATAATTGAGCTTTTGAGTATAGAATTACTTTTGATTTTTCATCTGTTGTCCAATTTGCTTCTTTCTTTTCAGTATATTTTGAATCAGTTTGGTCGACTCTTGGTATGAAATCTTCATCTGTAATGATGCGCCACATACCTGTGTCGTGTGATTTTAGAAACAACTGCATTTTGCTTTTCCCGAAATAATAATATGAACCATCAAAGTAAGGTGGTCTTTTTGATGACCCTCCTTCAGCAATGTACCTGGCTTTTGACATTTTCTTCTTAAATCTTTCCCTCTAGCACTTTTTAAGTGTTAATCCTTAGAGATTGACTATGATGCTAATTGAAGTAACAATGTCAATTACAAGGAAGGGGGTTTCAATTGTAATTGTTCCTTTTTAAAAATTCCTGTTAAAACTCAAAATATTTAACTCAAGATTGATCTTGGTTATAAACGAAGAACGTTCTTGGTTAGTGAAAACACACAATATTAACTAATCTATATAAAAACTGATTAGAAGCTAAAAAGTAAATAAAGATAAGGGAAGATATATCCTGGTTCACCCAACACGGGTTACATCCAGTCCTCACAATTGTGAGATTTTCCACTAAGTGCTCAAAACAAGATCGTTCTTCGTTTTCACACAACCTTTACAGATCAATCTTGATCTGTTACAAAGTACTACCTTTCTACCTAGAAAGGCTTTCGACAAGTTACGTTTCACTCTTCCAGAAAGGATTTTTACACATTACCTTTTAAACATAAAAGGATTTTTACAAACTACTCAAGAAATTTCATCAATATAGTTTTGAGTTACAAAGTGATGATATAGAGATTGGAAAAATATGAGTATGCTCAACTCGTGTTTGAGAATAGATTATAGGATTCAGGACTTAGTAAAACAGATTCTAATATTAAGTTAAGAACATAACTGAAACTTTGGAATGATTGAGAAGCTCAAGAGAATTCAAATATGATTGTATGAGTGATGTAATGCTTTGTACTTGAAGATTTGATCTGTTATTCATCTTGAGGCTTATTATATAGACTTGAAGAAGGCTAATAAAAACTCATTTGGCCATTAAGAGTGGTCGAGCTGTCATGTGTCAGTAAGTGGATAAGATTAGCCATAAAGCAATAATGTTCTTAATTAACCTTTGTTTAATTATCATCAAAACATTAATTTGGGATTTTGTCTCAACAGGTTTTAGGCCAATTTTTAATTAAAAAGTACTCTCTCAAATGAAATCAAATTATTCATTTAGCATACAAATACTACTCAACCATATAGGATGGTTTTAGGCCAATTTTCTTTTTCTTCTAGTCTCAACGCTGAATTATTTTGGTCTTTTCTTTTTTCTTTTCATCCAAAAAAACAAAGGTAGTTTAGAGTTAATTTTGGGTTTGAAATCGTTTATTTTTAAATTAATTTTTATTTTATCTAAATAATTTACTTATGTTGAGGCAAAATCCCAAATCAAGTGTTTTGAAGATAAACAAACAGTTAATTAATCATGATTTTGATTTATGTTGAGGATCGTTAAATAGACCACCTTATTTTGATGGTATTGGATACTACTTTTGGAAAGGAAAAATAAAAATATTCCTTAAATCATAGGATACAAGAATATGGCGCATCATAATAGATGGAAACTTCATACAAAGAGTTGATCAAAGTGATCCAACATATGCTGAAATGAAAGAAGCAGACTGGACAATAAAAGACTCAATTATTTCTGTTTTGTAGTTTGAACAAGAAGGAAAGTGAAAGAATTGATGAATACGATATGGCAAAAAAATTATGGGATACATTACAAACTCATCATGAAGGAATAAGTCATGTCAAACAAACAAGAATTGATATTGGTGTACGAAAATTTGAACTATTCGAGACTAATGAAGGGGAAACTATTGTTGAAATGTATTCAAGATTCACAACCATAGTAAACAAAATGCGCTCCCTTGACAAGGCATACTTAGTCCAAGACATAGTAAGAAAGATTATGAGATATCTCCCCATCATATGAAGACCCACGATCAAAGCCATAAGTCAAGCCAAAAATTTTAAGCCATAATTCAAGAATCACTTATTGGACGCACAAGATTGGTTAAAAACCCTAATTGGATTAGAATAGGCCTCGGGAGGACGAAATGGACCTAAATGTTCAACCAATGACACAAAATCAGTTATAGGATGCACAAGATTGGTTAAAAAACCCCAATTGGATTTGAATAAGCCTAGGGAGGACGAAAATGACCTAAATGTTCAACCAATGAAACAAAATCACTTATTGGATGCACAAGATTGGTTAAAAACCCTAATTAGATTAGAATAAGCCTAGGGAGGACGAAAATGACCTAAATGTTCAACCAATGACACAAAATCACTTATTGGATGCACAAGATTGGATAAAATCCCTAATTGGATTAGAATAAGGTTAGGGAGGACGAAGATGACCTAAATGTTCAACCAGTGACACAAACATACTTATTGGATGCACAAGATTGGATAAAAACCGTAATTGGATGAGAATAAGCCTATGGAGGACGAAAATGACCTAAATGTTTAACCAATGACACAAACGAATATATTAGACGCACAAGATTGGGTAAAAACCCTAATTGGATGAGAATAAGCCTAGGGAGGACGAAAATGACCTAAATGTTTAACAAATGACACAAACGTAATTATTGGATGCACAAGATTGGTTAAAAACCCAAATTGGATGAAAATAAGCCAAGGGAGGACGAAAATGACCTTAATGTTCAACCAATGACACAAAATAACTTATTGGATGCACAAGATTGATTAAAAACCCTAATTGGATTAGAATAAGCCTAGGGAGGACGAAAATGATCAAAATGTTCAACCAATGACACAAAATCACTTATTGGATGCACAATATTGATTAAAAATCCTAATTGGATTAGAATAAGCCTAGGGAGTACAAAAATGAGCTAAATGTTCAACCAATGACACAAATGCACTTATTGGATGCACAAGATTGGTTAAAACCCCTAATTGGATTAGAATAAACCTAGGGAAGACGAAAATTGCCTAAATATTCAACGAATGACACAAAATCACTTATTGGACGCACAAGATTGGTTAAAAACCCTAATTGGATTAGAATAAGCCTCGGGAGGACGAAATGGACCTAAATGTTAAACCAATGACACAAAATCTGCTATTGGATGCACAAGATTGGTGAAAAAACCCTAATTGGATTACAAAAAGCCTAGTGAGGACGAAAATGTCCAAAATGTTCAACCAATGACACAAAATGACTTACTAGATGCACAAGATTGGTTAAAAACCCTTATTGGATTAGAACAAGCCTAGGGAGGACGAAAATAACCAATGACACAAAATAACTTATTGGATGCAGAAGATTGGTTAAAAACACTAATTGGATTAGAATAAGCCTAGGGAGGACGAAAATGACCTAAACGTTAATCCAACGACACAAACGCACTTATTGGATGCACAAGATTGGGTAAAAACGCTAATTAGATTAGAATAAGCCTAGGGAGGAAGAAAATGACCTAAATGTTCAACCAATGACACAAAATCACTTATGGGAATCACAAGATTGGTTAAAATCCCTAAATGGATTAAAATAAGCCTAGGGTGGACGAAAATGACCTAAATGTTCAACCAATGACACAAAATCACTTATTGGATGCACAAGATTGGTTAAAAACTCTAATTGGATGAGAATAAGCCTAGGGAGGATGAAAATGACCTAAATGTTCAACCAATGACACAAACGTACTTATTGGATGTGCAAGATTGGTTAAAAACCCTAATTGGATGAGAATAAGCGTAGGGAGGACGAAAATGACCTTAATGTTCAACCAATGACACAAACGTACTTATTGGATGCACAAGATTGGTTAAAAACCCAAATTAGATGAGAATAATCCTAGGGAGGACGAAAATGACCCAAATGTTCACCCAATGACACAAAATCACCTATTGGATGAACAAGATTGGTTAAAAACCCTAATTGGATGAGAATTAGCGTAGGGAGGACGAAAATGACCTAAATGTTCAACGAATGACACGAACGTACTTATTGGATGCACAAAAGTGGTTAAAAACCCAAATTAGATGAGAATAAGCCTAGGGAGGACGAAAATGACACAATTGTTCAACCAATGACACAAACTCACTTATTGGA
>JBBPBP010000004.1:34843864-34849051 GCA_037974735.1 Cicer chorassanicum
GTTCAACCAATGACACAAAATCACTTATTGGATGCACAAGATTGGTTAAAAACCCTAATTGGATTATAATAAGCCTAGGGAGGATGAAAATGACCTAAATGTTCAACCAATGACACAAACCTACTTATTGGATGTGCAAGATTGGTAAAAAACCCTAATTGGATGAGAATAAGCGTAGGGAGGACGAAAATGACCTATATGTTCAACCAATGACACAAACGTACTTATTGGATGCACAAGATTGGTTAAAAACCCAAATAAGATGAGAATAAGCCTAGGGAGGACGAAAATGACCCAAATGTTTAACCAATGTTACAAAATCAATTATTGGAAGAACAAGATTGGTTAAAAACCCTAATTGGATGAGAATTAGTGTAGGGAGGACGAAAATGATCTAAATGTTCAACGAATGACACAAACGTACTTATTGGATGCTCAAGATTGGTTAAAAACCCAAATTAGATGAGAATAAGCCTAGGGAGGATGAAAATGACACAATTGTTCAACCAATGACACAAACTCACTTATTGGATGCACAAGATTGGTTAAAAACCCTAGTTGGATTAGAATAAGCCAAGGGAGGACAAAAATGACCTAAATGTTCAACCAATGACACAAACGCACTTATTGGATGCACAAGAATGGTTAAAAACCCTAATTGGATTTGAATAAGCCAAGGGAGGACGAAAATGACCTAAATGTTTAACCAATGACACAAACGTACTTATTGGATGCACAAAATTGGTTAAAAACTTAAATTGGATGAGAATAAGCCTAGGGAGGACGAAAATGACCTAAATGTTCAACTAATGACACAAAATCACTTATTGGATGCACAAGATTGGTTAAAAACCCTAATTAGATTAGAATAAGCCTAGGGAGGAAGAAAACGACCTAAATGTTCAACCAATGACACAAACGTACTTATTGGATGCATGAGATTGGTTACAAACCCTAATTGGATTTGAATAAGCCTAGAGAGGACGAAAATGACCCAAATGTTCAACCAAAGACGCAAAATCACTTATTGGATGCACAAGATTGATTAAAAATCCTAATTGGATTAGAATAAGCCTAGGAGTACAAAAATGAGCTAAATGTTCAACGAATGACAAAAATGCACTTATTGGATGCACAAGATTGGTAAAAAATCCTAATTGGATTAGAATAAGCCTAAGAAAGGACGAAAATGATCTAAATGTTCAACCATTGACACAAACGCACTTATTGGATGCACAAGATTGGTTAATAACCCTAATTGGATAAGAATAAGCCTAGGGAGGACGAAAATGACCTAAATGTTCAACCAATGACACAAACGTACTTATTGGATGCATGAGATTGGTTACAAACCCTAATTGGATTTGAATAAGCCTAGGGAGGACGAAAATGACCTAAACATTCAACCAATGACACAAACGTTATTATTGGATGCACAAGATTGGTTAAAAACAAAAATTGGTTGAGAATAAGCCTTGGGAGGACGAAAATGACCTAAATGTTCAACCAATGACACAAAATCACTTATTGGATGCACAAGATTGGTTAATAACCCTAATTGGATAACAATAAGCCAAGGGAGGACGAAAATGACCTAAATGTTCAACCAATGACACAAACGTACTTATTGGATGCATGAGATTGGTTACAAACCCTAATTGGATTTGAATAAGCCTAGGGAGGACGAAAATGACCTAAACATTCAACCAATGACACAAACGTTATTATTGGATGCACAAGATTGGTTAAAAACCCTAATTGGATTAGAATGAGCCTACGGAGGACAAAAATGACCTAAATGTTCAACCAATGTCACAAACGCACTTGTTGGATGCACAAGATTGGTTAAAAACCCAAGTTGGATTTGAATAAACCTATTGGATGCACAAAATTGGTTATAAAACTTAAATTGGATGAGAATAATTCTTGGGAGGACGAAAATGACCTAAATGTTCAACCAACGACACAAAATCACTTATTGGATGCACAAGATTGGTTAAAAACCCTAATTGGATTAGAATAAGCGTAGGGAGGACGAAAATTGCCTAAATATTCAACGAATGACACAAAATCACTTATTGGACGCACAAGATTGGTTAAAAACCCTAATTGGATTAGAATAAGCCTTGGGAGGACGAAATGGACCTAAATGTTAAACCAATGACACAAAATCTGTTATTGGATTCACAAGATTGGTGAAAAAAACCCTAATTGGATTAGAATAAGTCTAGGGAGGACGAAAATGACCTAAATGTTCAACCAATGACAGAAAATCACTTACTAAATGCACAAGATTGGTTAAAAACCCTTATTGGATTAGAATAAGCCTTGGGAGGACGAAAAAAACCAATGACACAAAATAACTTATTGGATGCAGAAGATTGGTTAAAAACACTAATTGAATTAGAATAAGCCAAGGGAGGACGAAAATGACCTAAACGTTAATCCAACGACACAAACGCACTTATTGGATGCACAAGATTGGTTAAAAACCCTAATTAGATTAGAATAAGCCTAGGGAGGAAGAAAATGACCTAAATGTTCAACCAATGACACAAAATCACTTATTGGATGCACAAGATTGGTTAAAAACCCTAATTGGATTATAATAAGCCTAGGGAGGATGAAAATGACCTAAATGTTCAACCAATGACACAAACCTACTTATTGGATGTGCAAGATTGGTAAAAAACCCTAATTGGATGAGAATAAGCGTAGGGAGGACGAAAATGACCTATATGTTCAACCAATGACACAAACGTACTTATTGGATGCACAAGATTGGTTAAAAACCCAAATAAGATGAGAATAAGCCTAGGGAGGACGAAAATGACCCAAATGTTTAACCAATGACACAAAATCAATTATTGGAAGAACAAGATTGGTTAAAAACCCTAATTGGATGAGAATTAGCGTAGGGAGGACGAAAATGATCTAAATGTTCAACGAATGACACAAACGTACTTATTGGATGCTCAAGATTGGTTAAAAACCCAAATTAGATGAGAATAAGCCTAGGGAGGATGAAAATGACACAATTGTTCAACCAATGACACAAACTCACTTATTGGATGCACAAGATTGGTTAAAAACCCTAGTTGGATTAGAATAAGCCAAGGGAGGACAAAAATGACCTAAATGTTCAACCAATGACACAAACGCACTTATTGGATGCACAAGAATGGTTAAAAACCCTAATTGGATTTGAATAAGCCAAGGGAGGACGAAAATGACCTAAATGTTTAACCAATGACACAAACGTACTTATTGGATGCACAAAATTGGTTAAAAACTTAAATTGGATGAGAATAAGCCTAGGGAGGACGAAAATGACCTAAATGTTCAACTAATGACACAAAATCACTTATTGGATGCACAAGATTGGTTAAAAACCCTAATTAGATTAGAATAAGCCTAGGGAGGAAGAAAACGACCTAAATGTTCAACCAATGACACAAACGTACTTATTGGATGCATGAGATTGGTTACAAACCCTAATTGGATTTGAATAAGCCTAGAGAGGACGAAAATGACCCAAATGTTCAACCAAAGACGCAAAATCACTTATTGGATGCACAAGATTGATTAAAAATCCTAATTGGATTAGAATAAGCCTAGGAGTACAAAAATGAGCTAAATGTTCAACGAATGACAAAAATGCACTTATTGGATGCACAAGATTGGTAAAAAATCCTAATTGGATTAGAATAAGCCTAAGAAAGGACGAAAATGATCTAAATGTTCAACCATTGACACAAACGCACTTATTGGATGCACAAGATTGGTTAATAACCCTAATTGGATAAGAATAAGCCTAGGGAGGACGAAAATGACCTAAATGTTCAACCAATGACACAAACGTACTTATTGGATGCATGAGATTGGTTACAAACCCTAATTGGATTTGAATAAGCCTAGGGAGGACGAAAATGACCTAAACATTCAACCAATGACACAAACGTTATTATTGGATGCACAAGATTGGTTAAAAACAAAAATTGGTTGAGAATAAGCCTTGGGAGGACGAAAATGACCTAAATGTTCAACCAATGACACAAAATCACTTATTGGATGCACAAGATTGGTTAATAACCCTAATTGGATAAGAATAAGCCAAGGGAGGACGAAAATGACCTAAATGTTCAACCAATGACACAAACGTACTTATTGGATGCATGAGATTGGTTACAAACCCTAATTGGATTTGAATAAGCCTAGGGAGGACGAAAATGACCTAAACATTCAACCAATGACACAAACGTTATTATTGGATGCACAAGATTGGTTAAAAACCCTAATTGGATTAGAATGAGCCTACGGAGGACAAAAATGACCTAAATGTTCAACCAATGTCACAAACGCACTTGTTGGATGCACAAGATTGGTTAAAAACCCAAGTTGGATTTGAATAAACCTATTGGATGCACAAAATTGGTTATAAAACTTAAATTGGATGAGAATAATTCTTGGGAGGACGAAAATGACCTAAATGTTCAACCAACGACACAAAATCACTTATTGGATGCACAAGATTGGTTAAAAACCCTAATTGGATTAGAATAAGCGTAGGGAGGACGAAAATTGCCTAAATATTCAACGAATGACACAAAATCACTTATTGGACGCACAAGATTGGTTAAAAACCCTAATTGGATTAGAATAAGCCTTGGGAGGACGAAATGGACCTAAATGTTAAACCAATGACACAAAATCTGTTATTGGATTCACAAGATTGGTGAAAAAAACCCTAATTGGATTAGAATAAGCCTAGGGAGGACGAAAATGACCTAAATGTTCAACCAATGACAGAAAATCACTTACTAAATGCACAAGATTGGTTAAAAACCCTTATTGGATTAGAATAAGCCTTGGGAGGACGAAAAAAACCAATGACACAAAATAACTTATTGGATGCAGAAGATTGGTTAAAAACACTAATTGAATTAGAATAAGCCAAGGGAGGACGAAAATGACCTAAACGTTAATCCAACGACACAAACGCACTTATTGGATGCACAAGATTGGTTAAAAACCCTAATTAGATTAGAATAAGCCTAGGGAGGAAGAAAATGACCTAAATGTTCAACCAATGACACAAAATCACTTATTGGATGCACAAGATTGGTTAAAAACCCTAATTGGATTATAATAAGCCTAGGGAGGATGAAAATGACCTAAATGTTCAAC
>JBBPBP010000004.1:34849061-34883323 GCA_037974735.1 Cicer chorassanicum
TTATTGGAAGAACAAGATTGGTTAAAAACCCTAATTGGATGAGAATTAGCGTAGGGAGGACGAAAATGATCTAAATGTTCAACGAATGACACAAACGTACTTATTGGATGCTCAAGATTGGTTAAAAACCCAAATTAGATGAGAATAAGCCTAGGGAGGATGAAAATGACACAATTGTTCAACCAATGACACAAACTCACTTATTGGATGCACAAGATTGGTTAAAAACCCTAGTTGGATTAGAATAAGCCAAGGGAGGACAAAAATGACCTAAATGTTCAACCAATGACACAAACGCACTTATTGGATGCACAAGAATGGTTAAAAACCCTAATTGGATTTGAATAAGCCAAGGGAGGACGAAAATGACCTAAATGTTTAACCAATGACACAAACGTACTTATTGGATGCACAAAATTGGTTAAAAACTTAAATTGGATGAGAATAAGCCTAGGGAGGACGAAAATGACCTAAATGTTCAACTAATGACACAAAATCACTTATTGGATGCACAAGATTGGTTAAAAACCCTAATTAGATTAGAATAAGCCTAGGGAGGAAGAAAACGACCTAAATGTTCAACCAATGACACAAACGTACTTATTGGATGCATGAGATTGGTTACAAACCCTAATTGGATTTGAATAAGCCTAGAGAGGACGAAAATGACCCAAATGTTCAACCAAAGACGCAAAATCACTTATTGGATGCACAAGATTGATTAAAAATCCTAATTGGATTAGAATAAGCCTAGGAGTACAAAAATGAGCTAAATGTTCAACGAATGACAAAAATGCACTTATTGGATGCACAAGATTGGTAAAAAATCCTAATTGGATTAGAATAAGCCTAAGAAAGGACGAAAATGATCTAAATGTTCAACCATTGACACAAACGCACTTATTGGATGCACAAGATTGGTTAATAACCCTAATTGGATAAGAATAAGCCTAGGGAGGACGAAAATGACCTAAATGTTCAACCAATGACACAAACGTACTTATTGGATGCATGAGATTGGTTACAAACCCTAATTGGATTTGAATAAGCCTAGGGAGGACGAAAATGACCTAAACATTCAACCAATGACACAAACGTTATTATTGGATGCACAAGATTGGTTAAAAACAAAAATTGGTTGAGAATAAGCCTTGGGAGGACGAAAATGACCTAAATGTTCAACCAATGACACAAAATCACTTATTGGATGCACAAGATTGGTTAAAAACCCTAATTGGATTATAATAAGCCTAGGGAGGATGAAAATGACCTAAATGTTCAACCAATGACACAAACCTACTTATTGGATGTGCAAGATTGGTAAAAAACCCTAATTGGATGAGAATAAGCGTAGGGAGGACGAAAATGACCTAAATGTTCAACCAATGACACAAACGTACTTATTGGATGCACAAGATTGGTTAAAAACCCAAATTAGATGAGAATAAGCCTAGGGAGGACGAAAATGACCCAAATGTTTAACCAATGACACAAAATCAATTATTGGAAGAACAAGATCGGTTAAAAACCCTAATTGGATGAGAATTAGCGTAGGGAGGACGAAAATGATCTAAATGTTCAATGAATGACACAAACGTACTTATTGGATGCTCAAGATTGGTTAAAAACCCAAATTAGATGAGAATAAGCCTAGGGAGGATGAAAATGACACAATTGTTCAACCAATGACACTAACTCACTTATTGGATGCACAAGATTGGTTAAAAACCCTAATTGGATTAGAATAAGCCAAGGGAGGACAAAAATAACCTAAATGTTCAACCAATGAAACAAACGCACTTATTGGATGCACAAGAATGGTTAAAAACCCTAATTGGATTTGAATAAGCCAAGGGAGGACGAAAATGACCTAAATGTTTAACCAATGACACAAACGTACTTATTGGATGCACAAAATTGGTTAAAAACTTAAATTGGATGAGAATAAGCCTAGGGAGGACGAAAATGACCTAAATGTTCAACTAATGACACAAAATCACTTATTGGATGCACAAGATTGGTTAAAAACCCTAATTAGATTAGAATAAGCCTAGGGAGGAAGAAAACGACCTAAATGTTCAACCAATGACACAAACGTACTTATTGGATGCATGAGATTGGTTACAAACCCTAATTGGATTTGAATAAGCCTAGAGAGGACGAAAATGACCCAAATGTTCAACCAAAGACGCAAAATCACTTATTGGATGCACAAGATTGATTAAAAATCCTAATTGGATTAGAATAAGCCTAGGGAGTACAAAAATGAGCTAAATGTTCAACCAATGACAAAAATGCACTTATTGGATGCACAAGATTGGTAAAAAATCCTAATTGGATTAGAATAAGCCTAAGAAAGGACGAAAATGACCTAAATGTTCAACCATTGACACAAACGCACTTATTGGATGCACAAGATTGGTTAATAACCCTAATTGGATAAGAATAAGCCTAGGGAGGACGAAAATGACCTAAATGTTCAACCAATGACACAAACGTACTTATTGGATGCATGAGATTGGTTACAAACCCTAATTGGATTTGAATAAGCCTAGGGAGGACGAAAATGACCTAAACATTCAACCAATGACACAAACGTTATTATTGGATGCACAAGATTGGTTAAAAACAAAAATTGGTTGAGAATAAGCCTTGGGAGGACGAAAATGACCTAAATGTTCAACCAATGACACAAAATCACTTATTGGATGCACAAGATTGGTTAATAACCCTAATTGGATAACAATAAGCCAAGGGAGGACGAAAATGACCTAAATGTTCAACCAATGACACAAACGTACTTATTGGATGCATGAGATTGGTTACAAACCCTAATTGGATTTGAATAAGCCTAGGGAGGACGAAAATGACCTAAACATTCAACCAATGACACAAACGTTATTATTGGATGCACAAGATTGGTTAAAAACCCTAATTGGATTAGAATAAGCCTAGGGAGGACGAATATGACCTAAATGTTCAACCAATGACACAAACGTACTTATTGGATGCACAAGATTGGTTAAAAACCCTAATTGGATGAGAGTAAGCCTATGGAGGACGAAAATGACCTAAATGTTCAACCAATGACACAAACGTACTTATTGGATGCACAAGATTGGTTAAAAACACAAATTGGATGAGAATAAGCCTAGGGAGGACGAAAATGACCTAAGTGTTCAACCAATGACACAAAATCACTTATGGATGCACAAGATTGCTTAAAAATCCTAATAGGATGTGAATCAGCCTAGGGATGAAGAAAATGACCTAAATGTTCAACCAATGACTCAAACGCACTTATTGGATGCACAAGATTGGTTAAAAACCCTAATTGGATAAGAATAAGCCTAGGGAAGACGAAATTGGCCTAAATATTCAACGATTGACACAAAATCACTTATTGGACGCACAAGATTGGTTAAGAAGCCTAATTGGATTAGAATAAGCCTCGGGAGGACCAAATGGACCTAAATGTTAAACCAATGACACAAAATCTGTTATTGGATTCACAAGATTGGTCAAAAAAACCCTAATTGGATTAGAATAAGCCTAGGGAGGACGAAAATGACCTAAATGTTCAACCAATGACACAAAATCACTTACTAGATGCACAAGATTGGTTAAAAACCCTTATTGGATTAGAATAAGCCTAGGGAGGATGAAAATAACCAATGACACAAAATAACTTATTGGATGCAGAATATTGGTTAAAAATACTAATTGGATTAGAATAAGCAAAGGGAGGACGAAATTGACCTAAACGTTCATCCAACGACACAAACGCACTTATTGGATGCACAAGATTGGTTAAAAATTCTAATTAGATTAGAATACGCCTAGGGAGGAACAAAATGACCTAAATGTTCAACCAATGACACAAAATCACTTATGGGAATAACAAGATTGGTTAAAAACCTTAATTGGAATAGAATAAGCCTAGGGAGGACGAAAATGATCAAAATGTTCAACCAATGACACAAACGTACTTAGTGGATGCACCAGATTGGTTAAAAACCCTAATTGCATGAGAATAAGCCTAGGTAGGACGAAAATGACCTAAATGTTCAACCAATGACACAAAATCACTTATTGGATGCACAAGATTGGTTAAAAACCAAAATTGGATTAGAATAATCCTAGGGAGGACGAAGATGACCTATATTTTCAACCAATGACACAAACGTATTTATTGGATGCACAAGATTGGTTAAAAACCCTAATAGGATGAGAATGAGCCTAGGGAGAACGAAAATTACCTAAATGTTCAACCAATGATATAAACGTACTTATTGATGCACAAGATTAGTTAACAACCCAAATTGGATGAGAATAACCCTAGGAAGGACGAAAATTACCTAAATAATCAACCAATGACACAAAATCACTTATTGGATGCACAAGATTGGTTAAAAACCCTAATTAGATGAGAATAAGCCTAGGGAGGATGAAAATGACCTAAATGTTCAACCAATGACACAAACGTACTTATTGGATGCACAAGATTGATTAAAAACCTTAATTAGATGAGAATAAGCGTAAGGATGACGAAAATGACCTAAATGTTTAACCAATGACACAAACGTACTTATTGGATGCACAAGATTGGTTAAAAACCCAAATTAGATGAGAATAAGCCTAGGGAGGACGAAAATGACCCATATGTTCAACCAATGACACAAAATCACTTATTGGATGCACAAGATTGGTTAAAAACCCTAATTGGATGAGAATTAGCGTAGGGAGGACGAAAATGACCTAAATGTTCAACCATGACACAAACTCACTTATTGGATGCACCAGATTGGTTAAAAACTCTAGTTGGATTAGAATAAGTGTAAAGAAGACGAAAATAGCCTAAATGTTCAACCAATGACACAAAATCACATATTGGATGCACAAGATTGGTTACAAACCCTAATTGGATTTGAATAAGCCTAAAGAGGACGAAAATGACCCAAATGTTCAACCAATGACACAAAATCACTTATTGGATGCACATGATTGGTTAAAAACCCTAATTGGATTAGAATAAGCCTAGGGAGGACGAAAATGATCTAAATGTTCAACCAATGACACAAACGCACTTGTTGGATGCACAAGATTGGTTAAAAACCCAAATTGGATGAGAATAAGCCTAAGGAGGACGAAAATGACCTAAATGTTCAACCAAAGACGCAAAATCACTTATTGGATGCACAAGATTGATTAAAAATCCTAATTGGATTAGAATAAGCCTAGGGAGTACAAAAATGATCTAAATGTTCAACCAATGACAAAAATGCACTTATTAGATGCACAAGATTGGTTAAAAATCCTAATTGGATTAGAATAAGCCTAAGAAAGGACGAAAATGACCTAAATGTTCAACCATTGACACAAACGCACTTATTGGATGCACAAGATTGGTTAATAACCCTATTTGGATAAGAATAAGCCTAGGGAGGACGAAAATGACCTAAATGTTCAACCAATGACCCAAACGTACTTATTGGATGCATGAGATTGGTTAAAAACCCTAATTGGATTAGAATAAGCCAAGGGAGGACAAAAATGACCTAAATGTAAAACCAATGACACAAACGCACTTATTGGATGCACAAGATTGGTTAAAAACCCTAATTGGATTAGAATAAGAATACGGAGGACAAAAATTACCTAAATGTTCAACCAATGATACAAACTTACTTATTGATGCACCAGATTGGTTAACAACCCAAATTGGATGAGAATAACCCTAGGAAGGACGAAAATTACCAAAATAATCAACCAATGACACAAAATCACTTATTGGATGCAGAAGATTGGTTAAAAACCCTAATTGGATGAGAATAAGCCTAAGGAGGATGAAAATGACCTAAATGTTCAACCAATGACACAAACGTACTTATTGGATGCACAAGATTGATTAAAAACCTTAATTGGATGAGAATAAGCGTAAGGATGACGAAAATGACCTAAATGTATAACCAATGACACAAACGTACTTATTGGATGCACAAGATTGGTTAAAAACCCAAATTAGATGAGAATAAGCCTAGGGAGGACGAAAATGACCCATATGATCAACCAATGACACAAAATCACTTATTGGATGCACAAGATTGGTTAAAAACCCTAATTGGATGAGAATTAGCGTAGGGAGGACGAAAATGACCTAAATGTTCAACCAATGACACAAACTCACTTATTGGATGCACAAGATTGGTTAAAAACCCTAGTTGGATTAGAATAAGTGTAAAGAAGACGAAAATAGCCTAAATGTTCAACCAATGACACAAAATCACATATTGGATGCACAAGATTGGTTACAAACCCTAATTTGATTTGAATAAGCCTAAAGAGGACGAAAATGACCCAAATGTTCAACCAATGACACAAAATCACTTATTGGATGCACAAGATTGGTTAAAAACCCTAATTGGATTAGAATAAGCCTAGGGAGGACGAAAATGATCTAAATGTTCAACCAATGACACAAACGCACTTGTTGGATGCACAAGATTGGTTAAAAACCCAAATTGGATGAGAATAAGCTTAAGGAGGACGAAAATGACCTAAATGTTCAACCAAAGACGCAAAATCACTTATTGGATGCACAAGATTGATTAAAAATCCTAATTGGATTAGAATAAGCCTAGGGAGTACAAAAATGAGCTAAATGTTTAACCAATGACAAAAATGCACTTATTGGATGCACAAGATTGGTTAAAAATCCTAATTGGATTAGAATAAGCCTAAGAAAGGACGAAAATGACCTAAATGTTCAACCATTGACACAAACGCACTTATTGGATGCACAAGATTGGTTAATAACCCTATTTGGATAAGAATAAGCCTAGGGAGGACGAAAATGACCTAAATGTTCAACCAATGACCCAAACGTACTTATTGGATGCATGAGATTGGTTAAAAACCCTAATTGGATTAGAATAAGCCAAGGGAGGACAAAAATGACCTAAATGTAAAACCAATGACACAAACACACTTATTGGATGCACAAGATTGGTTAAAAACCCTAATTGGATTAGAATAAGCCTACGGAGGATGAAAATGACCTAAATGTTCAACCAATGACACAAACGCACTTGTTGGATGCACAAAATTGGTTAAAAACCCTAGTTGGATTTGAATAAGCCTAGAAAGAACGAAAATTACTTAAATGTTCAACCAATGACACAAACGTACTTATTGGATGCACAAGATTGGTTAACAACTAAAAATTCAATGAGAATAACCCTAGGGAGGACGAAAATTACCTAAATAATTAACCAATGACACAAAATCACTTATTGGATGCACAAGATTGGTTCAAAACGCTAATTGGATGAGGATAAGCCTAAGGAGGATGAAAATGACCTAAATGTTCAACCAATGACACAAACATACTTTTTGGATGCACAAGATTGGTTAAAAACCCTAATTGGATGAGAATAAGCGTAGGGAGGACGAAAATAACCAAAGTGTTCAACCAATGACACAAACGTACTTATTGGTTGCACAAGATTGGTTAAAAACCCAAATTAGATGTGAATAAGCCTAGGGAGGACGAAAATGACCCAAATGTTCAACCAATGACACAAAATCACTTATTGGATGCACAAGATTGGTTAAAAACCCTAATTGGATTAGAATAAGCCTAGGGAGGACGAAAATGACCTAAATGTTCAACCAAAGACGCAAAATCACTTATTGGATGCACAAGATTGGTTAAAAACCCTAATAGGATGAGAATAAGCCTAGGGAGGATGAAAATGACCTAAACGTTAATCCATCGACACAAACGCACTTATTGGATGCACAAGATTGGTTAAAAACCCTATTTAGATTAGAATAAGCCTAGGGATGAAGAAAATGACCTAAATGTTCAACCAAAGACACAAAATCACTTATTGGATGCACAAGATTGGTTAAAAACCCTAATTGGATGAGAATAAGCCTAGGGAGGATGAAAATGACCTAAATGTTCAACCAATGACACAAACGTACTTATGGGATGTGCAAGATTGGTAAAAAACCCTAATTGGATGAGAATAAGCGTAGGGAGGCAAAAATGACCTAAATGTTCAACCAATGACACAAATGTACTTATTGGATGCACAAGATTGGTTAAAATCCCAAATTAGATGAGAATAAGCCTAGGGAGGACGAATATGACCCAAATGTTCAACCAATGACACAAAATCACTTATTGGAAGAACAAGATTGGTTAAAAACCCTAATTGGATGAGAATTAGCGTAGGGAGGACGAAAATGATCTAAATGTTCAACGAATGACACAAACGTACTTATTGGATGCTCAAGATTGGTTAAAAACCCAAATTAGATGAGAATAAGCCTAGGAAGGACGAAAATGACACAATTGTCCAACCAACGACACAAACTCACTTATTGGATGCACAAGATTGGTTAAAAACCCTAGTTGGATTAGAATAAGTGTAAGGAAGACGAAAATAGCCTAAATGTCCAACCAATGACACAAAATCACATATTGGATGCACAAGATTGGTTAAAAACCCTAATTGGATTAGAATAAGCCAAGGGAGGACAAAAATGACCTAAATCTTCAACCAATGACACAAACGCACTTATTGGATGCACAAGAATGGTTAAAAACCCTAATTGGATTAGAATAAGCCTACGGAGGAGGAAAATGACCTAAATGTTCAACCAATGCCACATACGCACTAGTTGGATGCACAAGATTGGTTAAAAACCCTAGTTGGATTTGAATAAGCCAAGGGAGGACGAAAATGACCTAAATATTTAACCAATGACACAAACGTACTTATTGGATGCACAAAATTGGTTAAAAACTTAAATTGGATGAGAATAAGCCTAGGGAGGACGAAAATGACCTAAATGTTCAACCAATGACACAAAATCACTTATTGGATGCACAAGATTGGTTAAAAACCCTAATTGGATTAGAATAAGCCTAGGGAGGACGAAGATGACCTAAATGTTCAACCAATGACACAAACGTACTTTTTGGATGCACAAGATTGATTAATAACCCTAATTGGATAAGAATAAGCCTAGGGAGGACGAAAATGACCTAAATGTTCAACCAATGACACAAACGTACTTATTGGATGCATGAGATTGGTTACAAACTATAATTGGATTTGAATAAGCCTAGGGAGGACGAAAATGACCTAAACGTTCAACCAATGACACAAACGTTATTATTGGATGCACAAGATTGGTTAAAAACAAAAATTGGTTGAGAATAAGCCTTGGGAGGACGAAAATGACCGAAATGTTCAACCAATGACACAAAATCACTTATAGGATGCACAAGATTGGTTAAAAACCCTAATTGGATTAGAATAAGCCGAGGGAGGACGAATATGACCTAAATGTTCAACCAATGACATAAACGTACTTATTGGATGCACAAGATTGGTTAAAAACCCTAATTGGATGAGAGTAAGCCTAAGGAGGACGAAAATGACCTAAATGTTCAACCAATGACACAAACGTACTTATTGGATGCACAAGATTGGTTAAAAACACAAATTGGATGAGAATAAGCCTAGGGAGGACGAAAATGACCTAAGTGTTCAACCAATGACACAAACGCACTTATTGGATGCACAAGATTGGTTAAAAACCCTAATTGGATTAGAATAAGCCTAGGGAAGACGAAATTGGCCTAAATATTCATTGAATGACACAAAATCACTTATTGGACGCACAATATTGGTTAAGAACCCTAATTGGATTAGAATAAGCCTCAGGAGGACCAAATGGACCTAAATGTGAAACCAATGACACAAAATCTGTTATTGGATTCACAAGATTGGTCAAAAAAAACCCTAATTGGATTAGAATAAGCCTAGGGAGGACGAAAAAATGATCTAAATGTTCAACCAATGACACAAACGCACTTATTGGATGCACAAGATTGGTTAAAAACCCTAATTGGATGAGAATCAGCCTAGGGATGAAGAAAATGACCTAAATGATCAACCAATGACACAAACGAACATATTGGATGCACAAGATTGGTTAAAAACCCTAATTGGATTAGAATAAGCCTAGGGAAGACGAAATTGGCCTAAATATTCAACGAATGACACAAAATCACTTATTGGACGCACAAGATTGGTTAAGAACCCTAATTGGATTAGAATAAGCCTCGGGAGGACCAAATGGACCTAAATGTTAAACCAATGACACAAAATCTGTGATTGGATTCACAAGATTGGTCAAAAAAACCCTAATTGGATTAGAATAAGCCTAGGGAGGACGAAAATGACCTAAATGTTCAACCAATGACACAAAATCACTTACTAGATGCACAAGATTGGTTAAAAACCCTTATTCGATTAGAAGAAGCCTAGGGAGGATGAAAATAACCAATGACACAAAATAACTTATTGGATGCAGAAGATTGGTTAAAAATACTAATTGGATTAGAATAAGCCAAGGGAGGACGAAATTGACCTAAACGTTAATCCAACGACACAAACGCACTTATTGGATGCACAAGATTGGTTAAAAATTCTAATTAGATTAGAATAAGCCTAGGGAGGAAGAAAATGACCTAAATGTTCAACCAATGACACAAAATCACTTATGGGAATAACAAGACTTGTTAAAATCCCTAATTGTATTAAAATAAGCCTAGGGAGGACGAAAATGACCTAAATGTTAAACCAATGACACATACGCACTTATTGGATGTGCAAGATTGATTAAAAACCCTAATTGGAATAGAATAAGCCTAGGGATGACGAAAATGATCAAAATGTTCAACCAAAGACACAAACGTACTTAGTGGATGCACAAGATTGGTTAAAAACCCTAATTGCATGAGAATAAGCCTAGGGAGGATGAAAATGACCTAAATGTTCAACCAATGACACAAAATCACTTATTGGATGCACAAGATTGGTTAAAAACCAAAATTGGATTAGAATAATCCTAGGGAGGACGAAGATGACCTAGATGTTCAACCAATGACACAAACGTAGTTATTGGATGCACAAGATTGGTTAAAAACCCTAATTGGATGAGAATGAGCCTAGGGAGAACGAAAATTACCTAAATGTTCAACCAATGACACAAACGTACTTATTGATGCACAAGATTGGTTAACAACCCAAATTGGATGAGAAAAACCCTAGGAAGGACGAAAATTACCGAAATAATCAACCAATGACATAAAATCACTTATTGGATGCACAAGATTGGTTAAAAACCCTAATTGGATGAGAATAAGCCTAGGGAGGATGAAAATGACCTGAATGTTCAACCAATGACACACACGTACTTATTGGATGCACAAGATTGATTCAAAACCTTAATTGGATGAGAATAAGCGTAGGGATGACGAAAATGACCTAAATGTTTAACCAATGACACAAACGTACTTATTGGATGCACAAGATTGGTTAAAAACCCAAATTAGATGAGAATAAGCATAGGGAGGACGAAACTGACCCATATGTTCAACCAATGACACAAAATCACTTATTGGATGCACAAGATTGGTTAAAAACCCTAATTGGATGAGAATTAGCGTAGGGAGGACGAAAATGACCTAAATGTTCAACCAATGACACAAACTCACTTATTGGATGCACAAGATCGGTTAAAAACCCTAGTTGGATTAGAATAAGGGTAAGGGAGGACAAAAATGATCTAAATGTTCAACCAATGACACAAACGCACTTATTAGATGCAAAAGATTGGTTAAAAACCCTAATTTGATTAGAATAAGCCTACAGAGGACGAAAATGACCTAAATATTCAACCAATGACACAAACGCAATTGTTGGATGCACAAAATTGGTTAAAAACCCTAGTTGGATTTTAATAAGCCTAGGGAGGACGAAAATGACCTAAATTTTTAACCAATGACACAAATGTACTTATTGGATGCACAAAATTGGTTAAAACCCCAAATTGGATGAGAATAAGCCTAAGGAGGACGAAAATGACCTAAATGTTCAACCAATGACACAAAATCACTTATTGGATGCACAAGATATGTTAAAAACTAAAATTGGATTAGAATAATCCTAGGGAGGACAAAGATGACCTAGATGTTCAACCAATGAAACAAACGTACTTATTGGATGCACAAGATTGGTTAAAAACCCTAATTGGATGAGAATGAGCCTAGGGAAGACGAAAATGACCTAAATGTTCAACCAATGACACAAACGTACTTATTGATGCACAAGATTGGTTAACAACCCAAATTGGATGAGAATAACCCTAGGAAGGACGAAAATTACCTAAATAATCAACCAATGACACAAAATCACTTATTGGATGCACAAGATTGGTTAAAAACCCTAATTGGATTAGAATAAGCCTAGGGAGGATGAAAATGACCTAAATGTTCAACCAATGACACAAACGTACTTATTGGATGCACAAGATTGATTAAAAACCTTAATTGGATGAGAATAAGCCTAGGGATGACGAAAATGACCTAAATGTTTAACCAATGACACAAACGTACTTATTGGATGCACAAGATTGGTTAAAAACCCAAATTAGATGAGAATAAGCCTAGGGAGGACGAAAATGACCCATATGTTCAACCAATGACACAAAATCACTTATTGGATGCACATGATTGGTTAAAAACCCTAATTGGATGAGAATTAGCGTAGGGAGGACGAAAATGACCTAAATGTTCAACCAATGACACAAACTCACTTATTGGATGCACAAGATTGGTTAAAAACCCTAGTTGGATTAGAATAAGGGTAAGGAAGACGAAAATAGCCTAAATGTTCAACCAATGACACAAAATCACATATTGGATGCACAAGATTGGTTAAAAACCCTAATTGGATTAGAATAAGCCTAAGGAGGACGAAGAGGACCTAAATGTTCAACCAATGACACAAACGTACTTATTGGATGCACAAGATTGATTAATAACCCAAATTGGATAAGAATAAGCCTAGGGAGGACGAAAATGACCTAAATGTTCAACCAATGACACAAACGTACTTATTGGATGCATGAGATTGGTTACAAACCCTAATTGGATTTGAATAAGCCTTGAGAGGACGAAAATGACCCAAATTTTTAACTAATGACACAAATGTACTTATTGGATGCACAATTTTGGTTAAAACCCAAATTGGATGAGAATAAGCCTAGGGAGGACGAAAATGACCTAAATGTTCAACCAATAACACAAAATCACTTATTGGATGCATAAGATTGGTTAAAAACCATAATTGGATTAGAATAAGCCTAGGGAGGACGAAGATGACCTAAATGTTCAACCAATGACACAAACGTACTTATTGGATGCACAAGATTTGTTAATAACCCTAATTGGATAAGAATAAGCCTAGGGAGGACGAAAATGACCTAAATGTTCAACCAATGACCCAAACGTACTTATTGGATGCATGAGATTGGTTAAAAACCCTAATTGGATTTGAATAAGCCAAGGGAGGACAAAAATGACCTAAATGTAAAACCAATAACACAATCGCACTTATTGGATGCACAAGATTGGTTAAAAACCCTAATTGGATTATAATAAGCCTACGGAGGACGAAAATGACCTAAATGTTCAACCAATGACACAAACGCACTTGTTGGATGCACAAAATTGGTTAAAAACCCTAGTTGGATTTGAATAAGCCTAGAAGAACGAAAATTACTTAAATGTTCAACCAATGACACAAATGTACTTATTGGATGCACAAGATTGGTTAACAACTAAAATTTCGATGAGAATAACCCTAGGGAAGACGAAAATTACCTAAATAATTAACCAATGACACAAAATCACTTATTGGATGCACAAGATTGGTTCAAAACCCTAATTGGATGAGAATAAGCCTAGGGAGGATGAAAATGACCTAAATGTTCAACCAATGACACAAAGATACTTTTTGGATGCACAAGATTGGTTAAAAACCCTAATTGGATGAGAATAAGCGTATGGAGAACGAAAATGACCAAAGTGTTCAACCAATGACACAAACGTACTTATTGGTTGCACAAGATTGGTTAAAAACCCAAATTAGATGAGAATAAGCTTAGGGAGGACGAAAATGACCCAAATGTTCAACCAATGACACAAAATCACTTATTGGATGCACAAGATTGGTTAAAAACCCTAATTGGATGAGAATCAGCCTAGGGATGAAGAAAATGACCTAAATGTTCAACCAATGACACAAACGCACTTATTGGATGCACAAGATTGGTTAAAAACCCTAATTGGATTAGAATAAGCCTAGGGAAGACGAAATTGGCCTAAATATTCAACGAATGACACAAAATCACTTATTGGACGTACAAGATTGGTTAAGAACCCTAATTGGATTAGAATAAACCTCGGGAGGACCAAATGGACCTAAATGTTAAACCAATGACACAAAATCTGATATTGGATTCACAAGATTGGTAAAAAAAAACCCTAATTGGATTAGAATAAGCCTAGGGAGGACGAAAATGACATAAATGTTCAACCAATGACAAAAAATCACTTACTAGATGCACAAGATTGGTTAAAAACCCTTATTGGATTAGAATAAGCCTAGGGAGGATGAAAATAACCAATGACACAAAATAACTTATTGGATGCAGAAGATTGGTTAAAAATACTAATTGGATTAGAATAAGCCAAGGGAGGACGGAATTGACCTAAACGTTAATCCAACGACACAAACGCACTTATTGGATGCACAAGATTGGTTAAAAACCAAAATTGGATGAGAATAACCCTAGGAAGGACGAAAATTACCTAAATAATCAACCTATGACAAAAAATCACTTATTGGATGCACAAGATTGGTTAAAAACCCTAATTGGATGAGAATAAGCCTAAGGAGGATGAAAATGACCTAAATGTTCAACCAATGACACAAACGTACTTATTGGATGCACAAGATTGATTAAAAACCTTAATTGGATACGAATAAGCGTAGGGATGACGAAAATGACCTAAATGATTAACCAATGACACAAACGTACTTATTGGATGCACAAGATTTGTTAAAAACCCAAATTAGATGAGAATAAGCCTAGGGAGGACGAAAATGACCCATATGTTCAACCAATGACACAAAATCACTTATTGGATGCACAAGATTGGTTAAAAACCCTAATTGGATGAGAATTAGCGTAGGGAAGACGAAAATGACCTAAATGTTCAACCAATGACACAAACTCACTTATTGGATGCACAAGATCGGTTAAAAACCCTAGTTGGATTAGAATAAGTGTAAGGAAGACGAAAATAGCCTAAATGTTCAACCAATGACACAAAATCACATATTGGATGCACAAGATTGGTTAAAAACCCTAATTGGATTAGAATATGCCAAGGGAGGACAAAAATGACCTAAATGTTCAACCAATGACACAAACGCACTTATTGGATGCACAAGATTGGTTAAAAACCCTAATTTGATTAGAATAAGCCTACAGAGGACGAAAATGACCTAAATGTTCAACCAATGACACAAACGCACTTGTTGGATGCACAAAATTGGTTAAAAACCCTAGTTGGATTTGAATAAGCCTAGGGAGGACGAAAATGACCTTAATTTTTAACCCATGACACAAATGTAGTTATTGGATGCACAAAATTGGTTAAAAACCCAAATTGGATGAGAATAAGCCTAAGGAGGACGAAAATGACCTAAATGTTCAACCAATGACAGAAAATCACTTATTGGATGCACAAGATTGGTTAAAAACCAAAATTGGATTAGAATAATCCTAGGGAGGACAAAGATGACCTAGATGTTCAACCAATGAAACAAACGTACTTATTGGATGCACAAGATTGGTTAAAAACCCTAATTGGATGAGAATGAGCCTAGGGAGGACGAAAATGACCTAAATGTTCAACCAATGACACAAACATACTTATTGATGCACAAGATTGGTTAACAACCCAAATTGGATGAGAATAACCCTAGGAAGGACGAAAATTACCTAAATAATTAACCAATGACACAAAATCACTTATTGGATGCACAAGATTGGTTAAAAACCCTAATTGGATGAGAATAAGCCTAGGGAGGATGAAAATGACCTAAATGTTCAACCAATGACACAAACGTACTTATTGGATGCACAAGATTGATTAAAAACCTTAATTGGATGAGAATAAGCCTAGGGATGACGAAAATGACCTAAATGTTTAACCAATGACACAAACGTACTTATTGGATGCACAAGATTGGTTAAAAACCCAAATTAGATGAGAATAAGCCTAGGGAGGACGAAAATGACCCATATGTTCAACCAATGACACAAAATCACTTATTGGATGCACATGATTGGTTAAAAACCCTAATTGGATGAGAATTAGCGTAGGGAGGACGAAAATGACCTAAATGTTCAACCAATGACACAAACTCACTTGTTGGATGCACAAGATTGGTTAAAAACCCTAATTGGATTAGAATAAGCCTAAGGAGGACGAAGAGGACCTAAATGTTCAACCAATGACACAAACGTACTTATTGGATGCACAAGATTGATTAATAACCCTAATTGGATAAGAATAAGCCTAGGGAGGACGAAAATGACCTAAATGTTCAACCAATGACACAAACGTACTTATTGGATGCATGAGATTGGTTACAAACCCTAATTGGATTTGAATAAGCCTAGAGAGGACGAAAATGACCCAAATTTTTAACTAATGACACAAATGTACTTATTGGATGCACAAATTTGGTTAAAAACCCAAATTGGATGAGAATAAGCCTAGGGAAGACGAAAATGACCTAAATGTTCAACCAATGACACAAAATCACTTATTGGATGCATAAGATTGGTTAAAAACCATAATTGGATTAGAATAAGCCTTGGGAGGACGAAGATGACCTAAATGTTCAACCAATGACACAAACGTACTTATTGGATGCACAAGATTTGTTAATAACCCTAATTGGATAAGAATAAGCCTAGGGAGGACGAAAATGACCTAAATGTTCAACCAATGACCCAAACGTACTTATTGGATGCATGAGATTGGTTAAAAACCCTAATTGGATTTGAATAAGCCAAGGAAGGACAAAAATTACCTAAATGTAAAACCAATAACACAATCGCACTTATTGGATGCACAAGATTGGTTAAAAACCCTAATTGGATTAGAATAAGCCTACGGAGGACGAAAATGACCTAAATGTTCAACCAATGACACAAACGCACTTGTTGGATGCACAAAATTGGTTAAAAACCCTAGTTGGATTTGAATAAGCCTAGAAGAACGAAAATTACTTAAATGTTCAACCAATGACACAAATGTACTTATTGGATGCACAAGATTGGTTAACAACTAAAATTTCGATGAGAATAACCCTAGGGAGGACGAAAATTACCTAAATAATTAACCAATGACACAAAATCACTTATTGGATGCACAAGATTGGTTCAAAACCCTAATTGGATGAGAATAAACCTAGGGAGGATGAAAATGACCTAAATGTTCAACCAATGACACAGAGATACTTTTTGGATGCACAAGATTGGTTAAAAACCCTAATTGGATGAGAATAAGCGTATGGGGAACGAAAATGACCAAAGTGTTCAACCAATGACACAAACGTACTTATTGGTTGCACAAGTCTGGTTAAAAACCCAAATTAGATGAGAATAAGCCTAGGGAGGACGAAAATGACCCAAATGTTCAACCAATGACACAAAATCACTTATTGGATGCGCAAGATTGGTTAAAAACCCTAATTGGATTAGAATAAGCCTAGGGAGGACGAAAATGACCTAAATGTTCCACCAATGACACAAACGTACTTATTGGATGCACAAGATTGGATAAAAACCCTAATTGGATGAGAATAAGCCTAGGGAGGACGAAAATGACCTAAATGTTCAACCAATGACACAAACGTACTTATTGGATGCACAAGATTGGTTAAAAACCCTAATAGGATGAGAGTTAGCCTAGGGATGACGAAAATGACCAAAATGTTCAACCACTGACATAAACGTACTTTTTGGATGCACAAGATTGGTTAAAAACCCAAATTAGATGAGAATAAGCCTCGGGAGGACGAAAATGACCCATATGTTCAACCAATGACACAAAATCACTTATTGGATGCACAAGATTAGTTAAAAACCCTAATTGGATGAGAATAAGCCAAGGAAGGACGAAAATGACCTATATGTTGAACCATTCACACAAAATCACGTATTGGATCCTCAAGATTGGTTAAAAACACTATTAGGATGAGAAGAAGCCTAGGGATGATGAAAACGACCTAAATGTTCAACCAATGACACAAAATCACTTATTGGATGCACATGATTGGTTAAAAACCCAAATTGGATGAAAATAAGCCTAGGGACGACGAAAATGACCTAAATTTTCAACCAATGACAAAAAATCACTTATTGGATGCACAAGATTGGTTAAAAACCCTAATTGGAATAGAATAAGTCTAGGGAGGACGAAAATGACCAAACTGTTTAACCAATGACACAAACGTACTTATTGGATGCACAAGATTGGTTAAAAACACAAATTGGATGAGAATAAGCCTAGGGAGGACAAAAATGACCTAAGTGTTCAACCAATGACGCAAACGTAATTATTAGATGTTCAAAATTTGGTTAAAACCCCAAATTGGATGACAATAAGCCAAGGAAGGACGAAAATGACCTATATGTTGAACCATTCACACAAAATCACGTATTGGATGCTCATGATTGGTTAAAAACACTATTAGGATGAGAAGAAGCCCAGGGATGATGAAAACGACCTAAATGTTCAACCAATGACTCAAAATCACTTATTGGATGCACATGATTGGTTAAAAACCCAAATTGGATGAAAATAAGCCTAGGGACGATGAAAATGACCTAAATGTTCAACCAATGACACAAAATCACTTATTGGATGCACAAGATTGGTTAAAAACCCTAATTGGAATAGAATAAGCCTGGGGAGGACGAAAATGACCTAACTGTTTAACCAATGACACAAACGTACTTATTGGATGCACAAGATTGGTTAAAAACACAAATTGGATAAGAATAAGCCTAGGGAGGACAAAAATGACCTAAGTGTTCAACCAATGACACAAACTCACTTATTGGATGCACAAGATTGGCTAAAAACCCTATGTGGATTTCAATAAGCCTAGGGAGGACGAAAATTACTTAAATGTTCAACCAATGACACAAACGTAATTATTGGATGCACAAGATTGGTTAAAAATACAAATTGGTTGAGAATAAGCCTAAGGAGGACAAAAATAACCCATATGTTCAACCAATGACACAAAATCACTTATTGGATGCACAAGATTGGTTAAAAACCCTAATTGAATGAGAATTAGCGTAGGGAGGACAAAAATGACCTAAATGTTCAACCAATGACACAAACTCACTTATTGGATGCACAATATTGGTTAAAAACCCTAGTTGGATTAGAATAAGGGTAAGGAAGACGAAAATAGCCTAAATGTTCAACCAACGACACAAAATCACATATTGGATGCACAACATTGGTTAAAAACCCTTATTGGATTAGAATAAGCCTAGGGAGGACGAAGATGACCTAAATGTTCAAGCAATGACACAAACGTACTTATTGGATGCACAAGATTGATTAATAACCCTAATTGGATAAGAATAAGCTTAGGGAGGACGAAAATGACCTAAATGTTCAACCAATGACACAAACGTACTTATTGAATGCATGAGATTGGTTATAAACCCTAATTGGATTTTCATAAGCCTAGAGAGGACGAAAATGACCCAAATGTTCAACCAATGACACAAAATCACTTATTGGATGCACAAGATTGGTTAAGAACCCTAATTGGATTAGAATAAGCCTAGGGAGGACGAAAATGATCTAAATGTTCAACCAATGACACAAACGCACTTATTGGATGCACAAGATTGGTTAAAAACCCAAATTGGATGAGAATAAGCCTAGGGAGGACGAAAACGACCTAAATGTTCAACCAAAGACGCAAAATCACTTATTGGATGCACAAGATTGATTAAAAATCTTAATTGGATTAGAATAAGCCTAGGGAGTACAAAAATGAGCTAAATGTTCAACCAATGACAAAAATGCACTTATTGGATGCACAAGATTGGTTAAAAATCCTAATTGGATTAGAATAAGCCTAAGAAAGGACGAAAATGACCTAAATGTTCAACCATTGACACAAACGCACTTATTCGATGCACAAGATTGGTTAATAACCCTAATTGGATAAGAATAAGCCTAAGGAGGACGAAAATGACCTAAATGTTCAACCAATGACACAAACGTACTTATTGGATGCATGAGATTGGTTACAAACCCTAATTGGATTTTAAATAAGCCTAGGGAGGACGAAAATGACCTAAACGTTCAACCAATGACACAAACGTTATTATTGGATGCACAAGATTGGTTAAAAACAAAAATTGGTTGAGAATAAGCCTTGGGAGGACGAAAATGACCTAAATGTTCAACCAATGACACAAAATCACTTATAGGATGCACAAGATTGGTTAAAAACTCTAATTGGATTAGAATAAGCCTAGGGAGGACGAATATGACCTAAATGTTCAACCAATGACACAAACGTACTTATTGGATCCAGAAGATTGGTTAAAAACCCTAATTGGATGAGAGTAAGCCTAAGGAGGACGAAAATGACCTAAATGTTCAACCAATGACACAAAATCACTTATTGGATGCTCAAGATTGGTTAAAAACCCTAATTGGAATAGAATAAGCCTAGGGAGGACGAAAATGACCTAAGTGTTCAACCAATGACACAAACGTACTTATTGGATGCACAAGATAGGTTAAAAACACAAATTCGATGAGAATAAGCCTAGGGAGGACGAAAATGACCTAAGTGTTCAACCAATGACACAAACTCACTTATTGGATGCACAAGATTGGCTAAAAACCCTATGTGGATTTGAATAAGCCTAGGGAGGACGAAATTGGCCTAAATATTCAACGAATGACACAAAATCACTTATTGGACGCACAAGATTTGTTAAGTACCCTAATTGGATTAGAATAAGCCTCGGGAGGACCAAATGGACCTAAATGTTAAACCAATTACACAAAATCTATTATTCGATTCACAAGATTGGTCAAAAAAACCCTAATTGGATTAGAATAACCCTAGGGAGGACAAAAATGACCTAAATGTTCAACCAATGACACAAAATCACTTACTAGATGCACAAGATTTATTAAAAACCCTTATTGGATTAGAATAAGCCTAGGGAGGATGAAAATAACCGATGACACAAAATAACTTATTGGATGTAGAAGATTGGTTAAAAATACTAATTGGATTAGAATAAGCCAAGGGAGGACGAAATTGACCTAAACGTTAATCCAACGACACAAACGCACTTATTGGATGCACAAGATTGGTTAAAAATTCTAATTAGATTAGAATAAGCCTAGGGAGGAAGAAAATGACCTAAATGTTCAACTAATGACACAGAATCACTTATGGGAATAACAAGATTGGTTAAAATCCCTAATTGTATTAAAATAAGCCTAGGGAGGACGAAAATGACCTAAATGTTAAACTAATGACACATACGCACTTATTGGATGTGCAAGATTGGTTAAAAACCCTAATTGGAATAGAATAAGCCTAGGGAGGACGAAAATGATCAAAATGTTCAATTAATGACACAAACGTACTTAGTGGATGCACAAGATTGGTTAAAAACCCTAATTGCATGAGAATAAGCCTAGGGAGGACGAAAATGACCTAAATGTTCAACCAATGACACAAAATCACTTATTGGATGCATAAGATTGGTTAAAAACGAAAATTGGATTAGAATAATCCTAGGGAGGACGAAGATGACCTAGATGTTCAACTAATGACACAAACGTACTTATTGGATGCACAGGATTGGTTAAAAACCCTAATTGGATGAGAATGAGCCTAGGGAGAACTAAAATTACCTAAATGTTCAACCAATGACACAAACTTACTTATTGATGCACAAGATTGGTTAACAACCCAAATTGGATTAGAATAACCCTAGAAAGGCAAAAATTACCTAAATAATCAACCAATGACACAAAATCACTTATTGGATGCACAAGATTGGTTAAAAACCCTAATTGGATGAGAATAAGCCTAGGGAGGATGAAAATGACCTAAATGTTCAACCAATGACACAAACGTACTTAATGGATGCACAAGATTGATTAAAAACCTTAATTGGAACAGAATAAGCGTAGGGATGACGAAAATGACCTAAATGTTTAACCAATGACACAAACGTACTTATTGGATGCACAAGATTGGTTAAAAACCCAAATTAGATAAGAATTAGCCTAGGGAGGACGAAAATGACCCATATGTTCAACCAATGACACAAAATCACTTATTGGATGCACAAGATTGGTTAAAAACCCTAATTGGATGAGAATTAGCGTAGGAAGGACGAAAGTGACCTAAATGTTCAACCAATGACACAAACTCACTTATTGGATGCACAAGATTGGTTAAAAACCCTAGTTGGATTAGAATAAGTGTAAGGAAGACGAAAATAGCCTAAATGTTCAACCAATGACACAAAATCACATATTGGATGCACAAGATTGGTTAAAAACCCTAATTGGATTAGCATATGCCAAGGGAGGACAAAAATGACCTAAATGTTCAACTAATGACACAAACGCACTTATTGGATGCACAAGATTGGTTAAAAACCCTAATTGGATTAGAATAAGCCTATAGAGGACGAGAATGACCTAAATGTTCAACCAATAACACAAACGCACTTGTTGGATGCACAAAATTGGTTAAAAACCCTAGTTGGATTTGAATAAGCCTAGGGAGGACGAAAATGACCTAAATTTTTAACCAATGACACAAATGTAATTATTGGATGCACAAAATTGGTTAAAAACTCAAATTGGATGAGAATAAGCCTAGGGAGGACGAAAATGACCTAAATGTTCAACCAATGAAACAAAATCACTTATTGGATGCATAAGATTGGTTAAAAACCCTAATTGGATTAGAATAAGCCTAGGGAGGACGAAGATGACCTAAATGTTCAACCAATGACACAAACGTACTTATTGGATGCACAAGATTTGTTAATAACCCTAATTGGATAAGAATAAGCCTAGGGTGGACGAAAATGACCTAAATTTTCAACCAATGACCCAAACGTACTTATTGGATGCATGAGATTGGTTAAAAACCCTAAGTGCATTAGAATAAACAAAGGGAGGACAAAAATGACCTAAATGTAAAACCAATAACACAAACGCACTTATTGGATGCACAAGATTGGTTAAAAACCCTAATTGGAGTAGAATAAGCCTACGGAGGACGAAAATGACCTAAATGTTCAACCAATGACACAAACGCACTTTTTGGATGCACAAAATTGGTTAAAAACCCTAGTTGGATTTGAATAAGCCTAGGAAGAACGAAAATTACTTAAATGTTCAACCAATGACACAAACGTACTTATTGGATGCACAAGATTGGTTAACAACTAAAAATTCGATGAGAATAACCCTAGGGAGGACGAAAAATACGTCAATAATTAACCAATGACACAAAATCACTTATTGGATGCACAAGATTGGTTCAAAACCCTAATTGGATGAGAATAAGCCTAGGGAGGATGAAAATGACCTAAATGTTCAACCAATGACACAAACATACTTTTTGGATGCACAAGATTGGTTAAAAACCCTAATTGGATGAGAATAAGCGTAGGGAGGATGAAAATGACCAAAGTGTTCAACCAATGACACAAACGTACTTATTGGTTGCACAAGATTGGTTAAAAACCCAAATTAGATGAGAATAAGCCTAGGGAGGACGAAAATGACCCAAATGTTCAACCAATGACACAAAATCACTTATTGGATGCACAAGATTGGTTAAAAACCCTAATTGGATTAGAATAAGCCTAGGGAGGACGAAAATGACCTAAATGTTCCACCAATGACACAAACGTACTTATTGGATGCACAAGATTGGATAAAAACCCTAATTGGATGAGAATAAGCCTAGGGAGGACGAAAATGACCTAAATGTTCAACCAATGACACAAACGTACTTATTGGATGCACAAGATTGGTTAAAAATCCTATTTGGATGAGAACAAGCCTAGGGAGCACGAAAATAACCTAAATGTTCAACCAATGACGAAAACGTAATTATTGGATGTTCAAAATTTGGTTAAAAACCCAAATTGGATGAGAATAAGCCAAGGAAGGACGAAAATGACCTATATGTTGAACCATTCACACAAAATCACGTATTGGATGCTCAAGATTGGTTAAAAACACTATTAGGATGAGAAGAAGCCTAAGGATGATGAAAACGACCTAAATGTTCAACCAATGACACAATATCACTTATTGGATGCACATGATTGGTTAAAAACCCAAATTGGATGAAAATAAGCCTAGGGACGACGAAAATGACCTAAATGTTCAACCAATGACACAAAATCACTTATTGGATGCACAAGATTGGTTAAAAACACAAATTTGATGAGAATAAGCCTTAGGAGGACGAAAATGACCTAAGTGTTCAACCAATGAAACAAAATCACTTATGGATGCACAAGATTGGTTAAAAACCCTAATAGGATGAGAGTTTGCTAGGGATGACGAAAATGACCAAAATGTTCAACCACTGACACAAACGTACTTTTTGGATGCACAAGATTGGTTAAAAACCCAAATTGGACGAGAATAAGCCTAGGGAGGACGAAAATGACCTAAATGTTCAACCAATGACACAAAATCACTTATTGGATCCACAAGATTGGTTAAAAACCCTAATTGGATTAGAATAAGCTTAGGGAGGACGAATATGACATAAATGTTCAACCGATGAATCAAACGTACTTATTGGATGCACAAGATTGGTTAAAAACCCTAATTGGATGAGAATAAGCCTAGGGAGGACGAAAATTACCTAAATGTTCAACCAATGACACAAACGTACTTATTGCATGCACTAGATTGGTTAAAAACCCTATTTGGATGAGAAAAAGCCTAGGGAGGATGAAAATGACCTAAATGTTCAACCAATGACACAAACATTCTTATTGGATGCACAAGATTGCTTAAAAACCCCAATTGGATGAGAATAAGCCTTGGGAGGACGAAAATGACCTAAATGTTCAACCAATGACACAAACGTACTTATTGGATGCACAAGATTGGATAAAAACCCTAATTGGATGAGAATAAGCCTAGGGAGGTCGAAGATGACCTAAATGTTCAACCAATGACACAAACGTACTTATTGGATGCACAAGATTGGTTAAAAACCCTAATTGGATTAGAATAAGCCTAGAGAGGAAGAAAATGACCTAAATGTTCAACCAATGACACAAACGTACTTATTGGATGCACAAGATTGGATAAAAACCCTAATAGGATGAGAATAAGCCTAGGGAGGACGAAAATAACCTAAATTTTCAACCAATGACACAAACATACTTATTGGATGCACAAGATTGGTTAAAAACGCAAATTGGATGAGAATAAGCCAAGGAAAGACGAAAATGACCTAAATGTTCAACCAATGACACAAACGTACTTATTGGATGCACAAGATTGGATAAAAACTCTAATTGGATGTGAATAAGCCTAAGGAGCACGAAAATAACCTAAATGTTCAACCAATGAAACAAACTTAATTATTGGATGTTTAAAATTTGGTTAAAAACCTAAATTGGATGAGAATAACCCAAGGAAGGACGAAAATGACCTAAATGTGTAACCATTGACACAAAATCACGTATTGGATGCTCAAGATTGGCTAAAAACCCTATTAGGATGAGAAGAAGCCTAGGGATGACGAAAACGACCTAAATGTTCAACTAATGACAGAAACGTACTTATTGGATGCACATGATTGGTTAAAAACCCAAATTGGATGAGAATAAGCCTAGGGACGACGAAAATGACCTAAATGTTCAACCAATGACACAAAATCACTTTTTGGATGCACAAGATTGGTTAAAAACCCTAATTGGATTAGAATAAGCTTAGGGAGGAAGAAAATGACCTAAATGTTCATCCAATGACACAAACGCACTTATTGGATGCACAAGATTGGTTACAAACACAAATTGGTTGAGAATAAGCCTAGGGAGGACGAAAATAACCTAAGTGTTCAACCAATGACACAAAATCACTTATTGGATGCACAAGATTGGTTAAAAACCCTAATAGGATGAGAATAAGCCTTGGGAGGACGAAAATGACCTAAATGTTCAACCAATGACACAAACGTACTTTTTGGATGCACAAGATTGGTTAAAAACCCAAATATGATGAGAATAAGCCTAGGGAGGACGAAAATGACCTAAATGTTCAACCAATGACACAAACGTACTTATTCGATGCACAAGATTGCATAAAAACCTAATTGGATGTGAATAAGCCTAGGGAGGACGAAAATGACCTAAATGTTCAACCAATGACACAAAATCAATTATTGGATGCAAAAGATTGGTTAAAAATCCTAATTGGATGAGAATAAGCCTAGGGAGGACGAAAATGACCTAAATGTTCAACCAATCACACAAACGTACTTATTGGATGCACAAAATTGGTTAAAAACCCTAATTGGATGAGAATAAGCCTAGGGAGGATGAAAATGACCTAAATGTTCAACCAATGACACAAACGTACTTATTGGATGCACAAGATTGGTTAAAAACCCTAATTGGATGAGAATAAGCCTAGGGAGGACGAAAATGACCTAAATGTTCAACCAATGACACAAACGTACTTATTGGATACACAAGATTGGTTAAAAACCCAAATTAGATAAGAATAAGCCTAGGAGGACGAAAATGAACCAAATGTTCAACCAATGACACAAAAACACTAATTGGATGCACAAGATTGGTTAAAAACCCTAATTGGATTAGAATAAGCCTAAGGAGTACGAAAATGACCTAAATGTTCAACCAATGACACAAACGTACTTATTGGATGCACAAGATTGGATAAAAACCCTAATTGGATGAGAATAAGCCTAGAAAGGATGAAAATGACCTAAATATTCAACCAATTACACAAACGTACTTATTGGATGCACAAGATTGGTTAAAAACCCAAATTGAATGAGAATAAGCCAAGGGAGGACGAAAATGACATAAATGTTCAACCAATGAAAATGACGTACTTATTGGATGCACAAGATGGGTTAAAAACCCAAATTAGATGAGAATAAGCCTAGGAGGACGAAAATGAACCAAATGTTCAACCAATGACACAAAATCACTTATTGGATGCACAAGATTGGTTAAAAACCCTAATTGGATTAGAATAAGCCTAGGGATGACGAAAATGACCTAAATGTTCAACCAATGACACAAACGTACTTATTGGATGCACAAGATTGGATAAAAACCCTAATTGGATGAGAATAAGCCTAGAAAGGATGAAAATGACCTAAATATTCAACCAATTACACAAACGTACTTATTGGATGCACAAGATTGGTTAAAAACCCAAATTGAATGAGAATAAGCCAAGGGAGGACGAAAATGACATAAATGTTCAACCAATGAAAATGACGTACTTATTGGATGCACAAGATGGGTTAAAAACCCAAATTAGATGAGAATAAGCCTAGGAGGACGAAAATGAACCAAATGTTCAACCAATGACACAAAATCACTTATTGGATGCACAAGATTGGTTAAAAACCCTAATTGGATTAGAATAAGCCTAGGGATGACGAAAATGACCTAAATGTTCAACCAATGACACAAACGTACTTATTGGATGCACAAGATTGGTTAAAAACCCTAATTGGATGAGAATAAGCCTAGGGAGGACGAAAATGACCTAAATGTTCAACCAATGACACAAACGTACATATTGGATGCACAAGATTGGTTAAAAACCCTAATTTGATGAGAATAAGCCCAAGGAGGAGGAAAATGACCTAAATGTTCAACCAATGACACAAACGTACTTATTGGATGCAAAAGATTGGTTAAAAACCCAAATTAAATGAAAAAAAGCTTAGGAGGACGAAAATGAACCAAATGTTCAACCAATGACACAAAAACACTTATTGGATGCACAAGATTGGTTAAAAACCCTAAGTGGATTAGAATAAGCCTAGGGAGTACGAAAATGACCTAAATGTTCAACCAATGACACAAACGTACTTATTGGATGCACAAGATTGGATAAAAACCCTAATTGGATGAGAATAAGCCTAGGAAGGATGAAAATGACCTAAATATTCAACCAATTACACAAACGTACTTATTGGATGCACAAGATTGGTTAAAAACCCAAATTGAATGAGAATAAGCCAAGGGAGGACGAAAATGACATAAATGTTCAACCAATGACACAGACGTACTTATTGGATGCACAAGATGGGTTAAAAACCCAAATTAGATGAGAATAAGCCTAGGAGGACGAAAATGAACCAAATGTTCAACCAATGACACAAAATCACTTATTGGATGCACAAGATTGGTTAAAAACCCTAATTGGATTAGAATAAGCCTAGGGATGACGAAAATGACCTAAATGTTCAACCAATGACACAAACGTAATTATTGGATGCACAAGATTGGTTAAAAACCCTAATTGGATGAGAATAAGCCTAGGGAGGACGAAAATGACCTAAATGTTAAACCAATGACACAAACGTACATATTGGATGCACAAGATTGGTTAAAAACCTTAATTGGATGAGAATAAGCCCTGGGAGGATGAAAATGACCTAAATGTTCAACCAATGACACAAATGTACTTATTGGATGCATACGATTGGATAAAAACCCTAATTGGATGAGAATAAGCCTAGGGAGGACGAAAATGACCTAAATTTTCAACCAATGACACAAACGTTCTTATTGGATTCACAAGATTGGTTAAAAACCACACTTGGATAAGAATAAGCCAAGGGAGGACGAAAATGACCTAAATGTTAAACCAATGACACAAACGTACTTATTGGATGCACAAGATTGGTTAAAAACCCTAATTGGATTTGAATAAGCCTAGGGAGGACGAAAATGACTTAAATGCTCAACCGATGACACAAACGTACTTATTCGATGCACAAGATTGGATAAAAACCTAATTGGATGTGAATAAGCCTAGGGATGTCGAAAATGACCTAAATGTTCAACCAATGTCACAAACGTAGTTATTGGATGCACAAGATTGGTTAAAAACCCTAATTGGATGAGAATAAGCCTAGGGATGACGAAAATGACCTAAATATTCAACCAATTACACAAACGTACTTATTGGATGCAGAAGAATGGTTAAAAACCCAAATTTAATGACAATTAGCCAAGGGAGGACGAAAATGACCTAAATGTTCAACCAATGACACAAAATCACTTATTGGATGCACAAGACTGGTTAAAAACCCTAATTAGATTAGAATAAGCCTAGGGAGTACGAAAATGACCTAAATGTTCAACAAATGACACCAACGTACTTATTGGATGCACAAGATTATATAAAAACCCTAATAGGATGAGAATAAGCCTAGGGATGACGAAAATAACCTAAATGTTCAACCAATGACACAAACATACTTATTGGATGCACATGATTGGTTAAAAACCCAAATTGGATGAGAATAAGTCTAGGGAGGACGAAAATGACTTAAATGTTCAACCAATGACACAAAATCACTTACTGGATGCACAAGATTGGTTAAAAACCCTAATTGGATTAGAATAAGCCTAGGGAGGAAGAAGCTGACTTAAATGTTCAACCAATGACACAAACTTACTTATTGGATGCACAAGATTGGTTAAAAACCATAATTGGATGAGATTAAGCCTATGAAGGACGAAAATGACCTAAATGTTCAACCAATGACACAAAATTACTTATTAGATGCACAAGATTTGTTAAAAACTCTAATTGGATTAGAATAAGCCTAGGGATGTCGAAAATGACCTAAATGTTCAACCAATGACACAAACGTACTTATTGGATGCACAAATTAGATGAGAATAAGCCTAGGAGGACGAAAATGAACCAGATGTTCAACCAATTGCACAAAATCACTTATTGGATGCACAAGATTGGCTAAAAACCTTAATTGGATTAGAATAAGCCTTGGGACTACGAAAATGACCTAAATGTTCAACCAATGACACAAATGTATTTATTGGATGCATACAATTGGATAAAAACCCTAATTGGATGAGAATAAGCCTAGGGAGGACGAAAATGACCTAAATTTTCAACCAATGACACAAACGTACTTATTGGATGCACAAGATTGGTTAAAAACCCAACTTGGATAAGAACAAGCCAAGGGAGGACGAAAATGACCTAAATGTTCAACCAATGACACAAACGTACTTATTGGATGCACAAGATTGGTTAAAAACCCTAATTGGATTTGAATAAGCCTAGGGAGGACGAAAATGACTTAAATGCTCAACCAATGACACAAACTTACTTATTCGATGCACAAGATTGGATAAAAACCTAATTGGATGTGAATAAGCCTAGAGATGACGAAAATGACCTAAATGTTCCACCAATGTCACAAACGTACTTATTTGATGCACAAGATTGGTTAAAAACTCTAATTGGATGAGAATAAGCCTAGGGACGACGAAAATGACCTAAATGTTCAATCAATGACACAAACGTACTTTTTGGATGCAGAAGATTGGTTAAAACCAAAATTAGATGAGAATAAGCCTAGGGAGGACGAAAATGAACGAAATGTTCAACCAATGACACAAAATGAATTATTGGATGCACAAAATTGGTTAAAAACCCTAATTGGATTAGAATAAGCCTAGGGAGTATGATAATGATTTAAATGTTCAACCAATGACACAAACGTACTTACTGGATGCACAAGATTGGATAAAAACCCTAATTGGATGAGAATAAGGCTAGGGAGGATGAAAATGACCTAAATGTTCAACCAATGTCACAAACGTACTTATTGGATGCACAAGATTGGTTAAAAACCCTAATTGGATGAGAATAAGCCTAGGGAGGATGAAAATGACCTAAATGTTCAATTAATGACACAAACGTACTTATTGGATGCACAAGATTGGTTAAACACCCTTATTGGATGAGAATAAGCCTAGGGAGGACGAAAATAACCTAAATGTTCAACCAATGACACAAACGTACTTATTAGATGCACAAGATTGGTTAAAAACCCTAATTGGATGAGACTAAGCCTAGGTAGGATGAAAATGACCTAAATGTTCAACCAATGACACAAACGTACTCATTGGATGCAAAAGATTGGTTAAAAATCCAAATTAGATGAGAATAAGCCTAGGAGGACGAAAATGAACCAAATGTTCAACCAATAACAAAATCACTTATTGGATGCACAAGATTGGTTAAAAACCCTAATTAGATTTGAATAAGCCTAGGGATGATGAAAATGACCTAAATATTCAACCAATTACACAAACGTACTTATTGGATGCAGAAGAATGGTTAAAAACCCAAATTTAATGACAATTAGCCAAGGGAGGACGAAAATGACCTAAATGTTCAACCAATGACACAAAATCACTTATTGGATGCACAAGACTGGTTAAAAACCCTAATTAGATTAGAATAAGCCTAGGGAGTACGAAAATGACCTAAATGTTCAACAAATGACACCAACGTACTTATTGGATGCACAAGATTATATAAAAACCCTAATAGGATGAGAATAAGCCTAGGGATGACGAAAATAACCTAAATGTTCAACCAATGACACAAACATACTTATTGGATGCACATGATTGGTTAAAAACCCAAATTGGATGAGAATAAGTCTAGGGAGGACGAAAATGACTTAAATGTTCAACCAATGACACAAAATCACTTACTGGATGCACAAGATTGGTTAAAAACCCTAATTGGATTAGAATAAGCCTAGGGAGGAAGAAGCTGACTTAAATGTTCAACCAATGACACAAACTTACTTATTGGATGCACAAGATTGGTTAAAAACCATAATTGGATGAGATTAAGCCTAAGAAGTACTTATTGGATGCACAAGTATGGATAAAAACCCTAATTGGATGAGAATAAGACTAAGGAGGATGAAAATGACCTAAATTTTCAACCAATAACACAAACGTACTTATTGGATGCACAAGATTGGTTAAAAAAACCAAATTGGATGAGAATAAGCCAAGGGAGGACGAAAATGACTTAAATGTTCAACCAATGACACAAAATCACTTACTGGATGCACAAGATTGGTTAAAAACCCTAATTGGATTAGAATAAGCCTAGGGAGGAAGAAGCTGACTTAAATGTTCAACCAATGACACAAACTTACTTATTGGATGCACAAGATTGGTTAAAAACCATAATTGGATGAGATTAAGCCTAAGAAGGACGAAAATGACATAAATGTTCAACCAATGACACAAAATTACTTATTAGATGCACAAGATTGGTTAAAAACTCTAATTGGATTAGAATAAGCCTAGGGATGTCGAAAATGACCTAAATGTTCAACCAATGACACAAACGTACTTATTGGATGCACAAATTAGATGAGAATAAGCCTAGGAGGACGAAAATGAACCAAATGTTCAACCAATGACACAAAATCACTTATTGGATGCACAAGATTGGCTAAAAACCTTAATTGGATTAGAATAAGCCTTGGGACTACGAAAATGACCTAAATGTTCAACCAATGACACAAATGTATTTATTGGATGCTTACAATTGGATAAAAACCCTAATTGGATGAGAATAAGCCTAGGGAGGACGAAAATGACCTAAATTTTCAACCAATGACACAAACGTACTTATTGGATGCACAAGATTGGTTAAAAACCCAACTTGGATAAGAACAAGCCAAGGGAGGACGAAAATGACCTAAATGTTCAACCAATGACACAAACGTACTTATTGGATGCACAAGATTGGTTAAAAACCCTAATTGGATTTGAATAAGCCTAGGGAGGACGAAAATGACTTAAATGCTCAACCAATGACACAAACTTACTTATTCGATGCACAAGATTGGATAAAAACCTAATTGGATGTGAATAAGCCTAGAGATGACGAAAATGACCTAAATGTTCCACCAATGTCACAAACGTACTTATTTGATGCACAAGATTGGTTAAAAACTCTAATTGGATGAGAATAAGCCTAGGGACGACGAAAATGACCTAAATGTTCAATCAATGACACAAACGTACTTTTTGGATGCAGAAGATTGGTTAAAACCAAAATTAGATGAGAATAAGCCTAGGGAGGACGAAAATGAACGAAATGTTCAACCAATGACACAAAATGAATTATTGGATGCACAAAATTGGTTAAAAACCCTAATTGGATTAGAATAAGCCTAGGGAGTATGATAATGATTTAAATGTTCAACCAATGACACAAACGTACTTACTGGATGCACAAGATTGGATAAAAACCCTAATTGGATGAGAATAAGGCTAGGGAGGATGAAAATGACCTAAATGTTCAACCAATGTCACAAACGTACTTATTGGATGCACAAGATTGGTTAAAAACCCTAATTGGATGAGAATAAGCCTAGGGAGGATGAAAATGACCTAAATGTTCAATTAATGACACAAACGTACTTATTGGATGCACAAGATTGGTTAAACACCCTTATTGGATGAGAATAAGCCTAGGGAGGACGAAAATAACCTAAATGTTCAACCAATGACACAAACGTACTTATTAGATGCACAAGATTGGTTAAAAACCCTAATTGGATGAGAATAAGCCTAGGTAGGATGAAAATGACCTAAATGTTCAACCAATGACACAAACGTACTCATTGGATGCAAAAGATTGGTTAAAAATCCAAATTAGATGAGAATAAGCCTAGGAGGACGAAAATGAACCAAATGTTCAACCAATAACAAAATCACTTATTGGATGCACAAGATTGGTTAAAAACCCTAATTAGATTTGAATAAGCCTAGGGAGGACGAAAATGACTTAAATGCTCAACCAATGACACAAACGTACTTATTGGATGCACAAGATTGGTTAAAAACCAAAATTAGATGAGAATAAGCCTAGGGAGGACGAAAATGAACGAAATGTTCAACCAATGACAGAAAAAAATTATTGGATGCACAAGATTGAATTAAAACCCTAATTGGACTAGAATAAGCCTAGGAAGTATGAAAATGACCTAAATGTTCAACCAATGAAACAAACGTACTTACTAGATGCACAACATTGGATAAAAACCCTAATTGGATGAGAATAAGCCTAGGGAGGATGAAAATGATCTAAATTTTCAACCAATGACACTAAC
>JBBPBP010000004.1:34888566-34925049 GCA_037974735.1 Cicer chorassanicum
GGATGAAAATGACCTAAATGTTCAACCAATGACACAAACGTACTCATTGGATGCAAAAGATTGGTTAAAAATCCAAATTAGATGAGAATAAGCCTAGGAGGACGAAAATGAACCAAATGTTCAACCAATAACAAAATCACTTATTGGATGCACAAGATTGGTTAAAAACCCTAATTAGATTTGAATAAGCCTAGGGAGGACGAAAATGACTTAAATGCTCAACCAATGACACAAACGTACTTATTGGATGCACAAGATTGGTTAAAAACCAAAATTAGATGAGAATAAGCCTAGGGAGGACGAAAATGAACGAAATGTTCAACCAATGACAGAAAATAAATTATTGGATGCAAAAGATTGGTTTAAAACCCTAATTGGACTAGAATAAGCCTAGGAAGTATGAAAATGACCTAAATGTTCAACCAATGAAACAAACGTACTTACTAGATGCACAACATTGGATAAAAACCCTAATTGGATGAGAATAAGCCTAGGGAGGATGAAAATGATCTAAATTTTCAACCAATGACACTAACGTACTTATTGGATGCACAAGATTGGTTAAAACCCCAAATTGGATGAGAATAAGCCAAGGGAGGACGAAAATGACCTAAATGTTCAACCAATGACACAAAATCACTTATTGGATGCATAAGACTGGTTAAAAACTAATTGGATTAGAATAAGCCTAGGGAGTACGAAAATGACCTAAATGTTCAACAAATGACACAAACGTACTTATTGGAATGACCTAAATGTTCAACCAATGACACAGACGTACTTATTGGATGCACAAGATTGGTTAAAAACCCAAATTAGATGAGAATAAGCCAAGGAGGATGAAAATGAACCAAATGTTCAACCAATGACACAAAATCACTTATTGGATGCACAAGATTGGTTAAAAACCCTAATTGGATTACAATAAGCCTAGGGAGTACGAAAATGACCTAAATGTTCAACCAATGACACAAACGTACTTATTGGATGCACAAGATTGGATAAAAACCCTAATTGGATGAAAATAAGCCTAGGGAGGGTGAAAATGACCTAAATATTCAACTAATGACACAAACGTACTTATTGGATGCACAAGACTGGTTAAAAACCCAACTTGGATAAGAATAAGCCAAGGGAGGACGAAAAATGACCTAAATGATCAACCAATGACACAAACGTACTTATTGGATGCACAAGATTGGTTAAAAACCCTAATTGGATTTGAATAAGCCTAGGGAGGACGAAAATGACTTAAATGCTCAACCAATGACACAAACGTACTTATTCGATGCACAAGATTGGATAAAAACCTAATTAGATGTGAATAAGCCTAGGGAGGACGAAAATGAACGAAATGTTCAACCAATGACACAAAATCAATTGTTGGATGCAAAAGATTGGTTAAAAACCCTAATTGGATTAGAATAAGCCTAGGGAGTAGGAAAATGACCTAAATCATCAAGCAACGACACAAATGTACTTATTGGATGCACAAGTATGGATAAAAACCCTAATTGGATGAGAATAAGCCTAAGGAGGATGAAAATGACCGAAATTTTCAACCAATAACACAAACGTACTTATTGGATGCACAAGATTGGTTAAAAAAACCAAATTGGATGAGAATAAGCCAAGGGAGGACGAAAATGACCTAAATGTTCAACCAATGACACAAAATCACTTATTGGATGCACAAGACTGGTTAAAAACGAATTGCATTAGAATAAGCCTAGGGAGTACGAAAATGACCTAAATGTTCAACGAATGACACAAACGTACTTATTAGATGCACAAGATTGGATAAAAACCCTAATTGGATGAGAATAAGCCTAGGAAGGACGAAAATGACCTAAATGTTCAACCAATGACACAAACGTACTTATTGGATGCACAAGATTGGTTAAAAACCCAACTTGGATAAGAATAAGCAAAGGGAGGACGAAAAATGACCTAAATGATCAACCAATGACACAAACGTACTTATTGGATGCACAAGATTGGTTAAAAACCCTAATTGGATTTGAATAAGCCTAGGGAGGACGAAAATGACTTAAATGCTCAACCAATGACACAAACGTACTTATTGGATGCACAAGATTGGTTAAAAACCAAAATTAGATGAGAATAAGCCTAGGGAGGACGAAAATGAACGAAATGTTCAACCAATGACAGAAAATAAATTATTGGATGCACAAGATTGGTTTAAAACCCTAATTGGACTAGAATAAGCCTAGGGAGTACGAAAATGACCTAAATGTTCAACCAATGACACAAACGTACTTACTGGATGCACAAGATTGGATAAAAACCCTAATTGGATGAGAATAAGCCTAGGGAGGACGAAAATGACCTAAATGTTCAACCAATGACACAAACGTACTTATTGCTTGCAAAAGATTGGTTAAAAACCCTAATTGGATTTGAATAAGCCTAGGGAGAACGAAAATGACCTAAATGTTCAACCAATGACACAAACGTACTTATTCGATGCACAAGATTGCATAAAAACCTAATTGGATGTGAATAAGCCTAGGGAGGACGAAAATGACCTAAATGTTCAACCAATGACACAAAATCAATTATTGGATGCAAAAGATTGGTTAAAAACCCTAATTGGATGAGAATAAGCCTAGGGAGGACGAAAATGACCTAAATGTTCAACCAATGACACAAAATCAATTATTGGATGCAAAAGATTGTTTAAAAACCCTAATTGGATTAGAATAAGCCAAGGGAGGACGAAAATGACCTAAATGTTCAACCAATGACACAAAATCACTTAATTGATGCACAAGACTGGTTAAGAACTAATTGGATTAGAATAAGCCTAGGGAGTACGAAAATGACCTAAATGTTCAACGAATGACACAAACGTACTTATTGGTTGCAGAAGATTGGATAAAAACCCTATTAGGATGAGAATAATCCTAGGGATGACGAAAATGACCTAAATGTTCAACCAATGACAGAAACGTACTTATTGGATGCACATCATTGGTTAAAAACCCTAATTGGATTAGAATAAGCCTAGGGAGTACGAAAATGACCTAAATGTTCAACCAATGACACAAACGTACTTATTGGATGCACAAGATTGGATAAAAACCCTAATTGGATTTGAATAAGCCTAGGGAGGAAGAAAATGACTTAAATGATCAACCAATGACACAAACGTACTTATTCGATGCACAAGATTGGATAAAAACCTAATTAGATGTGAATAAGCCTAGGGAGGACGAAAATGAACGAAATGTTCAACCAATGACACAAAATCAATTGTTGGATGCAAAAGATTGGTTAAAAACCGTAATTGGATTAGAATAAGCCTAGGGAGTAGGAAAATGACCTCAATCATCAACCAACGACACAAACGTACTTATTGGATGCACAAGATTGGATAAAAACCCTAATTGGATGAGAATAAGCCTAAGGAGGATGAAAATGACCTAAATTTTCAACCAATAACACAAACGTAGTTATTGGATGCACAAGATTGGTTAAAAAAACCAAATTGGATGAGAATAAGCCAAGGGAGGACGAAAATGACCTAAATGTTCAACCAATGACACAAAATCACTTATTGGATGCACAAGACTGGTTAAAAACGAATTGCATTAGAATAAGCCTAGGGAGTACGAAAATGACCTAAATGTTCAACGAATGACACAAACGTACTTATTGGATGCACAAGATTGGATAAAAACCCTAATTGGATGAGAATAAGCCTAGGGAGGACGAAAATGACCTAAATGTTCAACCAATGACACAAACGTACTTATTGGATGCACAAGATTGGTTAAAAACCCAACTTGGATAAGAATAAGCCAAGGGAGGACGAAAAATGACCTAAATGATCAACCAATGACACAAACGTACTTATTGGATGCACAAGATTGGTTAAAAACCCTAATTGGATTTGAATAAGCCTAGGGAGGACGAAAATGACTTAAATGCTCAACCAATGACACAAACGTACTTATTGGATGCACAAGATTGGTTAAAAACCAAAATTAGATGAGAATAAGCCTAGGGAGGACGAAAATGAACGAAATGTTCAACCAATGACAGAAAATAAATTATTGGATGCACAAGATTGGTTTAAAACCCTAATTGGACTAGAATAAGCCTAGGGAGTACGAAAATGACCTAAATGTTCAACCAATGACACAAACGTACTTACTGGATGCACAAGATTGGATAAAAACCCTAATTGGATGAGAATAAGCCTAGGGAGGACGAAAATGACCTAAATGTTCAACCAATGACACAAACGTACTTATTGCTTGCAAAAGATTGGTTAAAAACCCTAATTGGATTTGAATAAGCCTAGGGAGAACGAAAATGACCTAAATGTTCAACCAATGACACAAACGTACTTATTCGATGCACAAGATTGCATAAAAACCTAATTGGATGTGAATAAGCCTAGGGAGGACGAAAATGACCTAAATGTTCAACCAATGACACAAAATCAATTATTGGATGCAAAAGATTGGTTAAAAACCCTAATTGGATGAGAATAAGCCTAGGGAGGACGAAAATGACCTAAATGTTCAACCAATGACACAAAATCAATTATTGGATGCAAAAGATTGTTTAAAAACCCTAATTGGATTAGAATAAGCCAAGGGAGGACGAAAATGACCTAAATGTTCAACCAATGACACAAAATCACTTAATTGATGCACAAGACTGGTTAAGAACTAATTGGATTAGAATAAGCCTAGGGAGTACGAAAATGACCTAAATGTTCAACGAATGACACAAACGTACTTATTGGTTGCAGAAGATTGGATAAAAACCCTATTAGGATGAGAATAATCCTAGGGATGACGAAAATGACCTAAATGTTCAACCAATGACAGAAACGTACTTATTGGATGCACATCATTGGTTAAAAACCCTAATTGGATTAGAATAAGCCTAGGGAGTACGAAAATGACCTAAATGTTCAACCAATGACACAAACGTACTTATTGGATGCACAAGATTGGATAAAAACCCTAATTGGATTTGAATAAGCCTAGGGAGGAAGAAAATGACTTAAATGATCAACCAATGACACAAACGTACTTATTCGATGCACAAGATTGGATAAAAACCTAATTAGATGTGAATAAGCCTAGGGAGGACGAAAATGAACGAAATGTTCAACCAATGACACAAAATCAATTGTTGGATGCAAAAGATTGGTTAAAAACCGTAATTGGATTAGAATAAGCCTAGGGAGTAGGAAAATGACCTCAATCATCAACCAACGACACAAACGTACTTATTGGATGCACAAGATTGGATAAAAACCCTAATTGGATGAGAATAAGCCTAAGGAGGATGAAAATGACCTAAATTTTCAACCAATAACACAAACGTAGTTATTGGATGCACAAGATTGGTTAAAAAAACCAAATTGGATGAGAATAAGCCAAGGGAGGACGAAAATGACCTAAATGTTCAACCAATGACACAAAATCACTTATTGGATGCACAAGACTGGTTAAAAACGAATTGCATTAGAATAAGCCTAGGGAGTACGAAAATGACCTAAATGTTCAACGAATGACACAAACGTACTTATTAGATGCACAAGATTGGATAAAAACCCTAATTGGATGAGAATAAGCCTAGGAAGGACGAAAATGACCTAAATGTTCAACCAATGACACAAACGTACTTATTGGATGCACAAGATTGGTTAAAAACCCAACTTGGATAAGAATAAGCAAAGGGAGGACGAAAAATGACCTAAATGATCAACCAATGACACAAACGTACTTATTGGATGCACAAGATTGGTTAAAAACCCTAATTGGATTTGAATAAGCCTAGGGAGGACGAAAATGACTTAAATGCTCAACCAATGACACAAACGTACTTATTGGATGCACAAGATTGGTTAAAAACCAAAATTAGATGAGAATAAGCCTAGGGAGGACGAAAATGAACGAAATGTTCAACCAATGACAGAAAATAAATTATTGGATGCACAAGATTGGTTTAAAACCCTAATTGGACTAGAATAAGCCTAGGGAGTACGAAAATGACCTAAATGTTCAACCAATGACACAAACGTACTTACTGGATGCACAAGATTGGATAAAAACCCTAATTGTATGAGAATAAGCCTAGGGAGGACGAAAATGACCTAAATGTTCAACCAATGACACAAACGTACTTATTGCTTGCACAAGATTGGTTAAAAACCCTAATTGGATTTGAATAAGCCTAGGGAGAACGAAAATGACCTAAATGTTCAACCAATGACACAAACGTACTTATTCGATGCACAAGATTGGATAAAAACCTAATTGGATGTGAATAAGCCTAGGGAGGACGAAAATGAACGAAATGTTCAACCAAAGACACAAAATCAATTATTGGATGCAAAAGATTAATTAAAAACCCTAATTGGATTAGAATAAGCCTAGGGAGTACGAAAATGACCTAAATGTTCAACCAATGACACAAACGTACTTATTGGATGCACAAGATTGGTTAAAAACCCTAATTGGATTTGAATAAGCCTAGGGAGGACGAAAATGACCTAAATGTTCAACCAATGGCACAAACGTACTTATTCGATGCACAAGATTGCATAAAAACCTAATTGGATGTGAATAAGCCTAGGGAGGACGAAAATGACCTAAATGTTCAACCAATGACACAAAATCAATTATTGGATGCAAAAGATTGGTTAAAAACCCTAATTGGATGAGAATAAGCCTAGGGAGGACGAAAATGACCTAAATGTTCAACCAATGACACAAAATCAATTATTGGATGCAAAAGATTGTTTAAAAACCCTAATTGGATTAGAATAAGCCAAGGGAGGACGAAAATGACCTAAATGTTCAACCAATGACACAAAATCACTTAATTGATGCACAAGACTGGTTAAGAACTAATTGGATTAGAATAAGCCTAGGGAGTATGAAAATGACCTAAATGTTCAACGAATGACACAAACGTACTTATTGGTTGCACAAGATTGGATAAAAACCCTATTAGGATGAGAATAATCCTAGGGATGACGAAAATGACCTAAATGTTCAACCAATGACAGAAACGTACTTATTGGATGCACATCATTGGTTAAAAACCCTAATTGGATTAGAATAAGCCTAGGGAGTACGAAAATGACCTAAATGTTCAACCAATGACACAAACGTACTTATTGGATGCACAAGATTGGTTAAAAACCCTAATTGGATTTGAATAAGCCTAGGGAGGACGAAAATGACCTAAATGTTCAACCAATGACACAAACGTACTTATTCGATGCACAAGATTGCATAAAAACCTAATTGGATGTGAATAAGCCTAGGGAGGACGAAAATGACCTAAATGTTCAACCAATGACACAAAATCAATTATTGGATGCAAAAGATTGGTTAAAAACCCTAATTGGATGAGAATAAGCCTAGGGAGGACGAAAATGACCTAAATGTTCAACCAATGACACAAAATCAATTATTGGATGCAAAAGATTGGTTAAAAACCCTAATTGGATTAGAATAAGCCAAGGGAGGACGAAAATGACCTAAATGTTCAACCAATGACACAAAATCACTTAATTGATGCACAAGACTGGTTAAGAACTAATTGGATTAGAATAAGCCTAGGGAGTACGAAAATGACCTAAATGTTCAACGAATGACACAAACGTACTTATTGGTTGCAGAAGATTGGATAAAAACCCTATTAGGATGAGAATAATCCTAGGGATGACGAAAATGACCTAAATGTTCAACCAATGACAGAAACGTACTTATTGGATGCACATCATTGGTTAAAAACCCTAATTGGATTAGAATAAGCCTAGGGAGTACGAAAATGACCTAAATGTTCAACCAATGACACAAACGTACTTATTGGATGCACAAGATTGGATAAAAACCCTAATTGGATTTGAATAAGCCTAGGGAGGAAGAAAATGACTTAAATGATCAACCAATGACACAAACGTACTTATTCGATGCACAAGATTGGATAAAAACCTAATTAGATGTGAATAAGCCTAGGGAGGACGAAAATGAACGAAATGTTCAACCAATGACACAAAATCAATTGTTGGATGCAAAAGATTGGTTAAAAACCGTAATTGGATTAGAATAAGCCTAGGGAGTAGGAAAATGACCTCAATCATCAACCAACGACACAAACGTACTTATTGGATGCACAAGATTGGATAAAAACCCTAATTGGATGAGAATAAGCCTAAGGAGGATGAAAATGACCTAAATTTTCAACCAATAACACAAACGTAGTTATTGGATGCACAAGATTGGTTAAAAAAACCAAATTGGATGAGAATAAGCCAAGGGAGGACGAAAATGACCTAAATGTTCAACCAATGACACAAAATCACTTATTGGATGCACAAGACTGGTTAAAAACGAATTGCATTAGAATAAGCCTAGGGAGTACGAAAATGACCTAAATGTTCAACGAATGACACAAACGTACTTATTGGATGCACAAGATTGGATAAAAACCCTAATTGGATGAGAATAAGCCTAGGGAGGACGAAAATGACCTAAATGTTCAACCAATGACACAAACGTACTTATTGGATGCACAAGATTGGTTAAAAACCCAACTTGGATAAGAATAAGCCAAGGGAGGACGAAAAATGACCTAAATGATCAACCAATGACACAAACGTACTTATTGGATGCACAAGATTGGTTAAAAACCCTAATTGGATTTGAATAAGCCTAGGGAGGACGAAAATGACTTAAATGCTCAACCAATGACACAAACGTACTTATTGGATGCACAAGATTGGTTAAAAACCAAAATTAGATGAGAATAAGCCTAGGGAGGACGAAAATGAACGAAATGTTCAACCAATGACAGAAAATAAATTATTGGATGCACAAGATTGGTTTAAAACCCTAATTGGACTAGAATAAGCCTAGGGAGTACGAAAATGACCTAAATGTTCAACCAATGACACAAACGTACTTACTGGATGCACAAGATTGGATAAAAACCCTAATTGGATGAGAATAAGCCTAGGGAGGACGAAAATGACCTAAATGTTCAACCAATGACACAAACGTACTTATTGCTTGCAAAAGATTGGTTAAAAACCCTAATTGGATTTGAATAAGCCTAGGGAGAACGAAAATGACCTAAATGTTCAACCAATGACACAAACGTACTTATTCGATGCACAAGATTGCATAAAAACCTAATTGGATGTGAATAAGCCTAGGGAGGACGAAAATGACCTAAATGTTCAACCAATGACACAAAATCAATTATTGGATGCAAAAGATTGGTTAAAAACCCTAATTGGATGAGAATAAGCCTAGGGAGGACGAAAATGACCTAAATGTTCAACCAATGACACAAAATCAATTATTGGATGCAAAAGATTGTTTAAAAACCCTAATTGGATTAGAATAAGCCAAGGGAGGACGAAAATGACCTAAATGTTCAACCAATGACACAAAATCACTTAATTGATGCACAAGACTGGTTAAGAACTAATTGGATTAGAATAAGCCTAGGGAGTACGAAAATGACCTAAATGTTCAACGAATGACACAAACGTACTTATTGGTTGCAGAAGATTGGATAAAAACCCTATTAGGATGAGAATAATCCTAGGGATGACGAAAATGACCTAAATGTTCAACCAATGACAGAAACGTACTTATTGGATGCACATCATTGGTTAAAAACCCTAATTGGATTAGAATAAGCCTAGGGAGTACGAAAATGACCTAAATGTTCAACCAATGACACAAACGTACTTATTGGATGCACAAGATTGGTTAAAAACCCTAATTGGATTTGAATAAGCCTAGGGAGGACGAAAATGACCTAAATGTTCAACCAATGACACAAACGTACTTATTCGATGCACAAGATTGCATAAAAACCTAATTGGATGTGAATAAGCCTAGGGAGGACGAAAATGACCTAAATGTTCAACCAATGACACAAAATCAATTATTGGATGCAAAAGATTGGTTAAAAACCCTAATTGGATGAGAATAAGCCTAGGGAGGACGAAAATGACCTAAATGTTCAACCAATGACACAAAATCAATTATTGGATGCAAAAGATTGGTTAAAAACCCTAATTGGATTAGAATAAGCCAAGGGAGGACGAAAATGACCTAAATGTTCAACCAATGACACAAAATCACTTAATTGATGCACAAGACTGGTTAAGAACTAATTGGATTAGAATAAGCCTAGGGAGTACGAAAATGACCTAAATGTTCAACGAATGACACAAACGTACTTATTGGTTGCACAAGATTGGATAAAAACCCTATTAGGATGAGAATAATCCTAGGGATGACGAAAATGACCTAAATGTTCAACCAATGACAGAAACGTACTTATTGGATGCACATCATTGGTTAAAAACCCCAATTGGATTAGAATAAGCCTAGGGAGTACGAAAATGACCAAAATGTTCAACCAATGACACAAACGTACTTATCGGATGCACAAGATTGGATAAAAACCCTAATTGGATGAGAATAAGACTAGCGAGGATGAAAATGACCTAAATATTCAACCAATTACACAAACGTACTTATTATATGCAGAAGAATGGTTAAAAACCCAAATTTTATGACAATTAGCCAAGGGAGGACGAAAATGACCTAAATGTTCAACCAATGACACAGACGTAATTATTGGATGCACAAGATGGGTTAAAAACCCAAATTAGATGAGAATAAGCCTAGGAGGACGAAAATGAACCAAATGTTCAACCAATGACACAAAATCACTTATTAGATGCACAAGATTGGTTAAAAACTCTAATTGGATTAGAATAAGCCTAGGGATGTCGAAAATGACCTAAATGTTCAACCAATGACACAAACGTACTTATTGGATGCACAAGATTGGTTAAAAACCCTAACTGGATGAGAATAAGCCTAGGGAGGAAGAAAATGACCTAAATGTTCAACCAATGACACAAACAAACTTATTGGATGCACAAGATTGGTTAAAAACCCTAATTGGATGAGAATAAGCCTAGGGAGGATGAAAATGACCTAAATGTTATACCAATGACACAAACGTACTTATTGGATGCAAAAGATTGGTTAAAAACCCTAATTAGATGAGAATAAGCCTAGGAGGACGAAAATGAACCAAAAGTTCAACCAATGACACAAAATCACTTATTGGATGCACAAGATTGGCTAAAAACCTTAATTGGATTAGAATAAGCCTTGGGACTACGAAAATGACCTAAATGTTCAACCAATGACACAAATGTATTTATTGGATGCATACGATTGGATAAAAACCCTAATTGGATGAGAATAAGCCTAGGGAGGACGAAAATGACCTAAATGTTCAACCAATGACACAAACGTACTTATTGGATGCACAAGATTGGTTAAAAACCCAACTTGGATAAGAATAAGCCAAGGGAGGACGAAAAATGACCTAAATGATCAACCAATGACACAAACGTACTTATTGGATGCACAAGATTGGTTAAAAACCCTAATTGGATTTGAATAAGCCTAGGGAGGACGAAAATGACTTAAATGCTCAACCAATGACACAAACGTACTTATTCGATGCACAAGATTGGATAAAAACCTAATTAGATGTGAATAAGCCTAGGGAGGACGAAAATGAACGAAATGTTCAACCAATGACACAAAATCAATTGTTGGATGCAAAAGATTGGTTAAAAACCCTACTTGGATTAGAATAAGCCTAGGGAGTAGGAAAATGACCTAAATCATCAACCAACGACACAAACGTACTTATTGGATGCACAAGTATGGATAAAAACCCTAATTGGATGAGAATAAGCCTAAGGAGGATGAAAATGACCTAAATTTTCAACCAATAACACAAACGTACTTATTGGATGCACAAGATTGGTTAAAAAAACCAATTTGGATGAGAATAGGCCAAGGGAGGACGAAAATGACTTAAATGTTCAACCAATGACACAAAATCACTTACTGGATGCACAAGATTGGTTAAAAACCCTAATTGGATTAGAATAAGCCTAGGGAGGAAGAAGCTGACTTAAATGTTCAACCAATGACACAAACTTACTTATTGGATGCACAAGATTGGTTAAAAACCATAATTGGATGAGATTAAGCCTAAGAAGTACTTATTGGATGCACAAGTATGGATAAAAACCCTAATTGGATGAGAATAAGACTAAGGAGGATGAAAATGACCTAAATTTTCAACCAATAACACAAACGTACTTATTGGATGCACAAGATTGGTTAAAAAAACCAAATTGGATGAGAATAAGCCAAGGGAGGACGAAAATGACTTAAATGTTCAACCAATGACACAAAATCACTTACTGGATGCACAAGATTGGTTAAAAACCCTAATTGGATTAGAATAAGCCTAGGGAGGAAGAAGCTGACTTAAATGTTCAACCAATGACACAAACTTACTTATTGGATGCACAAGATTGGTTAAAAACCATAATTGGATGAGATTAAGCCTAAGAAGGACGAAAATGACTTAAATGTTCAACCAATGACACAAAATCACTTATTAGATTCACAAGATTGGTTAAAAACTCTAATTGGATTAGAATAAGCCTAGGGATGTCGAAAATGACCTAAATGTTCAACCAATGACACAAACGTACTTATTGGATACACAAATTAGATGAGAATAAGCCTAGGAGGACGAAAATGAACCAAATGTTCAACCAATGACACAAAATCACTTATTGGATGCACAAGATTGGCTAAAAACCTTAATTGGATTAGAATAAGCCTTGGGACTACGAAAATGACCTAAATGTTCAACCAATGACACAAATGTATTTATTGGATGCATACGATTGGATAAAAACCCTAATTGGATGAGAATAAGCCTAGGGAGGACGAAAATGACCTAAATTTTCAACCAATGACACAAACGTACTTATTGGATGCACAAGATTGGTTAAAAACCCAACTTGGATAAGAACAAGCCAAGGGAGGACGAAAATGACCTAAATGTTCAACCAATGACACAAACGTACTTATTGGATGCACATGATTGGTTAAAAACCCTAATTGGATTTGAATAAGCCTAGGGAGGACGAAAATGACTTAAATGCCCAACCAATGACACAAACTTACTTATTCGATGCACAAGATTGGTTAAAAACCCTAATTGGATGAGAATAAGCCTAGGGAGGATGAAAATGACCTAAATGTTCAACCAATGACACAAACGTACTTATTGGATGCACAAGATTGGTTAAAAACCCTTATTGGATGAGAATAAGCCTAGGGAGGACGAAAATAACCTAAATGTTCAACCAATGACACAAACGTACTTATTGGATGCACAAGATTGGTTAAAAACCCTAATTGGATGAGAATAAGCCTAGGTAGGATGAAAATGACCTAAATGTTCAACCAATGACACAAACGTACTTATTGGATGCAAAAGATTGGTTAAAAACCCAAATTAGATGAGAATAAGCCTAGGAGGACGAAAATGAACCAAATGTTCAACCAATAACAAAATCACTTATTTGATGCACAAGATTGGCTAAAAACCCTAATTGGATTAGAATAAGCCTAGGGAGTACGAAAATGACCTAAATGTTCAACCAATGACACAAATGTACTTATTGGATGCATAAGATTGGATAAAAACCCTAATTGGATGAGAATAAGCCTCAGGAGGACGAAAATGACCTAAATGTTCAACAAATGACACAAACGTACTTATTGGATGAACAGGATTGGTTAAAAACCCAAATTGGATAAGAATAAGCCAAGGGAGTACGAAAATGACCTAAATGTTCAACCAATGACACAAACGTACTTATTGGATGCACAAGATTGGTTAAAAACCCTAATTGGATTTGAATAAGCCTAGGGAGGACGAAAATGACTTAAATGCTCAACCAATGACACAAACGTACTTATTCGATTCACAAGATTGGATAAAAACCTAATTGGATGTGAATAAGCCTAGGGAGGACGAAAATGACCTAAATGTTCAACCAATGACACAAACGTACTTTTTTGATGCAGAAGATTGGTTAAACCCAAAATTAGATGAGAATAAGCCTAGGGAGGACGAAAATGAACGAAATGTTCAACCAATGACACAAAATCAATTATTGGATGCACAAAATTGGTTAAAAACCCTAATTGGATTAGAATAAGCCTAGGGAGTATGAAAATGATTTAAATGTTCAACCAATGACACAAACGTACTTATTGGATGCACAAGATTGGATAAAAACCCTAATTGGATGAGAATAAGCCTAGGGAGGATGAAAATGACCTAAATGTTCAACCAATGACACAAACGTACTTATTGGATGCACAAGATTGGTTAAAAACCCTAATTGGATGAGAATAAGCCTAGGGAGGATGAAAATGACCTAAATGTTCAACCAATGACACAAACGTACTTATTGGATGCACAAGATTGGTTAAAAACCCTTATTGGATGAGAATAAGCCTAGGGAGGACGAAAATAACCTAAATGTTCAACCAATGACACAAACGTACTTATTGGATGCACAAGATTGGTTAAAAACCCTAATTGGATGAGAATAAGCCTAGGTAGGATGAAAATGACCTAAATGTTCAACCAATGACACAAACGTACTTATTGGATGCAAAAGATTGGTTAAAAACCCAAATTAGATGAGAATGAGCCTAGGAGGACGAAAATGAACCAAATGTTCAACCAATAACAAAATCACTTATTTGATGCACAAGATTGGCTAAAAACCCTAATTGGATTAGAATAAGCCTAGGGAGTACGAAAATGACCTAAATGTTCAACCAATGACACAAATGTACTTATTGGATGCATAAGATTGGATAAAAACCCTAATTGGATGAGAATAAGCCTCGAGAGGACGAAAATGACCTAAATGTTCAACCAATGACACAAACGTACTTATTGGATGAACAAGATTGGTTAAAAACCCAAATTGGATAAGAATAAGCCAAGGTAGTACGAAAATGACTTAAATGTTCAACCAATGACACAAACGTACTTATTGGATGCACAAGATTGGTTAAAAACCCTAATTGGATTTGAATAAGCCTAGGGAGGACGAAAATGACTTAAATGCTCAACCAATGACACAAACGTACTTATTCGATGTACAAGATTGGATAAAAACCTAATTGGATGTGAATAAGCCTAGGGAGGATGAAAATGACCTAAATGTTCAACCAATGACACCAACATACTTATTGGATGCACAAGTTTGGATAAAAATCCTAATAGGATGAGAATAAGCCTAGGGATGACGAAAATAAACTAAATGTTCAACCAATGACAGAAACGTACTTATTGGATGCACATGATTGGTTAAAAACCCAAATTGGATGAGAATAAGCCAAGGGAGGACGAAAATGACTTAAATGTTCAACCAATGACACAAAATCACTTATTGGATGCACAAGATTGGTTAAAAACCCTAATTGGATTTGAATAAGCCTAGGGAGGACGAAAATGACTTAAATGCTCAACCAATGACACAAACGTACTTATTCGGTGCACAAGATTGGATAAAAACCTAATTGGATGTGAATAAGCCTATGGAGGATGAAAATGACCTAAATGTTCAACCATTGACACAAAATCACTTACTGGATGCACAAGATTGGTTAAAAACCCTAATTGGATTAGAATAAGCCTAGGGAGGAAGAAGCTGACTTAAATGTTCAACCAATGACACAAACTTACTTATTGGATGCACAAGATTGGTTAAAAACCATAATTGGATGAGATTAAGCCTAAGAAGGACGAAAATGACTTAAATGTTCAACCAATGACACAAAATCACTTATTAGATTCACAAGATTGGTTAAAAACTCTAATTGGATTAGAATAAGCCTAGGGATGTCGAAAATGACCTAAATGTTCAACCAATGACACAAACGTACTTATTGGATACACAAATTAGATGAGAATAAGCCTAGGAGGACGAAAATGAACCAAATGTTCAACCAATGACACAAAATCACTTATTGGATGCACAAGATTGGCTAAAAACCTTAATTGGATTAGAATAAGCCTTGGGACTACGAAAATGACCTAAATGTTCAACCAATGACACAAATGTATTTATTGGATGCATACGATTGGATAAAAACCCTAATTGGATGAGAATAAGCCTAGGGAGGACGAAAATGACCTAAATTTTCAACCAATGACACAAACGTACTTATTGGATGCACAAGATTGGTTAAAAACCCAACTTGGATAAGAACAAGCCAAGGGAGGACGAAAATGACCTAAATGTTCAACCAATGACACAAACGTACTTATTGGATGCACATGATTGGTTAAAAACCCTAATTGGATTTGAATAAGCCTAGGGAGGACGAAAATGACTTAAATGCCCAACCAATGACACAAACTTACTTATTCGATGCACAAGATTGGTTAAAAACCCTAATTGGATGAGAATAAGCCTAGGGAGGATGAAAATGACCTAAATGTTCAACCAATGACACAAACGTACTTATTGGATGCACAAGATTGGTTAAAAACCCTTATTGGATGAGAATAAGCCTAGGGAGGACGAAAATAACCTAAATGTTCAACCAATGACACAAACGTACTTATTGGATGCACAAGATTGGTTAAAAACCCTAATTGGATGAGAATAAGCCTAGGTAGGATGAAAATGACCTAAATGTTCAACCAATGACACAAACGTACTTATTGGATGCAAAAGATCGGTTAAAAACCCAAATTAGATGAGAATAAGCCTAGGAGGACGAAAATGAACCAAATGTTCAACCAATAACAAAATCACTTATTTGATGCACAAGATTGGCTAAAAACCCTAATTGGATTAGAATAAGCCTAGGGAGTACGAAAATGACCTAAATGTTCAACCAATGACACAAATGTACTTATTGGATGCATAAGATTGGATAAAAACCCTAATTGGATGAGAATAAGCCTCGGGAGGACGAAAATGACCTAAATGTTCAACCAATGACACAAACGTACTTATTGGATGAACAGGATTGGTTAAAAACCCAAATTGGATAAGAATAAGCCAAGGGAGTACGAAAATGACCTAAATGTTCAACCAATGACACAAACGTACTTATTGGATGCACAAGATTGGTTAAAAACCCTAATTGGATTTGAATAAGCCTAGGGAGGACGAAAATGACTTAAATGCTCAACCAATGACACAAACGTACTTATTCGATGTACAAGATTGGATAAAAACCTAATTGGATGTGAATAAGCCTAGGGAGGATGAAAATGACCTAAATGTTCAACCAATGACACCAACATACTTATTGGATGCACAAGTTTGGATAAAAATCCTAATAGGATGAGAATAAGCCTAGGGATGACGAAAATAACCTAAATGTTCAACCAATGACAGAAACGTACTTATTGGATGCACATGATTGGTTAAAAACCCAAATTGGATGAGAATAAGCCTAGGGAGGACGAAAATGACTTAAATGTTCAACCAATGACACAAAATAACTTATTGGATGCACAAGATTGGTTAAAAACCCTAATAGGATTTGAATAAGCCTAGGGAGGACGAAAATGACTTAAATGCTCAACCAATGACACAAACGTACTTATTCGGTGCACAACATTGGATAAAAACCTAATTGGATGTGAATAAGCCTAGGGAGGATGAAAATGACCTAAATGTTCAACCAATGACACAAAATCACTTATTGGATGCACAAGATTGGTTAAAAACCCTAATTGGATTAGAATAAGCCTAGGGAGGAAGAAGCTGACTTAAATGTTCAACCAATGACACAAACTTACTTATTGGATGCACAAGATTGGTTAAAAACCATAATTGGATGAGAATAAGCCTAGGGAGGATGAAAATGACCTAAATGTTCAACCAATGACACAAACGTACTTATTGGATGCACAAGATTGGTTAAAAACCCTAATTGGATGAGAATAAGCCTAGGGAGGATGAAAATGACCTAAATGTTCAACCAATGACACAAACGTACTTATTGGATGCACAAGATTGGTTAAAAACCCTTATTGGATGAGAATAAGCCTAGGGTGGACGAAAATAACCTAAATGTTCAACCAATGACACAAACGTACTTATTGGATGCACAAGATTGGTTAAAAACCCTAATTGGATGAGAATCAGCCTAGGGAGGATGAAAATGACTTAAATGTTCAACCAATGACACAAAATCACTTATTAGATTCACAAGATTGGTTAAAAACTCTAATTGGATTAGAATAAGCCTAGGGATGTCGAAAATGACCTAAATGTTCAACCAATGACACAAACGTACTTATTGGATACACAAATTAGATGAGAATAAGCCTAGGAGGACGAAAATGAACCAAATGTTCAACCAATGACACAAAATCACTTATTGGATGCACAAGATTGGCTAAAAACCTTAATTGGATTAGAATAAGCCTTGGGACTACGAAAATGACCTAAATGTTCAACCAATGACACAAATGTATTTATTGGATGCATACGATTGGATAAAAACCCTAATTGGATGAGAATAAGCCTAGGGAGGACGAAAATGACCTAAATTTTCAACCAATGACACAAACGTACTTATTGGATGCACAAGATTGGTTAAAAACCCAACTTGGATAAGAACAAGCCAAGGGAGGACGAAAATGACCTAAATGTTCAACCAATGACACAAACGTACTTATTGGATGCACATGATTGGTTAAAAACCCTAATTGGATTTGAATAAGCCTAGGGAGGACGAAAATGACTTAAATGCCCAACCAATGACACAAACTTACTTATTCGATGCACAAGATTGGTTAAAAACCCTAATTGGATGAGAATAAGCCTAGGGAGGATGAAAATGACCTAAATGTTCAACCAATGACACAAACGTACTTATTGGATGCACAAGATTGGTTAAAAACCCTTATTGGATGAGAATAAGCCTAGGGAGGACGAAAATAACCTAAATGTTCAACCAATGACACAAACGTACTTATTGGATGCACAAGATTGGTTAAAAACCCTAATTGGATGAGAATAAGCCTAGGTAGGATGAAAATGACCTAAATGTTCAACCAATGACACAAACGTACTTATTGGATGCAAAAGATCGGTTAAAAACCCAAATTAGATGAGAATAAGCCTAGGAGGACGAAAATGAACCAAATGTTCAACCAATAACAAAATCACTTATTTGATGCACAAGATTGGCTAAAAACCCTAATTGGATTAGAATAAGCCTAGGGAGTACGAAAATGACCTAAATGTTCAACCAATGACACAAATGTACTTATTGGATGCATAAGATTGGATAAAAACCCTAATTGGATGAGAATAAGCCTCGGGAGGACGAAAATGACCTAAATGTTCAACCAATGACACAAACGTACTTATTGGATGAACAGGATTGGTTAAAAACCCAAATTGGATAAGAATAAGCCAAGGGAGTACGAAAATGACCTAAATGTTCAACCAATGACACAAACGTACTTATTGGATGCACAAGATTGGTTAAAAACCCTAATTGGATTTGAATAAGCCTAGGGAGGACGAAAATGACTTAAATGCTCAACCAATGACACAAACGTACTTATTCGATGTACAAGATTGGATAAAAACCTAATTGGATGTGAATAAGCCTAGGGAGGATGAAAATGACCTAAATGTTCAACCAATGACACCAACATACTTATTGGATGCACAAGTTTGGATAAAAATCCTAATAGGATGAGAATAAGCCTAGGGATGACGAAAATAACCTAAATGTTCAACCAATGACCGAAACGTACTTATTGGATGCACATGATTGGTTAAAAACCCAAATTGGATGAGAATAAGCCTAGGGAGGACGAAAATGACTTAAATGTTCAACCAATGACACAAAATAACTTATTGGATGCACAAGATTGGTTAAAAACCCTAATAGGATTTGAATAAGCCTAGGGAGGACGAAAATGACTTAAATGCTCAACCAATGACACAAACGTACTTATTCGGTGCACAACATTGGATAAAAACCTAATTGGATGTGAATAAGCCTAGGGAGGATGAAAATGACCTAAATGTTCAACCAATGACACAAAATCACTTATTGGATGCACAAGATTGGTTAAAAACCCTAATTGGATTAGAATAAGCCTAGGGAGGAAGAAGCTGACTTAAATGTTCAACCAATGACACAAACTTACTTATTGGATGCACAAGATTGGTTAAAAACCATAATTGGATGAGAATAAGCCTAGGGAGGATGAAAATGACCTAAATGTTCAACCAATGACACAAACGTACTTATTGGATGCACAAGATTGGTTAAAAACCCTAATTGGATGAGAATAAGCCTAGGGAGGATGAAAATGACCTAAATGTTCAACCAATGACACAAACGTACTTATTGGATGCACAAGATTGGTTAAAAACCCTTATTGGATGAGAATAAGCCTAGGGTGGACGAAAATAACCTAAATGTTCAACCAATGACACAAACGTACTTATTGGATGCACAAGATTGGTTAAAAACCCTAATTGGATGAGAATCAGCCTAGGGAGGATGAAAATGACTTAAATGTTCAACCAATGACACAAAATCACTTATTAGATTCACAAGATTGGTTAAAAACTCTAATTGGATTAGAATAAGCCTAGGGATGTCGAAAATGACCTAAATGTTCAACCAATGACACAAACGTACTTATTGGATACACAAATTAGATGAGAATAAGCCTAGGAGGACGAAAATGAACCAAATGTTCAACCAATGACACAAAATCACTTATTGGATGCACAAGATTGGCTAAAAACCTTAATTGGATTAGAATAAGCCTTGGGACTACGAAAATGACCTAAATGTTCAACCAATGACACAAATGTATTTATTGGATGCATACGATTGGATAAAAACCCTAATTGGATGAGAATAAGCCTAGGGAGGACGAAAATGACCTAAATTTTCAACCAATGACACAAACGTACTTATTGGATGCACAAGATTGGTTAAAAACCCAACTTGGATAAGAACAAGCCAAGGGAGGACGAAAATGACCTAAATGTTCAACCAATGACACAAACGTACTTATTGGATGCACATGATTGGTTAAAAACCCTAATTGGATTTGAATAAGCCTAAGGAGGACGAAAATGACTTAAATGCTCAACCAATGACACAAACTTACTTATTCGATGCACAAGATTGGTTAAAAACCCTAATTGGATGAGAATAAGCCTAGGGAGGATGAAAATGACCTAAATGTTCAACCAATGACACAAACGTACTTATTGGATGCACAAGATTGGTTAAAAACCCTTATTGGATGAGAATAAGCCTAGGGAGGACGAAAATAACCTAAATGTTCAACCAATGACACAAACGTACTTATTGGATGCACAAGATTGGTTAAAAACCCTAATTGGATGAGAATAAGCCTAGGTAGGATGAAAATGACCTAAATGTTCAACCAATGACACAAACGTACTTATTGGATGCAAAAGATTGGTTAAAAACCCAAATTAGATGAGAATAAGCCTAGGAGGACGAAAATGAACCAAATGTTCAACCAATAACAAAATCACTTATTTGATGCACAAGATTGGCTAAAAACCCTAATTGGATTAGAATAAGCCTAGGGAGTACGAAAATGACCTAAATGTTCAACCAATGACACAAATGTACTTATTGGATGCATAAGATTGGATAAAAACCCTAATTGGATGAGAATAAGCCTCAGGAGGACGAAAATGACCTAAATGTTCAACAAATGACACAAACGTACTTATTGGATGAACAGGATTGGTTAAAAACCCAAATTGGATAAGAATAAGCCAAGGGAGTACGAAAATGACCTAAATGTTCAACCAATGACACAAACGTACTTATTGGATGCACAAGATTGGTTAAAAACCCTAATTGGATTTGAATAAGCCCAGGGAGGACGAAAATGACTTAAATGCTCAACCAATGACACAAACGTTCTTATTCGATGTACAAGATTGGATAAAAACCTAATTGGATGTGAATAAGCCTAGGGAGGATGAAAATGACCTAAATGTTCAACCAATGACACCAACATACTTATTGGATGCACAAGTTTGGATAAAAATCCTAATAGGATGAGAATAAGCCTAGGGATGACGAAAATAAACTAAATGTTCAACCAATGACAGAAACGTACTTATTGGATGCACATGATTGGTTAAAAACCCAAATTGGATGAGAATAATCCAAGGGAGGACGAAAATGACTTAAATGTTCAACCAATGACACAAAATCACTTATGGGATGCACAAGATTGGTTAAAAACCCTAATTGGATTTGAATAAGCCTAGGGAGGACGAAAATGACTTAAATGCTCAACCAATGACACAAACGTACTTATTCGGTGCACAAGATTGGATAAAAACCTAATTGGATGTGAATAAGCCTATGGAGGATGAAAATGACCTAAATGTTCAACCATTGACACAAAATCACTTACTGGATGCACAAGATTGGTTAAAAACCCTAATTGGATTAGAATAAGCCTAGGGAGGAAGAAGCTTACTTAAATGTTCAACCAATGACACAAACTTACTTATTGGATGCACAAGATTGGTTAAAAACCATAATTGGATGAGATTAAGCCTAAGAAGGACGAAAATGACTTAAATGTTCAAACAATGACACAAAATCACTTATTAGATTCACAAGATTGGTTAAAAACTCTAATTGGATTAGAATAAGCCTAGGGATGTCGAAAATGACCTAAATGTTCAACCAATGACACAAACGTACTTATTGGATGCACAAATTAGATGAGAATAAGCCTAGGAGGACGAAAATGAACCAAATGTTCAACCAATGACACAAAATCACTTATTGGATGCACAAGATTGGCTAAAAACCTTAATTGGATTAGAATAAGCCTTGGGACTACGAAAATGACCTAAATGTTCAACCAATGACACAAATGTATTTATTGGATGCATACGATTGGATAAAAACCCTAATTGGATGAGAATAAGCCTAGGGAGGACGAAAATGACCTAAATTTTCAACCAATGACACAAACGTACTTATTGGATGCACAAGATTGGTTAAAAACCCAACTTGGATAAGAACAAGCCAAGGGAGGACGAAAATGACCTAAATGTTCAACCAATGACACAAACGTACTTATTGGATGCACATGATTGGTTAAAAACCCTAATTGGATTTGAATAAGCCTAGGGAGGACGAAAATGACTTAAATGCTCAACCAATGACACAAACTTACTTATTCGATGCACAAGATTGGATAAAACCTAATTGGATATGAATAAGCCTAGAGATGACGAAAATGACCTAAATGTTCCACCAATGTCACAAACTTACTTATTTGATGCACAAGATTGGTTAAAAACCCTAATTGGATGAGAATAAGCCTAGGGAGGACGAAAATGACCTAAATGTTCAACCAATGACACAAACATACTTTTTGGATGCAGAAGATTGGTTAAAACCAAAATTAGATGAGAATAAGCCTAGGGAGGACGAAAATGAACGAAATGTTCAACCAATGACACAAAATCAATTATTGGATGCACAAAATTGGTTAAAAACCCTAATTGGATTAGAATAAGCCTAGGGAGTATGATAATGATTTAAATGTTCAACCAATGACACAAACATACTTACTAGATGCACAAGATTGGATAAAAACCCTAATTGGATGAGAATAAGGCTAGGGAGGATGAAAATGACCTAAATGTTCAACCAATGACACAAACGTACTTATTGGATGCACAAGATTGGTTAAAAACCCGAATTGGATGAGAATAAGCCTAGGGAGGATGAAAATGACCTACATGTTCAATTAATGACACAAACGTACTTATTGGATGCACAAGATTGGTTAAACACCCTTATTGGATGAGAATAAGCCTAGGGAGGACGAAAATAACCTAAATGTTCAACCAATGACACAAACGTACTTATTGGATGCACAAGATTGGTTAAAAACCCTAATTGGATGAGAATAAACCTAGGTAGGATGAAAATGACCTAAATGTTCAACCAATGACACAAACGTACTCATTGGATGCAAAAGATTGGTTAAAAACCCAAATTAGATGAGAATAAGCCTAGGAGGACGAAAATGAACCAAATGTTCAACCAATAACAAAATCACTTATTGGATGCACAAGATTGGCTAAAAACCCTAATTGGATTAGAATAAGCCTAGGGAGTACGAAAATGACCTAAATGTTCAACCAATGACACAAACGTACTCATTGGATGCAAAAGATTGGTTAAAAACCCAAATTAGATGAGAATAAGCCTAGGAGGACGAAAATGAACCAAATGTTCTTATTGGATGAGAATAAGCCTCGGGAGGACGAAAATGACCTAAATGTTCAACCAATGACACAAACGTTCTTATTGGATGAACAAGATTGGTTAAAAACCCAAATTGGATAAGAATAAGCCAAGGGAGTACGAAAATGACCTAAATGTTCAACCAATGACACAAACGTACTTATTGGATGCACAAGATTGGTTAAAAACCCTAATTGGATTTGAATAAGCCTAGGGAGGACGAAAATGACTTAAATGCTCAACCAATGACACAAACGTACTTATTCGGTGCACAAGATTGGATAAAAACCTAATTGGATGTGAATAAGCCTAGGGAGGATGAAAATGACCTAAATGTTCAACCAATGACACAAACGTACTTATTGGATGCACAAGATTGGTTAAAAACCCAAATTAGATGAGAATAAGCCTAGGGAGGACGAAAATGAACGAAATGTTAACCAATGACACAAAATGACTTATTGGATGCAAAAGATTGGTTAAAAACCCTTATTGGATTAGAATAAGCCTAGGGAGTACAAAAATGACCTAATTATTCAATCAATGACACAAACGTACTTATTGGATGCACAAGATTGGATAAAAACCCTAATTGGATGCGAATAAGCCTAGGGAGGATGAAAATGACCTAAATTTTCAACCAATGACACAAACGTACTTATTGGATGCACAAGATTGGTTAAAAACCCAAATTGGATGAGAATAAACCAAGGGAGGACGAAAATGACCTAAATGTTCAACCAATGACACAAAATCACTTATTGGATGCACAAGACTGGTTAAAAACCCTAATTGGATTAGAATAAGCCTAGGGAGTACGAAAATGACCTAAATGTTCAACAAATGACACCAACATACTTACTGGATGCACAAGATTGGATAAAAACCCTAATAGGATGAGAATAAGCCTAGGGATGACGAAAATAACCTAAATGTTCAACCAATGACACAAACTTACTTATTGGATGCACATGATTGGTTAAAAACCCAAATTGGATGAGAATAAGCCTAGGGAGGACGAAAATGACTTAAATGTTCAACAAATGACACAAAATCACTTACTGGATGCACAAGATTGGTTAAAAACCCTAATTGGATTAGAATAAGCCTAGGGAGGAAGAAGTTGACTTAAATGTTCAACCAATGACACAAACTTACTTATTGGATACACAAGATTGGTTAAAAACCATAATTGGATGAGATTAAGCCTAAGAAGGACGAAAATGACTTAAATGTTCAACCAATGACACAAACGTACTTATTGGATGCACAAGATTGGTTAAAAACCCAAATTGGATGAGAATAAGCTCACGGAGGACGAAAATGACCTAAATGTTCAACCAATGACACAAACGTACTTATTGGATGCACAAAATTTGTTAACAACCTTAATTGGATGAGAATAAGCCTAGGGAGGATGAAAATGAACTAAATGTTCAACCAATGACACAAACCTACTTATTGGATGCACAAGATTTGTTAAAAACCCTAATTGGATGAGAATAAGCCTAGGGAGGATGAAAAATGACCTAAATTTTCAACCAATGACACAAATGTACTTATTGGATGCACAAGATTGGTTAAAAACCCCAAATTTGGTGAGAATAAGCCTAGGAGGACGAAAATGAACCAAATGTTCAACCAATGACACAAAAATCCCTAATTGGATGCACATGATTGGTTAAAAACCCTAATTGGATTACAATTAACTTAGGGAGTACGAAAATGACCTAAATGATCAACCAATGACACAAACGTACTTATTGGATGCACAAGACTGGTTAAAAACCCTAATTGGATTAGAATAAGCCTAGGGAGTACGAAAATGACCTAAATGTTCAACCAATGACACCAACATACTTATTGGATGCACAAGATTGGATAAAAACCCTAATAGGATGAGAATAAGCCTAGGGATGACGAAAATAACCTAAATGTTCAACCAATGACACAAACTTACTTATTGGATGCACATGATTGGTTAAAAACCCAAATTGGATGAGAATAAGCCTAGGGAGGACGAAAATGACTTAAATGTTCAACCAATGACACAAATCACTTACTGGATGCACAAGATTGGTTAAAAACCCTAATTGGATTAGAATAAGCCTAGGGAGGAAGAAGCTGACTTAAATGTTCAACCAATGACACAAACTTACTTATTGGATGCACAAGATTGGTTAAAAACCATAATTGGATGAGATTAAGCCTAAGAAGGACGAAAATGACTTAAATGTTCAACCAATGACACAAAATCACTTATTAGATTCACAAGATTGGTTAAAAACTCTAATTGGATTAGAATAAGCCTAGGGATGTCGAAAATGACCTAAATGTTCAACCAATGACACAAACGTACTTATTGGATACACAAATTAGATGAGAATAAGCCTAGGAGGACGAAAATGAACCAAATGTTCAACCAATGACACAAAATCACTTATTGGATGCACAAGATTGGCTAAAAACCTTAATTGGATTAGAATAAGCCTTGGGACTACGAAAATGACCTAAATGTTCAACCAATGACACAAATGTATTTATTGGATGCATACGATTGGATAAAAACCCTAATTGGATGAGAATAAGCCTAGGGAGGACGAAAATGACCTAAATTTTCAACCAATGACACAAACGTACTTATTGGATGCACAAGATTGGTTAAAAACCCAACTTGGATAAGAACAAGCCAAGGGAGGACGAAAATGACCTAAATGTTCAACCAATGACACAAACGTACTTATTGGATGCACATGATTGGTTAAAAACCCTAATTGGATTTGAATAAGCCTAGGGAGGACGAAAATGACTTAAATGCTCAACCAATGACACAAACTTACTTATTCGATGCACAAGATTGGATAAAACCTAATTGGATATGAATAAGCCTAGAGATGACGAAAATGACCTAAATGTTCCACCAATGTCACAAACTTACTTATTTGATGCACAAGATTGGTTAAAAACCCTAATTGGATGAGAATAAGCCTAGGGAGGACGAAAATGACCTAAATGTTCAACCAATGACACAAACATACTTTTTGGATGCAGAAGATTGGTTAAAACCAAAATTAGATGAGAATAAGCCTAGGGAGGACGAAAATGAACGAAATGTTCAACCAATGACACAAAATCAATTATTGGATGCACAAAATTGGTTAAAAACCCTAATTGGATTAGAATAAGCCTAGGGAGTATGATAATGATTTAAATGTTCAACCAATGACACAAACATACTTACTAGATGCACAAGATTGGATAAAAACCCTAATTGGATGAGAATAAGGCTAGGGAGGATGAAAATGACCTAAATGTTCAACCAATGACACAAACGTACTTATTGGATGCACAAGATTGGTTAAAAACCCGAATTGGATGAGAATAAGCCTAGGGAGGATGAAAATGACCTACATGTTCAATTAATGACACAAACGTACTTATTGGATGCACAAGATTGGTTAAACACCCTTATTGGATGAGAATAAGCCTAGGGAGGACGAAAATAACCTAAATGTTCAACCAATGACACAAACGTACTTATTGGATGCACAAGATTGGTTAAAAACCCTAATTGGATGAGAATAAACCTAGGTAGGATGAAAATGACCTAAATGTTCAACCAATGACACAAACGTACTCATTGGATGCAAAAGATTGGTTAAAAACCCAAATTAGATGAGAATAAGCCTAGGAGGACGAAAATGAACCAAATGTTCAACCAATAACAAAATCACTTATTGGATGCACAAGATTGGCTAAAAACCCTAATTGGATTAGAATAAGCCTAGGGAGTACGAAAATGACCTAAATGTTCAACCAATGACACAAACGTACTCATTGGATGCAAAAGATTGGTTAAAAACCCAAATTAGATGAGAATAAGCCTAGGAGGACGAAAATGAACCAAATGTTCTTATTGGATGAGAATAAGCCTCGGGAGGACGAAAATGACCTAAATGTTCAACCAATGACACAAACGTTCTTATTGGATGAACAAGATTGGTTAAAAACCCAAATTGGATAAGAATAAGCCAAGGGAGTACGAAAATGACCTAAATGTTCAACCAATGACACAAACGTACTTATTGGATGCACAAGATTGGTTAAAAACCCTAATTGGATTTGAATAAGCCTAGGGAGGACGAAAATGACTTAAATGCTCAACCAATGACACAAACGTACTTATTCGGTGCACAAGATTGGATAAAAACCTAATTGGATGTGAATAAGCCTAGGGAGGATGAAAATGACCTAAATGTTCAACTAATGACACAAACGTACTTATTGGATGCACAAGATTGGTTAAAAACCCAAATTAGATGAGAATAAGCCTAGGGAGGACGAAAATGAACGAAATGTTAACCAATGACACAAAATGACTTATTGGATGCAAAAGATTGGTTAAAAACCCTAATTGGATTAGAATAAGCCTAGGGAGTACAAAAATGACCTAATTATTCAATCAATGACACAAACGTACTTATTGGATGCACAAGATTGGTTAAAAACCCAAATTGGATGAGAATAAACCAAGGGAGGACGAAAATGACCTAAATGTTCAACCAATGACACAAAATCACTTATTGGATGCACAAGACTGGTTAAAAACCCTAATTGGATTAGAATAAGCCTAGGGAGTACGAAAATGACCTAAATGTTCAACAAATGACACCAACATACTTACTGGATGCACAAGATTGGATAAAAACCCTAATAGGATGAGAATAAGCCTAGGGATGACGAAAATAACCTAAATGTTCAACCAATGACACAAACTTACTTATTGGATGCACATGATTGGTTAAAAACCCAAATTGGATGAGAATAAGCCTAGGGAGGACGAAAATGACTTAAATGTTCAACAAATGACACAAAATCACTTACTGGATGCACAAGATTGGTTAAAAACCCTAATTGGATTAGAATAAGCCTAGGGAGGAAGAAGCTGACTTAAATGTTCAACCAATGACACAAACTTACTTATTGGATACACAAGATTTGTTAAAAACCATAATTGGATGAGATTAAGCCTAAGAAGGACGAAAATGACTTAAATGTTCAACCAATGACACAAACGTACTTATTGGATGCACAAGATTGGTTAAAAACCCAAATTGGATGAGAATAAGCTCACGGAGGACGAAAATGACCTAAATGTTCAACCAATGACACAAACGTACTTATTGGATGCACAAAATTTGTTAACAACCTTAATTGGATGAGAATAAGCCTAGGGAGGATGAAAATGAACTAAATGTTCAACCAATGACACAAACCTACTTATTGGATGCACAAGATTTGTTAAAAACCCTAATTGGATGAGAATAAGCCTAGGGAGGACGAAAAATGACCTAAATTTTCAACCAATGACACAAATGTACTTATTGGATGCACAAGATTGGTTAAAAACCCCAAATTTGGTGAGAATAAGCCTAGGAGGACGAAAATGAACCAAATGTTCAACCAATGACACAAAAATCCCTAATTGGATGCACATGATTGGTTAAAAACCCTAATTGGATTACAATTAGCTTAGGGAGTACGAAAATGACCTAAATGATCAACCAATGACACAAACGTACTTATTGGATGCACAAGACTGGTTAAAAACCCTAATTGGATTAGAATAAGCCTAGGGAGTACGAAAATGACCTAAATGTTCAACCAATGACACCAACATACTTATTGGATGCACAAGATTGGATAAAAACCCTAATAGGATGAGAATAAGCCTAGGGATGACGAAAATAACCTAAATGTTCAACCAATGACACAAACTTACTTATTGGATGCACATGATTGGTTAAAAACCCAAATTGGATGAGAATAAGCCTAGGGAGGACGAAAATGACTTAAATGTTCAACCAATGACACAAATCACTTACTGGATGCACAAGATTGGTTAAAAACCCTAATTGGATTAGAATAAGCCTAGGGAGGAAGAAGCTGACTTAAATGTTCAACCAATGACACAAACTTACTTATTGGATGCACAAGATTGGTTAAAAACCATAATTGGATGAGATTAAGCCTAAGAAGGACGAAAATGACTTAAATGTTCAACCAATGACACAAAATCACTTATTAGATTCACAAGATTGGTTAAAAACTCTAATTGGATTAGAATAAGCCTAGGGATGTCGAAAATGACCTAAATGTTCAACCAATGACACAAACGTACTTATTGGATACACAAATTAGATGAGAATAAGCCTAGGAGGACGAAAATGAACCAAATGTTCAACCAATGACACAAAATCACTTATTGGATGCACAAGATTGGCTAAAAACCTTAATTGGATTAGAATAAGCCTTGGGACTACGAAAATGACCTAAATGTTCAACCAATGACACAAATGTATTTATTGGATGCATACGATTGGATAAAAACCCTAATTGGATGAGAATAAGCCTAGGGAGGACGAAAATGACCTAAATTTTCAACCAATGACACAAACGTACTTATTGGATGCACAAGATTGGTTAAAAACCCAACTTGGATAAGAACAAGCCAAGGGAGGACGAAAATGACCTAAATGTTCAACCAATGACACAAACGTACTTATTGGATGCACATGATTGGTTAAAAACCCTAATTGGATTTGAATAAGCCTAAGGAGGACGAAAATGACTTAAATGCTCAACCAATGACACAAACTTACTTATTCGATGCACAAGATTGGTTAAAAACCCTAATTGGATGAGAATAAGCCTAGGGAGGATGAAAATGACCTAAATGTTCAACCAATGACACAAACGTACTTATTGGATGCACAAGATTGGTTAAAAACCCTTATTGGATGAGAATAAGCCTAGGGAGGACGAAAATAACCTAAATGTTCAACCAATGACACAAACGTACTTATTGGATGCACAAGATTGGTTAAAAACCCTAATTGGATGAGAATAAGCCTAGGTAGGATGAAAATGACCTAAATGTTCAACCAATGACACAAACGTACTTATTGGATGCAAAAGATTGGTTAAAAACCCAAATTAGATGAGAATAAGCCTAGGAGGACGAAAATGAACCAAATGTTCAACCAATAACAAAATCACTTATTTGATGCACAAGATTGGCTAAAAACCCTAATTGGATTAGAATAAGCCTAGGGAGTACGAAAATGACCTAAATGTTCAACCAATGACACAAATGTACTTATTGGATGCATAAGATTGGATAAAAACCCTAATTGGATGAGAATAAGCCTCAGGAGGACGAAAATGACCTAAATGTTCAACAAATGACACAAACGTACTTATTGGATGAACAGGATTGGTTAAAAACCCAAATTGGATAAGAATAAGCCAAGGGAGTACGAAAATGACCTAAATGTTCAACCAATGACACAAACGTACTTATTGGATGCACAAGATTGGTTAAAAACCCTAATTGGATTTGAATAAGCCTAGGGAGGACGAAAATGACTTAAATGCTCAACCAATGACACAAACGTACTTATTCGGTGCACAAGATTGGATAAAAACCTAATTGGATGTGAATAAGCCTAGGGAGGATGAAAATGACCTAAATGTTCAACTAATGACACAAACGTACTTATTGGATGCACAAGATTGGTTAAAAACCCAAATTAGATGAGAATAAGCCTAGGGAGGACGAAAATGAACGAAATGTTAACCAATGACACAAAATGACTTATTGGATGCAAAAGATTGGTTAAAAACCCTAATTGGATTAGAATAAGCCTAGGGAGTACAAAAATGACCTAATTATTCAATCAATGACACAAACGTACTTATTGGATGCACAAGATTGGTTAAAAACCCAAATTGGATGAGAATAAACCAAGGGAGGACGAAAATGACCTAAATGTTCAACCAATGACACAAAATCACTTATTGGATGCACAAGACTGGTTAAAAACCCTAATTGGATTAGAATAAGCCTAGGGAGTACGAAAATGACCTAAATGTTCAACAAATGACACCAACATACTTACTGGATGCACAAGATTGGATAAAAACCCTAATAGGATGAGAATAAGCCTAGGGATGACGAAAATAACCTAAATGTTCAACCAATGACACAAACTTACTTATTGGATGCACATGATTGGTTAAAAACCCAAATTGGATGAAAATAAGCCTAGGGAGGACGAAAATGACTTAAATGTTCAACAAATGACACAAAATCACTTACTGGATGCACAAGATTGGTTAAAAACCCTAATTGGATTAGAATAAGCCTAGGGAGGAAGAAGCTGACTTAAATGTTCAACCAATGACACAAACTTACTTATTGGATACACAAGATTGGTTAAAAACCATAATTGGATGAGATTAAGCCTAAGAAGGACGAAAATGACTTAAATGTTCAACCAATGACACAAACGTACTTATTGGATGCACAAGATTGGTTAAAAACCCAAATTGGATGAGAATAAGCTCACGGAGGACGAAAATGACCTAAATGTTCAACCAATGACACAAACGTACTTATTGGATGCACAAAATTTGTTAACAACCTTAATTGGATGAGAATAAGCCTAGGGAGGATGAAAATGAACTAAATGTTCAACCAATGACACAAACCTACTTATTGGATGCACAAGATTTGTTAAAAACCCTAATTGGATGAGAATAAGCCTAGGGAGGACGAAAAATGACCTAAATTTTCAACCAATGACACAAATGTACTTATTGGATGCACAAGATTGGTTAAAAACCCCAAATTTGGTGAGAATAAGCCTAGGAGGACGAAAATGAACCAAATGTTCAACCAATGACACAAAAATCCCTAATTGGATGCACATGATTGGTTAAAAACCCTAATTGGATTACAATTAGCTTAGGGAGTACGAAAATGACCTAAATGATCAACCAATGACACAAACGTACTTATTGGATGCACAAGACTGGTTAAAAACCCTAATTGGATTAGAATAAGCCTAGGGAGTACGAAAATGACCTAAATGTTCAACCAATGACACCAACATACTTATTGGATGCACAAGATTGGATAAAAACCCTAATAGGATGAGAATAAGCCTAGGGATGACGAAAATAACCTAAATGTTCAACCAATGACACAAACTTACTTATTGGATGCACATGATTGGTTAAAAACCCAAATTGGATGAGAATAAGCCTAGGGAGGACGAAAATGACTTAAATGTTCAACCAATGACACAAAATCACTTACTGGATGCACAAGATTGGTTAAAAACCCTAATTGGATTAGAATAAGCCTAGGGAGGAAGAAGCTGACTTAAATGTTCAACCAATGACACAAACTTACTTATTGGATGCACAAGATTGGTTAAAAACCATAATTGGATGAGATTAAGCCTAAGAAGGACGAAAATGACTTAAATGTTCAACCAATGACACAAACGTACTTATTGGATGCACAAGATTGGTTAAAAACCCAAATTGGATGAGAATAAGCCTACGGAGGACGAAAATGACCTAAATGTTCAACCAATGACACAAACGTACTTATTGGATGCACAAGATTGGTTAAAAACCTTAATTGGATGAGAATAAGCCTAGGGAGGAAGAAAATGAACTAAATGTTCAACCAATGACACAAACCTACTTATTGGATGCACAAGATTTGTTAAAAACCCTAATTGGATGAGAATAAGCCTAGGGAGGACGAAAAATGACCTAAATTTTCAACAAATGACACAAATGTACTTATTGGATGCACAAGATTGGTTAAAAACCCAAATTAGGTGAGAATAAGCCTAGGAGGACGAAAATGAACCAAATGTTCAACCAATGACATAAAATCCCTAATTGGATGCACATGATTGGTTAAAAACCCTAATTGGATTAGAATAAGCCTAGGGAGTACGAAAATGACCTAAATGATCAACCAATGACACAAACGTACTTATTGGATGCACAAGATTGGTTAAAAACCCTAATTGGATGAGAATAAGCCTAGAGGGGATGAAAATGACCTAAATGTTCAACCAATGACACAAACGTACTTATTGGATGCACAAGACTGGATAAAAACCCTAATTGGATGAGAATAAACCAGGGTAGGACGAAAATGACCTAAATTTTCAACCAAAGACACAAACGAGCTTATTGGATGCACAAGATTTGTTAAAAACCCTAATTGGATGAGAATAAGCCTAGGGAGGAGGAAAATGACCTAAATGTTCAACCAATGACATAGATGTACTTATTGGATGCACAAGATTGGTTAAAAACCCAAATTAGATGAGAATAAGCCTAGGAGGACGAAAATGAACCAAATGTTCTTATTGGATGAGAATAAGCCTCGGGAGGACGAAAATGACCTAAATGTTCAACCAATGACACAAACGTTCTTATTGGATGAACAAGATTGGTTAAAAACCCAAATTGGATAAGAATAAGCCAAGGGAGTACGAAAATGACCTAAATGTTCAACCAATGACACAAACGTACTTATTGGATGCACAAGATTGGTTAAAAACCCTAATTGGATTTGAATAAGCCTAGGGAGGACGAAAATGACTTAAATGCTCAACCAATGACACAAACGTACTTATTCGGTGCACAAGATTGGATAAAAACCTAATTGGATGTGAATAAGCCTAGGGAGGATGAAAATGACCTAAATGTTCAACTAATGACACAAACGTACTTATTGGATGCACAAGATTGGTTAAAAACCCAAATTAGATGAGAATAAGCCTAGGGAGGACGAAAATGAACGAAATGTTAACCAATGACACAAAATGACTTATTGGATGCAAAAGATTGGTTAAAAACCCTAATTGGATTAGAATAAGCCTAGGGAGTACAAAAATGACCTAATTATTCAATCAATGACACAAACGTACTTATTGGATGCACAAGATTGGTTAAAAACCCAAATTGGATGAGAATAAACCAAGGGAGGACGAAAATGACCTAAATGTTCAACCAATGACACAAAATCACTTATTGGATGCACAAGACTGGTTAAAAACCCTAATTGGATTAGAATAAGCCTAGGGAGTACGAAAATGACCTAAATGTTCAACAAATGACACCAACATACTTACTGGATGCACAAGATTGGATAAAAACCCTAATAGGATGAGAATAAGCCTAGGGATGACGAAAATAACCTAAATGTTCAACCAATGACACAAACTTACTTATTGGATGCACATGATTGGTTAAAAACCCAAATTGGATGAGAATAAGCCTAGGGAGGACGAAAATGACTTAAATGTTCAACAAATGACACAAAATCACTTACTGGATGCACAAGATTGGTTAAAAACCCTAATTGGATTAGAATAAGCCTAGGGAGGAAGAAGTTGACTTAAATGTTCAACCAATGACACAAACTTACTTATTGGATACACAAGATTGGTTAAAAACCATAATTGGATGAGATTAAGCCTAAGAAGGACGAAAATGACTTAAATGTTCAACCAATGACACAAACGTACTTATTGGATGCACAAGATTGGTTAAAAACCCAAATTGGATGAGAATAAGCTCACGGAGGACGAAAATGACCTAAATGTTCAACCAATGACACAAACGTACTTATTGGATGCACAAAATTTGTTAACAACCTTAATTGGATGAGAATAAGCCTAGGGAGGATGAAAATGAACTAAATGTTCAACCAATGACACAAACCTACTTATTGGATGCACAAGATTTGTTAAAAACCCTAATTGGATGAGAATAAGCCTAGGGAGGATGAAAAATGACCTAAATTTTCAACCAATGACACAAATGTACTTATTGGATGCACAAGATTGGTTAAAAACCCCAAATTTGGTGAGAATAAGCCTAGGAGGACGAAAATGAACCAAATGTTCAACCAATGACACAAAAATCCCTAATTGGATGCACATGATTGGTTAAAAACCCTAATTGGATTACAATTAACTTAGGGAGTACGAAAATGACCTAAATGATCAACCAATGACACAAACGTACTTATTGGATGCACAAGACTGGTTAAAAACCCTAATTGGATTAGAATAAGCCTAGGGAGTACGAAAATGACCTAAATGTTCAACCAATGACACCAACATACTTATTGGATGCACAAGATTGGATAAAAACCCTAATAGGATGAGAATAAGCCTAGGGATGACGAAAATAACCTAAATGTTCAACCAATGACACAAACTTACTTATTGGATGCACATGATTGGTTAAAAACCCAAATTGGATGAGAATAAGCCTAGGGAGGACGAAAATGACTTAAATGTTCAACCAATGACACAAA
>JBBPBP010000004.1:34925059-34936049 GCA_037974735.1 Cicer chorassanicum
GGATGAAAATGACCTAAATGTTCAACCAATGACACAAACGTACTTATTGGATGCACAAGACTGGATAAAAACCCTAATTGGATGAGAATAAACCAGGGTAGGACGAAAATGACCTAAATTTTCAACCAAAGACACAAACGAGCTTATTAGATGCACAAGATTTGTTAAAGACCCTAATTGGATGAGAATAAGCCTAAGGAGGATGAAAAAGACCTAAATGTTCAACCAATGACACAAACCAACTTATTGGATGCACAAGATTTGTTAAAAACCCTAATTGGATAAGAATAAGCCTAGGGAGGAGGAAAATGACCTAAATGTTCAACCAATGACATAGATGTACTTATTGGATGCACAAGATTGGTTAAAAACCCAAATTAGATGAGAATAAGCCTAGGAGGACGAAAATGAACCAAATGTTCTTATTGGATGAGAATAAGCCTCGGGAGGACGAAAATGACCTAAATGTTCAACCAATGACACAAACGTTCTTATTGGATGAACAAGATTGGTTAAAAACCCAAATTGGATAAGAATAAGCCAAGGGAGTACGAAAATGACCTAAATGTTCAACCAATGACTCAAACGTACTTATTGGATGCACAAGATTGGTTAAAAACCCTAATTGGATTTGAATAAGCCTAGGGAGGACGAAAATGACTTAAATGCTCAACCAATGACACAAACGTACTTATTCGGTGCACAAGATTGGATAAAAACCTAATTGGATGTGAATAAGCCTAGGGAGGATGAAAATGACCTAAATGTTCAACTAATGACACAAACGTACTTATTGGATGCACAAGATTGGTTAAAAACCCAAATTAGATGAGAATAAGCCTAGGGAGGACGAAAATGAACGAAATGTTAACCAATGACACAAAATGACTTATTGGATGCAAAAGATTGGTTAAAAACCCTAATTGGATTAGAATAAGCCTAGGGAGTACAAAAATGACCTAATTATTCAATCAATGACACAAACGTACTTATTGGATGCACAAGATTGGTTAAAAACCCAAATTGGATGAGAATAAACCAAGGGAGGACGAAAATGACCTAAATGTTCAACCAATGACACAAAATCACTTATTGGATGCACAAGACTGGTTAAAAACCCTAATTGGATTAGAATAAGCCTAGGGAGTACGAAAATGACCTAAATGTTCAACAAATGACACCAACATACTTACTGGATGCACAAGATTGGATAAAAACCCTAATAGGATGAGAATAAGCCTAGGGATGACGAAAATAACCTAAATGTTCAACCAATGACACAAACTTACTTATTGGATGCACATGATTGGTTAAAAACCCAAATTGGATGAAAATAAGCCTAGGGAGGACGAAAATGACTTAAATGTTCAACAAATGACACAAAATCACTTACTGGATGCACAAGATTGGTTAAAAACCCTAATTGGATTAGAATAAGCCTAGGGAGGAAGAAGCTGACTTAAATGTTCAACCAATGACACAAACTTACTTATTGGATACACAAGATTGGTTAAAAACCATAATTGGATGAGATTAAGCCTAAGAAGGACGAAAATGACTTAAATGTTCAACCAATGACACAAACGTACTTATTGGATGCACAAGATTGGTTAAAAACCCAAATTGGATGAGAATAAGCCTACGGAGGACGAAAATGACCTAAATGTTCAACCAATGACACAAACGTACTTATTGGATGCACAAGATTGGTTAAAAACCTTAATTGGATGAGAATAAGCCTAGGGAGGAAGAAAATGAACTAAATGTTCAACCAATGACACAAACCTACTTATTGGATGCACAAGATTTGTTAAAAACCCTAATTGGATGAGAATAAGCCTAGGGAGGACGAAAAATGACCTAAATTTTCAACAAATGACACAAATGTACTTATTGGATGCACAAGATTGGTTAAAAACCCAAATTAGGTGAGAATAAGCCTAGGAGGACGAAAATGAACCAAATGTTCAACCAATGACACAAAATCCCTAATTGGATGCACATGATTGGTTAAAAACCCTAATTGGATTAGAATAAGCCTAGGGAGTACGAAAATGACATAAATGATCAACCAATGACACAAACGTACTTATTGGATGCACAAGATTGGTTAAAAACCCTAATTGGATGAGAATAAGCCTAGAGAGGATGAAAATGACCTAAATGTTCAACCAATGACACAAACGTACTTATTGGATGCACAAGACTGGATAAAAACCCTAATTGGATGAGAATAAACCAGGGTAGGACGAAAATGACCTAAATTTTCAACCAAAGACACAAACGAGCTTATTGGATGCACAAGATTTGTTAAAAACCCTAATTGGATGAGAATAAGCCTAGGGAGGAGGAAAATGACCTAAATGTTCAACCAATGACATAGATGTACTTATTGGATGCACAAGATTGGTTAAAAACCCAAATTAGATGAGAATAAGCCTAGGAGGACGAAAATGAACAAAATGTTCAACCAATGACACAAAATCACTTATTGGATGCACAAGATTGGTTAAAAACCCTAATTGGATTAGAATAAGCCTAGGGAGTATGAAAATGACCTAAATGTTCAACCAATGACACAAACGTAATTATTGGATGCACAAGATTGGTTAAAAACCCTAATTGGATTTGAATAAGCCTAGGGAGGAGGAAAATGACTTAAATGCTCAACCAATGACACAAACGTACTTATTCGATGCACAAGATTGGATAAAAACCTAACTGGATGTGAATAAGCCTAGGGAGGACGAATATGACATGAATGTTCAACCAATGACACAAACGTACTTATTGGATGCACAACATTGGTTAAAAACCCTAATTGGATGAGAATCAGCCTACGGAGGACGAAAATGACCTAAATGATCAAGCAATGACACAAACGTACTTATTCTATAAAGAAGATTGGTTAAAAACCCTAATTCGATGAGAATAAGCCTAGGGAGGACGAAAATGACCTAAGTTTTCAATCAAACACAAACGTACTTATTCGATGCACAAGATTGGTTAAAACCCCAACTTGGATAAGAATAAGCCAAGGGAGGACGAAAATGACCTAAATGTTCAACCAATGACACAAACGTACTTATTGGATGCACAAGATTGGTTAAAAACCCTAATTGGATTTGAATAAGCCTAGGGAGGACGAAAATGACTTAAATGCTCAACCAATGACCCAAACGTACTTAGTCGATGCACAAGATTGGATATAAACGTAATTGGATGTGAGTAAGCTAAGGGATGACGAAAATGACCTAAATGTTCAACCAATGAGACAAACGTACTTATTGGATGCACAAGATTGGTTAAAAACCCTAATTGGATGAGAATAAGCCTAGGGAGGACGAAAATGACCTAAATGTTCAACCAATGACACAAACGTATTTATTGGATGCACAAGATTGGTTAAAAACCCAAATTAGATGAGAATAAGCCTAGGTAGGACGAAAATGAACGAATTGTTCAACCAATAACACAAAATCAATTATTGGATGCACAAGATTGGATAAAAACCCAAATTGGATTAAAATAATCCTAGGGAGTACGAAAAACACCTAAATGTTCAACCAATGACACAAACGTACTTATTGGATGCACAAGATTGGATAAAAACCCTAACTGGATGACAATAAGCCTAGGCAGGATGACATTGACCTAAATTTTCAACCAATGACACAAACGTACTTATTGGATGCACAAGATTGGTTAAAAACCCAAATTGGATGAGAATAAGCCAAGGGAGTACGAAAATGACCTAAATGTTCAACCCATGACACAAACCTGCTTATTGGATGCACAAGATTTGTTAAAAACCCTAATTGGATGAGAATAAGCCTAGGGAGGACGAAAATGACCTAAATGTTCAACCAATGACACAAACCTACTTATTGAATGCACAAGATTTGTTAAAAACCCTAATTGGATGAGAATAAGCCTAGGGAGGACGAAAATGACCTAAATGTTCAATCAATGACACAGACGTATTTATTGGATGCACAAGATTGGTTAAAAACCCAAATTAGATGAGAATAAGCCTACGAGGACGAAAATGAACCAAATGTTCAACCAATGACACGAAATCACTTATTGGATGCACAAGATTGGTTAAAAACCCTAATTGGATTAGAATAAGCCTAGGGATGACGAGAATGACCTAAATGTTCAACCAATGACACAAACGTACTTGTTGGAAGCACAAGATTGGTTAAAAACCCTAATTGGATGAGAATAAGCCTAGGGAGGACGAAAATGACCTAAATGTTCAACCAATGACACAAACGTACTTATTGGATGCACAAGATTGGCTAAAAACCCTAATTGGATAAGAATAAGCCTAGGGATGATGAAAATGACCTAAATGTTCAACCAATGACACAAACGTACTTATTGGATGCAAAATGTTGGTTAAAAACCCAAATTAGATAAGAATAAGCGTAGGAGGACAAAAATGAACCAAATGTTCAACCAATGACACAAAATCACTTATTGGATGCACAAGATTGTCTAAAAACCTTAATTGGATTAGAATAAGCCTAGGGAGTACGAAAATGACCTAAATGTTCAACCGATGACACAAATGTACTTATTGGATGCATACGATTGGATAAAAACCCTAATTGGATGAGAATTAGCCTAGGGAGGACGAAAATGACCTAAATTATCAACCAATGACACAAACGTACTTATTGGATGCACAAGATTGGTTAAAAACCCAACTTGGATAAGAATAAGCCTAGGGAGGACGAAAATGGCCTAAATGTTCAACCAATGACACAAACGTACTTATTGGATGCACAAGATTGGTTAAAAACCCTAATTGGATTTGAATAAGCCTAGGGAGGACGAAAATCACTTAAATGCTCAACCAATGACACAAACGTACTTATTCGTTGCACAAGATTGGATAAAAACCAAATTGGATGTGAATAAGCCTAGGGATGACGAAAATGACCTAAATGTTCAACCAATGACACAAACCTACTTATTGGATGCAAAAGATTTGTTAAAAACCCAAATTAGATGAGAATAAGCCAAGGGAGGACGAAAATGAACGAAATGTTCAACCAATGACACAAAATCAATTATTGGATGCACAAGATTGGTTTAAAACCCTAATTGGATTAGAATAAGCCTAGGGAGTACGAAAATGACCTAAATGTTCAACCAATGACACAAACGTACTTTTTGGATGCAAAAGATTGGTTAAAAACCAAAATTAGATGAGAATAAGCCTAGGGAGGACGAAAATGAACGAAATGTTCAACCAATGACACAAAATCAATTATTGGATGCACAAGATTGGTTAAAAAACCTTATTGGATTAGAATAAGCCTAGGGAGTACGAAAATGACCTAAATGTTCAACCAATGACACAAACGTACATATTGGATGCACATGATTGGTTAAAAACCCTAATTAGATGAGAATAAGCTTAGGAGGACGAAAATGAACCAAATGTTCAACCAATGACACAAAATCACTTATTGGATGCACAAGATTGGTAAAAAAACCCTTATTGGATTAGAATAAGCCTAGGGAGTACGAAAATGACCTAAATGTTCAACCAATGACACAAACGTACGTATTGGATGCACAAGATTGGATAAAAACCCTAATTGGATGAGAATAAGCCTAGGTAGGACGAAAATGACCTAAATGTCCAACCAATGACACAAACGAGCTTATTAGATGCACAAGATTGGATAAAAACCTAATTGGATGAGAATAAGCCTAGGGAGGATGAAAATGACCTAAATGTTCAACCAATGACACAAACCTACTTATTGGATGGACAAGATTTGTTAAAAACCCTAATTGGATGAGAATAAGCCTAGGGAGGAAGAAAATGACCTAAATGTTCAACCAATGACACAGACGTAGTTTTTGGATGCACAAGATTGGTTAAAAACCAAAATTAGATGAGAATAAGCCTAGGAGGACAAAAATGAACCAAATGTTCAACCAATGACACAAAATCACTTATTGGATGCACAAGATTGGTTAAAAAACCCTAATTGGATTAGAATAAGCCTAGGGAGTACGAAAATGACCTAAATGTTCAACCAATGACACAAACGTACTTATTGGATGCACAAGATTGGATAAAAACCCTAATTGGATGAGAATCAGCCTAGGGAGGATGAAAATGACTTAAATATTCAACCAATGACACAAACTTACTTATTGGATGCACAAGATTGGTTAAAAACCCAAATTGGATAAGGATAAGCGAAGGGAGGACGAAAATGACCTAAATGTTTAACCAATGACACAAACGTACTTATTGGATACACAAATTTGGTTAAAAATCCAAATTGGATAAGAATAAGCCTAGGGAGGACGAAAAATGACCTAAATGTTCAACCAATGACACAAACGTACTTTTTGGATGCACAAGATTGTTTAAAAACCCTATTTGGATTTGAATAAGCCTAGGAGGAGGAAAATGACTTAAATGCTCAACCAATGACACAAACGTACTTATTCGATGCACAAGATTGGATAAAAACCTAATTGGATGTGAATAAGCCTAGGGAGGACAAAAATGACCTTAATGTTCAACCAATGACACAAACGTACTTATTGGATGCACAAGATTGGTTAAAACCCTAATTGGATGAGAATCAGCCTAGAGAGGACGAAAATGACGTAAATGTTCAACCAATGACACAAACATACTTATTGGATGCACAAGATTGGTTAAAAACCCTAATTGGATGAGAATAAGCCTAGGGAGGACGAAAATGACCTAAATGTTCAACCAATGACACAAACCTACTTATTGGATGCACAAGATTTGTTTAAAACCCTAATTGGATGAGAATAAGCCTAGGGAGGACAAAAATGACCTAAATTTTCAACCAATGACACATATCTACTTATTGGATGCACAAGATTGGTTAAAAACCCAAATTAGATGAGAATAAGCCTAGGAGGACGAAAATGAACCAAATGTTCAACCAATGACACAAAATCCCTTATTGGATGCACAAGATTGGTTAAAAACCCTAATTGGATTAGAATAAGCTTAGGGAGTACGAAAATGACCTAAATGTTCAACCAATGACACAAACGTACTTATTGGATGTACAAGATTGGTTAAAAACCCTAATTCGATGAGAATAAGCCTAGGGAGGACGAAAATGACCTAAATGTTCAACCAATGACACAAAATCACTTATTGGATGCACAAGATTGGTTAAAAACCCAAATTAGATGAGAATAAGCCTAGGGAGGACGAAAATGAACGAAATGTTCTACCAATGACACAAAATCACTTATTCGATGCACAAGATTGGTTAAAAACCCTAATTGGATTAGAATAGGCCTAGGGAGTACGAAAATGACCTAAATGTTCAACCAATGAAACAAACGTACTTATTGGATGCACAAGATTGGATAAAAACCCTAATTGCATGAGAATAAGCCTAGGGAGGATGAAAATGACCTAAATTTTCAACCAATGACACAAACGTACTTATTGGATGCCCATGATTGGTTAAAAACCCAAATTGAATGAGAATAAGCCAAGGGAGGACGAAAATGACCTAAATGTCCAACCAATGACACAAACAAGCTTATTAGATGCACAAGATTGGATAAAAACCTAATTGGATGAGAATAAGCCTAGGGAGGATGAAAATGATATAAATGTTCAACCAATGACACAAACCTACTTATTGGATGCACAAGATTTGTTAAAAACCCTAATTGGATGAGAATAAGCCTAGGGAGGAAGAAAATGACCTAAATGTTCAACCAATGACACAGACGTAGTTATTTGATGCACAAGATTGGTTAAAAACCAAAATTAGATGAGAATAAGCCTAGGAGGACGAAAATGAACAAAATGTTCAACCAATGACACAAAATCACTTATTGGATGCACAAGATTGGTTAAAAACCCTAATTGGATTAGAATAAGCCTAGGGAGTACAAAAATGGCCTAAATGTTCAACCAATGACACAAACGTACTTATCGGATGCACAAGATTGGTTAAAAACCCAAATTGCATAAGAATAAGCCAAGGGAAGATGAAAATGACCTAAATGTTCAACCAATGACACAAACGTACCTATTGGATGCACAAGATTGTTTAAAAACCCTAATTGGATTTGAATAAGCCTAGGGAGGAGGAAAATGACTTAAATGCTCAACCAATGACACAAACGTACTTATTGGATGCACAAGATTGGTTAAAAACCCGAATTGGATGAGAATCAGCCTAGAGAGGACGAAAATGACCTAAATGTTCAACCAATGACACAAACGTACTTATTGGATGCACAAGATTGGTTAAAAACCCTAATTGGATGAGAATAAGCCTAGGGAGGAAGAAAATCACCTAAATATTCAACCAATGACACAAACCTACTTATTGGATGCACAAGATTTGTTTAAAACCCTAATTGGATGAGAATAAGCCTAGGGAGGACGAAAATGACCTAAATTTTCAACCAATGACACAAATGTACTTATTGGATGCACAAGATTGGTTAAAAACCCAAATTAGATTAGAATAAGCCTAGGATGACGAAAATGAACCAATTGTTCAACCAATGACACAAAATCCCTTATTGGATGCACAAGATTGGTTAAAAACCCTAATTGGATTAGAATAAGCCTAGGGAGTACGAAAATGACCTAAATGTTCCACCAATGACACAAACGTACTTATTGGATGCACAAGATTGGTTAAAAACCCTAATTCGATGAGAATAAGCCTATGGAGGACGAAAATGACCTAAATGTTCAACCAATGACACAAAATCACTTATTGGATGCACAAGATTGGATAAAAACCCTAATTGCATGAGAATAAGCCTAGGGAGGATGAAAATGACCTAAATTTTCAACCAATGACACAAACGTACTTAATGGATGCCCAAGATTGGTTAAAAACCCAAATTGAATGATAATAAGCCAAGGGAGGACGAAAATGACCTAAATGTCCAACCAATGACACAAACCAACTTATTGGATGCACAAGATTTGTTAAAAACCCTAATTGGATGAGAATAAGCCTAGGGAGGAAGAAAATTACCTAAATGTTCAACCAATGACACAAACGTAGTTATTGGATGCACAAGATTGGTTAAAAACCAAAATTAGATGAGAATAAGCCTAGGAGGACGAAAATGAACCAAATGTTCTACCAATGACACAAAATCACTTATTGGATGCACAAGATTGGTTAAAAACCCTAATTGGATTAGAATAAGCCTAGGTACTACAAAAATGACCTAAATGTTCAACCAATGACACAAACATACTTATTGGATGCACAAGATTGGATAAAAACCCTAATTGGATGAGAATAAGCCTAGGGAGGATGAAAATGACCTAAATATTCAACCACTGACACAAACTTACTTATTGGATGCCCAAGATTGGCTAAAAACCCAAATTGAATGAGAATAAGCCAAGGGAGGACGAAAATGACCTAAATGTCCAACCAATGACACAAACGAGCTTATTAGATGCACAAGATTGGATAAAAACCTAATTGGATGAGAATAAGCCTAGGGAGGAAGAAAATGACCTAAATGTTCAACCAATGACACAGACGTAGTTATTGGATGCACAAGATTGGTTAAAAACCAAAATTAGATGAGAATAAGCCTAGGAGGACGTAAATGAACCAAATGTTCAACCAATGACACAAAATCACTTATTGGATGCACAAGATTGGTTAAAAACCCTAATTGGATTAGAATAAGCCTAGGGAGTACAAAAATGACCTAAATGTTCAACCAATGACACAAACGTACTTATTGGATGCACAAGATTGGATAAAAACCCTAATTGGATGAGAATAAGCCTAGGGAGGATGAAAATGACCTAAATATTCAACCAATGACACAAATTTACTTATTGGATGCACAAGATTGGTTAAAAACCCAAATTGGATTAGAATAAGCGAAGGGAGGATGAAAATGACCTAAATGTTCAACCAATGACACAAACGTACTTATTGGATGCACAAGATTGGTTAAAAACCCTAATTAGATTTGAATAAGCCTAGGGAGGAGGAAAATGACTTAAATGCTCAACCAATGACACAAACGTACTTATTCGATGCACAAGATTGGATAAAAACCTAATTGGATGTGAATAAGCCTAGGGAGGTCGAAAATGACCTTAATGTTCAACCAATGACACAAACGTACTTATTGGATGCACAAGATTGGTTAAAAACCCTAATTGGATGAGAATCAGCCTAGAGAGGACGAAAATGGCCTAAATGTTCAACCAATGACACAAACATACTTATTTGATGCACAAGATTGGTTAAAAACCCTAATTGGATGAGAAGAAGCCTAGGGAGGACGAAAATGACCTAAATGTTCAACCAATGAGACAAACGTACTTATTGGATGCACAAGATTGGTTAAAAACCCTAATTGGATGAGAATATGCCTAGGGAGGAAGAAAATGACCTAAATGTTCAACCAATGACACAAACCTACTTATTGGATGCACAAGATTTGTTTAAAACCCTAATTGGATGAGAATAAGCCTAGGGAGGACGAAAATGACCTAAATTTTCAACTAATGACACAAATGTACTTATTGGATGCACAAGATTGGTTCAAAACCCAAATTAGATGAGAATAAGCCTAGGAGGACGAAAATGAACCAAATGTTCAACCAATGACACAAAATCCCTTATTGGATGCACAAGATTGGTTAAAAACCCTAATTGGATTAGAATAAGCCTAGGGAGTACGAAAATGACCTAAATGTTCCACCAATGACACAAACGTACTTATTGGATGCACAAGATTGGTTAAAAACCCTAATTCGATGAGAATAAGCCTATGGAGGACGAAAATGACCTAAATGTTCAACCAATGACACAAAATCACTTATTGGATGCACAAGATTGGTTAAAAACCCAAATTAGATGAGAATAAGCCTAGGGAGGACGAAAATGAACGAAATGTTCAACCAATGACACAAAATCACTTATTGGATGCACAAGATTGG
>JBBPBP010000004.1:34936975-34947309 GCA_037974735.1 Cicer chorassanicum
ATTGGATTAGAATAAGCCTAGGGAGTACGAAAATGACCTAAATGTTCAACCAATGACACAAACGTACGTATTGGATGCACAAGATTGGATAAAAACCCTAATTGGATGAGAATAAGCCTAGGTAGGACGAAAATGACCTAAATGTCCAACCAATGACACAAACGAGCTTATTAGATGCCCAAGATTGGATAAAAACCTAATTGGATGAGAATAAGCCTAGGGAGGATGAAAATGACCTAAATGTTCAACCAATGACACAAACCTACTTATTGGATGCACAAGATTGGTAAAAAAACCCTTATTGGATTAGAATAAGCCTAGGGAGTACGGAAATGACCTAAATGTTCAACCAATGACACAAACGTACTTATTGGATGCACAAGATTGGATAAAAACCCTAATTGGATGAGAATCAGCCTAGGGAGAACATGACCTAAATGTTCAACCAATGACACAAAATCACTTATTGGATGCACAAGATTGGTTAAAAACCCAAATTAGATGAGAATAAGCCTAGGGAGGACGAAAATGAACGAAATGTTCTACCAATGACACAAAATCACTTATTCGATGCACAAGATTGGTTAAAAACCCTAATTGGATTAGAATAGGCCTAGGGAGTACGAAAATGACCTAAATGTTCAACCAATGAAACACACGTACTTATTGGATGCACAAGATGGGATAAAAACCCTAATTGCATGAGAATAAGCCTAGGGAGGATGAAAATGACCTAAATTTTCAACCAATGACACAAACGTACTTATTGGATGCCCATGATTGGTTAAAAACCCAAATTGAATGAGAATAAGCCAAGGGAGGACGAAAATGACCTAAATGTCCAACCAATGACACAAACAAGCTTATTAGATGCACAAGATTGGATAAAAACCTAATTGGATGAGAATAAGCCTAGGGAGGATGAAAATGATATAAATGTTCAACCAATGACACAAACCTACTTATTGGATGCACAAGATTTGTTAAAAACCCTAATTGGATGAGAATAAGCCTAGGGAGGAAGAAAATGACCTAAATGTTCAACCAATGACACAGACGTAGTTATTTGATGCACAAGATTGGTTAAAAACCAAAATTAGATGAGAATAAGCCTAGGAGGACGAAAATGAACAAAATGTTCAACCAATGACACAAAATCACTTATTGGATGCACAAGATTGGTTAAAAACCCTAATTGGATTAGAATAAGCCTAGGGAGTACAAAAATGGCCTAAATGTTCAACCAATGACACAAACGTACTTATTGGATGCACAAGATTGGATAAAAACCCTAATTGGATGAGAATCAGCCTAGGGAGAACATGACCTAAATGTTCAACCAATGACACAAAATCACTTATTGGATGCACAAGATTGGTTAAAAACCCAAATTAGATGAGAATAAGCCTAGGGAGGACGAAAATGAACGAAATGTTCTACCAATGACACAAAATCACTTATTCGATGCACAAGATTGGTTAAAAACCCTAATTGGATTAGAATAGGCCTAGGGAGTACGAAAATGACCTAAATGTTCAACCAATGAAACACACGTACTTATTGGATGCACAAGATGGGATAAAAACCCTAATTGCATGAGAATAAGCCTAGGGAGGATGAAAATGACCTAAATTTTCAACCAATGACACAAACGTACTTATTGGATGCCCATGATTGGTTAAAAACCCAAATTGAATGAGAATAAGCCAAGGGAGGACGAAAATGACCTAAATGTCCAACCAATGACACAAACAAGCTTATTAGATGCACAAGATTGGATAAAAACCTAATTGGATGAGAATAAGCCTAGGGAGGATGAAAATGATATAAATGTTCAACCAATGACACAAACCTACTTATTGGATGCACAAGATTTGTTAAAAACCCTAATTGGATGAGAATAAGCCTAGGGAGGAAGAAAATGACCTAAATGTTCAACCAATGACACAGACGTAGTTATTTGATGCACAAGATTGGTTAAAAACCAAAATTAGATGAGAATAAGCCTAGGAGGACGAAAATGAACAAAATGTTCAACCAATGACACAAAATCACTTATTGGATGCACAAGATTGGTTAAAAACCCTAATTGGATTAGAATAAGCCTAGGGAGTACAAAAATGGCCTAAATGTTCAACCAATGACACAAACGTACTTATCGGATGCACAAGATTGGTTAAAAACCCAAATTGCATAAGAATAAGCCAAGGGAAGATGAAAATGACCTAAATGTTCAACCAATGACACAAACGTACCTATTGGATGCACAAGATTGTTTAAAAACCCTAATTGGATTTGAATAAGCCTAGGGAGGAGGAAAATGACTTAAATGCTCAACCAATGACACAAACGTACTTATTGGATGCACAAGATTGGTTAAAAACCCGAATTGGATGAGAATCAGCCTAGAGAGGACGAAAATGACCTAAATGTTCAACCAATGACACAAACGTACTTATTGGATGCACAAGATTGGTTAAAAACCCTAATTGGATGAGAATAAGCCTAGGGAGGAAGAAAATCACCTAAATATTCAACCAATGACACAAACCTACTTATTGGATGCACAAGATTTGTTTAAAACCCTAATTGGATGAGAATAAGCCTAGGGAGGACGAAAATGACCTAAATTTTCAACCAATGACACAAATGTACTTATTGGATGCACAAGATTGGTTAAAAACCCAAATTAGATGAGAATAAGCCTAGGAGGACGAAAATGAACCAAATGTTCAACCAATGACACAAAATCCCTTATTGGATGCACAAGATTGGTTAAAAACCCTAATTGGATTAGAATAAGCCTAGGGAGTACGAAAATGACCTAAATGTTCCACCAATGACACAAACGTACTTATTGGATGCACAAGATTGGTTAAAAACCCTATTTCGATTAGAATAAGCCTATGGAGGACGAAAATGACCTAAATGTTCAACCAATGACACAAAATCACTTATTGGATGCACAAGATTGGTTAAAAACCCAAATTAGATGAGAATAAGCCTAGGGAGGACGAAAATGAACGAAATGTTCAACCAATGACACAAAATCACTTATTGGATGCACAAGATTGGATAAAAACCTAATTGGATGAGAATAAGCCTAGGGAGGATGAAAATGACCTAACTGTTCAACCAATGACACAAACGTACTTATTGGATGCACAAGATTGGTTAAAAACCCTAATTCGATGAGAATAAGCCTATGGAGGACGAAAATGACCTAAATGTTCAACCAATGACACAAAATCACTTATTGGATGCACAAGATTGGATAAAAACCCTAATTGCATGAGAATAAGTCTAGGGAGGATGAAAATGACCTAAATTTTCAACCAATGACACAAACGTACTTAATGGATGCCCAAGATTGGTTAAAAACCCAAATTGAATGATAATAAGCCAAGGGAGGACGAAAATGACCTAAATGTCCAACCAATGACACAAACCAACTTATTGGATGCACAAGATTTGTTAAAAACCCTAATTGGATGAGAATAAGCCTAGGGAGGAAGAAAATTACCTAAATGTTCAACCAATGACACAAACGTAGTTATTGGATGCACAAGATTGGTTAAAAACCAAAATTAGATGAGAATAAGCCTAGGAGGACGAAAATGAACCAAATGTTCTACCAATGACACAAAATCACTTATTGGATGCACAAGATTGGTTAAAAACCCTAATTGGATTAGAATAAGCCTAGGTAGTACAAAAATGACCTAAATGTTCAACCAATGACACAAACGTACTTATTGGATGCACAAGATTGGATAAAAACCCTAATTGGATGAGAATAAGCCTAGGGAGGATGAAAATGACCTAAATATTCAACCACTGACACAAACTTACTTATTGGATGCCCAGGATTGGCTAAATACCCAAATTGAATGAGAATAAGCCAAGGGAGGACGAAAATGACCTAAATGTCCAACCAATGACACAAACGAGCTTATTAGATGCACAAGATTGGATAAAAACCTAATTGGATGAGAATAAGCCTAGGGAGGAAGAAAATGACCTAAATGTTCAACCAATGACACAAACGTACCTATTGGATGCACAAGATTGTTTAAAAACCCTAATTGGATTTGAATAAGCCTAGGGAGGAGGAAAATGACTTAAATGCTCAACCAATGACACAAACGTACTTATTGGATGCACAAGATTGGTTAAAAACCCGAATTGGATGAGAATCAGCCTAGAGAGGACGAAAATGACCTAAATGTTCAACCAATGACACAAACGTACTTATTGGATGCACAAGATTGGTTAAAAACCCTAATTGGATGAGAATAAGCCTAGGGAGGAAGAAAATCACCTAAATATTCAACCAATGACACAAACCTACTTATTGGATGCACAAGATTTGTTTAAAACCCTAATTGGATGAGAATAAGCCTAGGGAGGACGAAAATGACCTAAATTTTCAACCAATGACACAAATGTACTTATTGGATGCACAAGATTGGTTAAAAACCCAAATTAGATGAGAATAAGCCTAGGAGGACGAAAATGAACCAATTGTTCAACCAATGACACAAAATCCCTTATTGGATGCACAAGATTGGTTAAAAACCCTAATTGGATTAGAATAAGCCTAGGGAGTACGAAAATGACCTAAATGTTCCACCAATGACACAAACGTACTTATTGGATGCACAAGATTGGATAAAAACCCTAATTGGATGAGAATAAGCCTAGGGAGGATGAAAATGACCTAAATATTCAACCAATGACACAAACTTACTTATTGGATGCACAAGATTGGTTAAAAACCCAAATTGGATAAGAATAAGCCTATGGAGGACGAAAATGACCTAAATGTTCAACCAATGACACAAAATCACTTATTGGATGCACAAGATTGGTTAAAAACCCAAATTAGATGAGAATAAGCCTAGGGAGGACGAAAATGAACGAAATGTTCAACCAATGACACAAAATCACTTATTGGATGCACAAGATTGGATAAAAACCTAATTGGATGAGAATAAGCCTAGGGAGGATGAAAATGACCTAACTGTTCAACCAATGACACAAACGTACTTATTGGATGCACAAGATTGGTTAAAAACCCTAATTCGATGAGAATAAGCCTATGGAGGACGAAAATGACCTAAATGTTCAACCAATGACACAAAATCACTTATTGGATGAACAAGATTGGATAAAAACCCTAATTGCATGAGAATAAGTCTAGGGAGGATGAAAATGACCTAAATTTTCAACCAATGACACAAACGTACTTAATGGATGCCCAAGATTGGTTAAAAACCCAAATTGAATGATAATAAGCCAAGGGAGGACGAAAATGACCTAAATGTCCAACCAATGACACAAACCAACTTATTGGATGCACAAGATTTGTTAAAAACCCTAATTGGATGAGAATAAGCCTAGGGAGGAAGAAAATTACCTAAATGTTCAACCAATGACACAAACGTAGTTATTGGATGCACAAGATTGGTTAAAAACCAAAATTAGATGAGAATAAGCCTAGGAGGACGAAAATGAACCAAATGTTCTACCAATGACACAAAATCACTTATTGGATGCACAAGATTGGTTAAAAACCCTAATTGGATTAGAATAAGCCTAGGTAGTACAAAAATGACCTAAATGTTCAACCAATGACACAAACGTACTTATTGGATGCACAAGATTGGATAAAAACCCTAATTGGATGAGAATAAGCCTAGGGAGGATGAAAATGACCTAAATATTCAACCACTGACACAAACTTACTTATTGGATGCCCAAGATTGGCTAAAAACCCAAATTGAATGAGAATAAGCCAAGGGAGGACGAAAATGACCTAAATGTCCAACCAATGACACAAACGAGCTTATTAGATGCACAAGATTGGATAAAAACCTAATTGGATGAGAATAAGCCTAGGGAGGAAGAAAATGACCTAAATGTTCAACCAATGACACAGACGTAGTTATTGGATGCACAAGATTGGTTAAAAACCAAAATTAGATGAGAATAAGCCTAGGAGGACGTAAATGAACCAAATGTTCAACCAATGACACAAAATCACTTATTGGATGCACAAGATTGGTTAAAAACCCTAATTGGATTAGAATAAGCCTAGGGAGTACAAAAATGACCTAAATGTTCAACCAATGACACAAACGTACTTATTGGATGCACAAGATTGGATAAAAACCCTAATTGGATGAGAATAAGCCTAGGGAGGATGAAAATGACCTAAATATTCAACCAATGACACAAACTTACTTATTGGATGCACAAGATTGGTTAAAAACCCAAATTGGATAAGAATAAGCGAAGGGAGGATGAAAATGACCTAAATGTTCAACCAATGACACAAACGTACTTATTGGATGCACAAGATTGGTTAAAAACCCAAATTGGATAAGAATAAGCCAAGGGAGGACGAAAATGACCTAAATGTTCAACCAATGACACAAACGTACTTATTGGATGCACAAGATTGGTTAAAAACCCTAATTAGATTTGAATAAGCCTAGGGATGAGGAAAATGACTTAAATGCTCAACCAATGACACAAACTTCATTATTCGATGCACAAGATTAGATAAAAACCTAATTGGATGTGAATAAGCCTAGGGAGGACGAAAATGACCTTAATGTTCAACCAATGACACAAACGTACTTATTGGATGCACAAGATTGTTTAAAAACCCTAATTGGATGATAATCAGCCTAGAGAGGACGAAAATGACCTAAATGTTCAACCAATGACACAAACGTACTTATTTGATGCACAAGATTGGTTAAAAACCCTAATTGGATGAGAAGAAGCCTAGGGAGGACGAAAATGACCTAAATGTTCAACCAATGACACAAACGTACTTATTGGATGCACAAGATTGGTTAAAAACCCTAATTGGATGAGAATAAGCCTAGGGAGGAAGAAAATGACCTAAATGTTCAACCAATGACACAAACCTACTAATTGGATGCACAAGATTTGTTTAAAACCCTAATTGGATGAGAATAAGCCTAGGGAGGACGAAAATGACCTAAATTTTCAACCAATGACACAAATGTACTTATTGGATGCACAAGATTGGTTAAAAACCCAAATTAGATGAGAATAAGCCTAGGAGGACGAAAATGAACCAAATGTTCAACCAATGACACAAAATCCCTTATTGGATGCACAAGATTGGTTAAAAACCCTAATTGGATTAGAATAAGCCTAGGGAGTACGAAAATGACCTAAATGTTCCACCAATGACACAAACGTACTTATTGGATGCACAAGATTGGTTAAAAACCCTATTTCGATTAGAATAAGCCTATGGAGGACGAAAATGACCTAAATGTTTAACCAATGACACAAAATCACTTATTGGATGCACAAGATTGGTTAAAAACTGAAATTAGATGAGAATAAGCCTAGGGAGGACGAAAATGAACGAAATGTTCAACCAATGACACAAAATCACTTATTGGATGCACAAGATTGGTTAAAAACCCTAATTGGATTAGAATAGGCCTAGGGAGTACGAAAATGACCTAAATGTTCAATCAATGAAACAAACAAGCTTATTAGATGCACAAGATTGGTTAAAAACCCTAATTCGATGAGAATAAGCCTATGGAGGACGAAAATGACCTAACTGTTCAACCAATGACACAAAATCACTTATTGGATGCACAAGATTGGTTAAAAACCCTAGGGAGGAAGAAAATGACCTAAATGTTCAACCAATGACACAAACGTAGTTATTGGATGCACAAGATTGGTTAAAAACCAAAATTAGATGAGAATAAGCCTAAAAGGACGAAAATGAACCAAATGTTCAACCAATGACACAAAATCACTTATTGGATGCACAAGATTGGTTAAAAACCCTAATTGGATTAGAATAAGCCTAGGGAGTACAAAAATGACCTAAATGTTCAACCAATGACACAAACGTACTTATTGGATGCACAAGATTGGATAAAAACCCTAATTGGATGAGAATAAGCCTAGGGAGGATGAAAATGACCTAAATATTCAACCAATGACACAAATTTACTTATTGGATGCACAAGATTGGTTAAAAACCCAAATTGGATTAGAATAAGCGAAGGGAGGATGAAAATGACCTAAATGTTCAACCAATGACACAAACGTACTTATTGGATGCACAAGATTGGTTAAAAACCCTAATTAGATTTGAATAAGCCTAGGGAGGAGGAAAATGACTTAAATGCTCAACCAATGACACAAACGTACTTATTCGATGCACAAGATTGGATAAAAACCTAATTGGATGTGAATAAGCCTAGGGAGGTCGAAAATGACCTTAATGTTCAACCAATGACACAAACGTACTTATTGGATGCACAAGATTGGTTAAAAACCCTAATTGGATGAGAATCAGCCTAGTGAGGACGAAAATGACCTAAATGTTCAACCAATGACACAAACATACTTATTTGATGCACAAGATTGGTTAAAAACCCTAATTGGATGAGAAGAAGCCTAGGGAGGACAAAAATGACCTAAATGTTCAACCAATGACACAAACGTACTTATTGGATGCACAAGATTGGTTAAAAACCCTAATTGGATGAGAATAAGCCTAGGGAGGAAGAAAATGACCTAAATGTTCAACCAATGACACAAACCTACTTATTGGATGCACAAGATTTGTTTAAAACCCTAATTGGATGAGAATAAGCCTAGGGAGGACGAAAATGACCTAAATTTTCAACCAATGAAACAAATGTTCTTATTGGATGCACAAGATTGGTTAAAAACCCAAATTAGATGAGAATAAGCCTAGGAGGACGAAAATGAACCAAATGTTCAACCAATGACACAAAATCCCTTATTGGATGCACAAGAATGGTTAAAACCCTTAATTGGATTAGAATAAGCCTAGGGAGTACGAAAATGACCTAAATGTTCAACCAATGACACAAACGTACTTATTGGATGCACAAGATTGGTTAAAAACCCTAATAAGATGAGAATAAGCCTAGGGAGGATGAAAATGACCTAAATGTTCAACCAATGACACAAATGTACTTATTGGATGCACAAGATTGGATAAAAACCCTAATTGGATGAGAATAAGCCTAGGTAGGACGAAATGACCTAAATTTTAAACTAATGACACAAACGTACTTATTGGATGCACAAGATTGGTTAAAAACCCTATTTCGATTAGAATAAGCCTATGGAGGACGAAAATGACCTAAATGTTAAACCTATGACACAAAATCACTTATTGGATGCACAAGATTGGTTAAAAACCCAAATTAGATGAGAATAAGCCTAGGGAGGACGAAAATGAACGAAATGTTCAACCAATGACACAAAATCACTTATTGGATGCACAAGATTGGTTAAAACCCCTAATTGGATTAGAATAGGCCTAGGGAGTACGAAAATGACCTAAATGTTCAACCAATGAAACAAACAAGCTTATTAGATGCACAAGATTGGATAAAAACCTAATTGGATGAGAATAAGCCTAGGGAGGATGAAAATGACCTAACTGTTCAACCAATGACACAAACGTACTTATTGGATGCACAAGATTGGTTAAAAACCCTAGGGAGGAAGAAAATTACCTAAATGTTCAACCAATGACACAAACGTAGTTATTGGATGCACAAGATTGGTTAAAAACCAAAATTAGATGAGAATAAGCCTAAAAGGACGAAAATGAACCAAATGTTCAACCAATGACACAAAATCACTTATTGGATGCACCAGATTGGTTAAAAACCCTAATTGGATTAGAATAAGCCTAGGGAGTACAAAAATGACCTAAATGTTCAACCAATGACACAAACGTACTTATTGGATGCACAAGATTGGTTAAAAACCCTAATTAGATTTGAATAAGCCTAGGGAGGAGGAAAATGACTTAAATGCTCAACCAATGACACAAATGTACTTATTCGATGCACATGATTGGATAAAAACCCAATTGGATGTGAATAAGCCTAGGGAGGACGAAAATGACCTTAATGTTCAACCAATGACACAAACGTACTTATTGGATGCACAAGATTGGTTAAAAACCCTAATTGGATGAGAATCAGCCTAGAGAGGACGAAAATGACCTAAATGTTCAACCAATGACACAAACGTACTTATTTGATGCACAAGATTGGTAAAAAACCCTAATTGGATGAGAAAAAGCCTAGGGAGGACGAAAATGACCTAAATGTTCAATCAATGACACAAACGTACTTATTGGATGCACAAGATTGGTTAAAAAAACCCTAATTGGATGAGAATAAGCCTAGGGAGGAAGAAAATGACCTAAATGTTCAACCAATGACACAAACCTACTTATTGGAAGCACAAGATTTGTTTAAAACCCTAAT
>JBBPBP010000004.1:34952938-34998536 GCA_037974735.1 Cicer chorassanicum
GGATAAAAACCCTAATTGCATGAGAATAAGCCTAGGGAGGATGAAAATGACCTAAATTTTCAACCAATGACACAAACGTACTTATTGGATGCCCATGATTGGTTAAAAACCCAAATTGAATGAGAATAAGCCAAGGGAGGACGAAAATGACCTAAATGTCCAACCAATGACACAAACAAGCTTATTAGATGCACAAGATTGGATAAAAACCTAATTGGATGAGAATAAGCCTAGGGAGGATGAAAATGATCTAAATGTTCAACCAATGACACAAACCTACTTATTGGATGCACAAGATTTGTTAAAAACCCTAATTGGATGAGAATAAGCCTAGGGAGGAAGAAAATGACCTAAATGTTCAACCAATGACACAGACGTAGTTATTTGATGCACAAGATTGGTTAAAAACCAAAATTAGATGAGAATAAGCCTAGGAGGACGAAAATGAACAAAATGTTCAACCAATGACACAAAATCACTTATTGGATGCACAAGATTGGTTAAAAACCCTAATTGGATTAGAATAAGCCTAGGGAGTACAAAAATGGCCTAAATGTTCAACCAATGACACAAACGTACTTATTGGATGCACAAGATTGGTTAAAAACCCAAATTGCATAAGAATAAGCCAAGGGAAGATGAAAATGACCTAAATGTTCAACCAATGACACAAACGTACCTATTGGATGCACAAGATTGTTTAAAAACCCTAATTGGATTTGAATAAGCCTAGGGAGGAGGAAAATGACTTAAATGCTCAACCAATGACACAAACGTACTTATTGGATGCACAAGATTGGTTAAAAACCCGAATTGGATGAGAATCAGCCTAGAGAGGACGAAAATGACCTAAATGTTCAACCAATGACACAAACGTACTTATTGGATGCACAAGATTGGTTAAAAACCCTAATTGGATGAGAATAAGCCTAGGGAGGAAGAAAATCACCTAAATATTCAACCAATGACACAAACCTACTTATTGGATGCACAAGATTTGTTTAAAACCCTAATTGGATGAGAATAAGCCTAGGGAGGACGAAAATGACCTAAATTTTCAACCAATGACACAAATGTACTTATTGGATGCACAAGATTGGTTAAAAACCCAAATTAGATGAGAATAAGCCTAGGAGGACGAAAATGAACCAAATGTTCAACCAATGACACAAAATCCCTTATTGGATGCACAAGATTGGTTAAAAACCCTAATTGGATTAGAATAAGCCTAGGGAGTACGAAAATGACCTAAATGTTCCACCAATGACACAAACGTACTTATTGGATGCACAAGATTGGTTAAAAACCCTATTTCGATTAGAATAAGCCTATGGAGGACGAAAATGACCTAAATGTTCAACCAATGACACAAAATCACTTATTGGATGCACAAGATTGGTTAAAAACCCAAATTAGATGAGAATAAGCCTAGGGAGGACGAAAATGAACGAAATGTTCAACCAATGACACAAAATCACTTATTGGATGCACAAGATTGGATAAAAACCTAATTGGATGAGAATAAGCCTAGGGAGGATGAAAATGACCTAACTGTTCAACCAATGACACAAACGTACTTATTGGATGCACAAGATTGGTTAAAAACCCTAATTCGATGAGAATAAGCCTATGGAGGACGAAAATGACCTAAATGTTCAACCAATGACACAAAATCACTTATTGGATGCACAAGATTGGATAAAAACCCTAATTGCATGAGAATAAGTCTAGGGAGGATGAAAATGACCTAAATTTTCAACCAATGACACAAACGTACTTAATGGATGCCCAAGATTGGTTAAAAACCCAAATTGAATGATAATAAGCCAAGGGAGGACGAAAATGACCTAAATGTCCAACCAATGACACAAACCAACTTATTGGATGCACAAGATTTGTTAAAAACCCTAATTGGATGAGAATAAGCCTAGGGAGGAAGAAAATTACCTAAATGTTCAACCAATGACACAAACGTAGTTATTGGATGCACAAGATTGGTTAAAAACCAAAATTAGATGAGAATAAGCCTAGGAGGACGAAAATGAACCAAATGTTCTACCAATGACACAAAATCACTTATTGGATGCACAAGATTGGTTAAAAACCCTAATTGGATTAGAATAAGCCTAGGTAGTACAAAAATGACCTAAATGTTCAACCAATGACACAAACGTACTTATTGGATGCACAAGATTGGATAAAAACCCTAATTGGATGAGAATAAGCCTAGGGAGGATGAAAATGACCTAAATATTCAACCACTGACACAAACTTACTTATTGGATGCCCAAGATTGGCTAAAAACCCAAATTGAATGAGAATAAGCCAAGGGAGGACGAAAATGACCTAAATGTCCAACCAATGACACAAACGAGCTTATTAGATGCACAAGATTGGATAAAAACCTAATTGGATGAGAATAAGCCTAGGGAGGATGAAAATGACCTAAATGTTCAACCAATGACACAAACCTACTTATTGGATGCACAAGATTTTTTAAAAACCCTAATTGGATGAGAATAAGCCTAGGGAGGAAGAAAATGACCTAAATGTTCAACCAATGACACAGACGTAGTTATTGGATGCACAAGATTGGTTAAAAACCAAAATTAGATGAGAATAAGCCTAGGAGGACGTAAATGAACCAAATGTTCAACCAATGACACAAAATCACTTATTGGATGCACAAGATTGGTTAAAAACCCTAATTGGATTAGAATAAGCCTAGGGAGTACAAAAATGACCTAAATGTTCAACCAATGACACAAACGTACTTATTGGATGCACAAGATTGGATAAAAACCCTAATTGGATGAGAATAAGCCTAGGGAGGATGAAAATGACCTAAATATTCAACCAATGACACAAACTTACTTATTGGATGCACAAGATTGGTTAAAAACCCAAATTGGATAAGAATAAGCGAAGGGAGGATGAAAATGACCTAAATGTTCAACCAATGACACAAACGTACTTATTGGATGCACAAGATTGGTTAAAAACCCAAATTGGATAAGAATAAGCCAAGGGAGGACGAAAATGACCTAAATGTTCAACCAATGACACAAACGTACTTATTGGATGCACAAGATTGGTTAAAAACCCTAATTAGATTTGAATAAGCCTAGGGATGAGGAAAATGACTTAAATGCTCAACCAATGACACAAACTTCATTATTCGATGCACAAGATTAGATAAAAACCTAATTGGATGTGAATAAGCCTAGGGAGGACGAAAATGACCTTAATGTTCAACCAATGACACAAACGTACTTATTGGATGCACAAGATTGTTTAAAAACCCTAATTGGATGATAATCAGCCTAGAGAGGACGAAAATGACCTAAATGTTCAACCAATGACACAAACGTACTTATTTGATGCACAAGATTGGTTAAAAACCCTAATTGGATGAGAAGAAGCCTAGGGAGGACGAAAATGACCTAAATGTTCAACCAATGACACAAACGTACTTATTGGATGCACAAGATTGGTTAAAAACCCTAATTGGATGAGAATAAGCCTAGGGAGGAAGAAAATGACCTAAATGTTCAACCAATGACACAAACCTACTAATTGGATGCACAAGATTTGTTTAAAACCCTAATTGGATGAGAATAAGCCTAGGGAGGACGAAAATGACCTAAATTTTCAACCAATGACACAAATGTACTTATTGGATGCACAAGATTGGTTAAAAACCCAAATTAGATGAGAATAAGCCTAGGAGGACGAAAATGAACCAAATGTTCAACCAATGACACAAAATCCCTTATTGGATGCACAAGATTGGTTAAAAACCCTAATTGGATTAGAATAAGCCTAGGGAGTACGAAAATGACCTAAATGTTCCACCAATGACACAAACGTACTTATTGGATGCACAAGATTGGTTAAAAACCCTATTTCGATTAGAATAAGCCTATGGAGGACGAAAATGACCTAAATGTTCAACCAATGACACAAAATCACTTATTGGATGCACAAGATTGGTTAAAAACCCAAATTAGATGAGAATAAGCCTAGGGAGGACGAAAATGAACGAAATGTTCAACCAATGACACAAAATCACTTATTGGATGCACAAGATTGGTTAAAAACCCTAATTGGATTAGAATAGGCCTAGGGAGTACGAAAATGACCTAAATGTTCAACCAATGAAACAAACAAGCTTATTAGATGCACAAGATTGGATAAAAACCTAATTGGATGAGAATAAGCCTAGGGAGGATGAAAATGACCTAACTGTTCAACCAATGACACAAACGTACTTATTGGATGCACAAGATTTGTTAAAAACCCTAGGGAGGAAGAAAATGACCTAAATGTTCAACCAATGACACAAACGTAGTTATTGGATGCACAAGATTGGTTAAAAACAAAAATTAGATGAGAATAAGCCTAAAAGGACGAAAATGAACCAAATGTTCAACCAATGACACAAAATCACTTATTGGATGCACAAGATTGGTTAAAAACCCTAATTGGATTAGAATAAGCCTAGGGAGTACAAAAATGACCTAAATGTTCAACCAATGACACAAACGTACTTATTGGATGCACAAGATTGGATAAAAACCCTAATTGGATGAGAATAAGCCTAGGGAGGATGAAAATGACCTAAATATTCAACCAATGACACAAATTTACTTATTGGATGCACAAGATTGGTTAAAAACCCAAATTGGATTAGAATAAGCGAAGGGAGGATGAAAATGACCTAAATGTTCAACCAATGACACAAACGTACTTATTGGATGCACAAGATTGGTTAAAAACCCTAATTAGATTTGAATAAACCTAGGGAGGAGGAAAAGAACTTAAATGCTCAACCAATGACACAAACGTACTTATTCGATGCACAAGATTGGATAAAAACCTAATTGGATGTGAATAAGCCTAGGGAGGTCGAAAATGACCTTAATGTTCAACCAATGACACAAACGTACTTATTGGATGCACAAGATTGGTTAAAAACACTAATTGGATGAGAATCAGCCTAGAGAGGACGAAAATGGCCTAAATGTTCAACCAATGACACAAACATACTTATTTGATGCACAAGATTGGTTAAAAACCCTAATTGGATGAGAAGAAGCCTAGGGAGGACGAAAATGACCTAAATGTTCAACCAATGAGACAAACGTACTTATTGGATGCACAAGATTGGTTAAAAACCCTAATTGGATGAGAATATGCCTAGGGAGGAAGAAAATGACCTAAATGTTCAACCAATGACACAAACCTACTTATTGGATGCACAAGATTTGTTTAAAACCCTAATTGGATGAGAATAAGCCTAGGAAGGACGAAAATGACCTAAATTTTCAACTAATGACACAAATGTACTTATTGGATGCACAAGATTGGTTCAAAACCCAAATTAGATGAGAATAAGCCTAGGAGGACGAAAATGAACCAAATGTTCAACCAATGACACAAAATCCCTTATTGGATGCACAAGATTGGTTAAAAACCCTAATTGGATTAGAATAAGCCTAGGGAGTACGAAAATGACCTAAATGTTCCACCAATGACACAAACGTACTTATTGGATGCACAAGATTGGTAAAAACCCAAATTGAATGAGAATAAGCCAAGGGAGGACGAAAATGACCTAAATGTCCAACCAATGACACAAACGAGCTTATTAGATGCACAAGATTTGTTAAAAACCCTAATTGGATGAGAATAAGCCTAGGGAGGATGAAAATGACCTAAATGTTCAACCAATGACACAAACCTACTTATTGGATGCACAAGATTTGTTTAAAACCCTAATTGGATGAGAATAAGCCTAGGGAGGACGAAAATGACCTAAATTTTCAACCAATGACACTAATGTACTTATTGGATGCACAAGATTGGTTAAAAACGCAAATTAGAAGAGAATAAGTCTAGGAGGACGAAAATGAACCAAATGTTCAACCAATGACACAAAATCCCTTATTGGATGCACAAGATTGGTTAAAAACCCTAATTGGATTAAAATAAGCCTAAGGAGTACGAAAATGACCTAAATGTTCAACCAATGACACAAACGTACTTATTGGATGCACAAGATTGGTTAAAAACCCTAATTAGATGAGAATAAGCCTAGGGAGGATGAAAATGACCTAAATGTTCAACCAATGACACAAACGTACTTATTGGATGCACAAGATTTGTTAAAAACCCTAATTGGATGAGAATAAGCCTAGGGAGGACGAAAAATGACCTAAATTTTCAACAAATGACACAAATGTACTTATTGGATGCACAAGATTGGTTAAAAACCCTAATTAGATTTGAATAAGCCTAGGGAGGAGGAAAATGACTTAAATGCTCAACCAATGACACAAACGTACTTATTCGATGCACATGATTGGATAAAAACCTAATTGGATGTGAATAAGCCTAGGGAGGACGAAAATGACCTTAATGTTCAACCAATGACACAAACGTACTTATTGGATGCACAAGATTGGTTAAAAACCCTAATTGGATGAGAATCAGCCTAGAGAGGATGAAAATGACCTAAATATTCAACCAATGACACAAACGTACTTATTTGATGCACAAGATTGGTTAAAAACCCTAATTGGATGAGAAGAAGCCTAGGGAGGACGAAAATGACCTAAATGTTCAATCAATGACACAAACGTACTTATTGGATGCACAAGATTGGTTAAAAAAACCCTAATTGGATGAGAATAAGCCTAGGGAGGAAGAAAATGACCTAAATGTTCAACCAATGACACAAACCTACTTATTGGAAGCACAAGATTTGTTTAAAACCCTAATTGGATGAGAATAAGCCTAGGGAGGACGAAAATGACCTAAACTTTCAACCAATGACACTAATGTACTTATTGGATGCACAAGATTGGTTAAAAACGCAAATTAGATGAGAATAAGTCTAGGAGGACGAAAATGAACCAAATGTTCAACCAATGACACAAAATCCCTTATTGGATGCACAAGATTGGTTAAAAACCCTAATTGGATTAAAATAAGCCTAAGGAGTACGAAAATGACCTAAATGTTCAACCAATGACACAAACGTACTTATTGGATGCACAAGATTGGTTAAAAACCCATATTAGATGAGAATAAGCCTAGGGAGGACGAAAATGAACGAAATGTTCAACCAATGACACAAAATCACTTATTGGATGCACAAGATTGGTTAAAAACCCTAATTGGATTAGAATAGGCCTAGGGAGTACGAAAATGACCTAAATGTTCAACCAATGAAACAAACAAGCTTATTAGATGCACAAGATTGGATAAAAACCTAATTGGATGAGAATAAGCCTAGGGAGGATGAAAATGACCTAACTGTTCAACCAATGACACAAACGTACTTATTGGATGCACAAGATTTGTTAAAAACCCTAGGGAGGAAGAAAATGACCTAAATGTTCAACCAATGACACAAACGTAGTTATTGGATGCACAAGATTGGTTAAAAACCAAAATTAGATGAGAATAAGCCTAAAAGGACGAAAATGAACCAAATGTTCAACCAATGACACAAAATCACTTATTGGATGCACAAGATTGGTTAAAAACCCTAATTGGATTAGAATAAGCCTAAGGAGTACAAAAATGACCTAAATGTTCAACCAATGACACAAACGTACTTATTGGATGCACAAGATTGGATAAAAACCCTAATTGGATGAGAATAAGCCTAGGGAGGATGAAAATGACCTAAATATTCAACCAATGACACAAATTTACTTATTGGATGCACAAGATTGGTTAAAAACCCAAATTGGATTAGAATAAGCGAAGGGAGGATGAAAATGACCTAAATGTTCAACCAATGACACAAACGTACTTATTGGATGCACAAGATTGGTTAAAAACCCTAATTAGATTTGAATAAACCTAGGGAGGAGGAAAATGACTTAAATGCTCAACCAATGACACAAACGTACTTATTCGATGCACAAGATTGGATAAAAACCTAATTGGATGTGAATAAGCCTAGGGAGGTCGAAAATGACCTTAATGTTCAACCAATGACACAAACGTACTTATTGGATGCACAAGATTGGTTAAAAACCCTAATTGGATGAGAATCAGCCTAGAGAGGACGAAAATGGCCTAAATGTTCAACCAATGACACAAACATACTTATTTGATGCACAAGATTGGTTAAAAACCCTAATTGGATGAGAAGAAGCCTAGGGAGGACGAAAATGACCTAAATGTTCAACCAATGACACAAACGTACTTATTGGATGCACAAGACTGGTTAAAAACCCTAATTGGATGAGAATATGCCTAGGGAGGAAGAAAATGACCTAAATGTTCAACCAATGACACAAACCTACTTATTGGATGCACAAGATTTGTTTAAAACCCTAATTGGATGAGAATAAGCCTAGGAAGGACGAAAATGACCTAAATTTTCAACTAATGACACAAATGTACTTATTGGATGCACAAGATTGGTTCAAAACCCAAATTAGATGAGAATAAGCCTAGGAGGACGAAAATGAACCAAATGTTCAACCAATGACACAAAATCCCTTATTGGATGCACAAGATTGGTTAAAAACCCTAATTGGATTAGAATAAGCCTAGGGAGTACGAAAATGACCTAAATGTTCCACCAATGACACAAACGTACTTATTGGATGCACAAGATTGGTAAAAACCCAAATTGAATGAGAATAAGCCAAGGGAGGACGAAAATGACCTAAATGTCCAACCAATGACACAAACGAGCTTATTAGATGCACAAGATTTGTTAAAAACCCTAATTGGATGAGAATAAGCCTAGGGAGGATGAAAATGACCTAAATGTTCAACCAATGACACAAACCTACTTATTGGATGCACAAGATTTGTTTAAAACCCTAATTGGATGAGAATAAGCCTAGGGAGGACGAAAATGACCTAAATTTTCAACCAATGAAACAAATGTTCTTATTGGATGCACAAGATTGGTTAAAAACCCAAATTAGATGAGAATAAGCCTAGGAGGACGAAAATGAACCAAATGTTCAACCAATGACACAAAATCACTTATTGGATGCACAAGATTGGTTAAAACCCCTAATTGGATTAGAATAGGCCTAGGGAGTACGAAAATGACCTAAATGTTCAACCAATGAAACAAACAAGCTTATTAGATGCACAAGATTGGATAAAAACCTAATTGGATGAGAATAAGCCTAGGGAGGATGAAAATGACCTAACTGTTCAACCAATGACACAAACGTACTTATTGGATGCACAAGATTGGTTAAAAACCCTAGGGAGGAAGAAAATTACCTAAATGTTCAACCAATGACACAAACGTAGTTATTGGATGCACAAGATTGGTTAAAAACCAAAATTAGATGAGAATAAGCCTAAAAGGACGAAAATGAACCAAATGTTCAACCAATGACACAAAATCACTTATTGGATGCACAAGATTGGTTAAAAACCCTAATTGGATTAGAATAAGCCTAGGGAGTACAAAAATGACCTAAATGTTCAACCAATGACACAAACGTACTTATTGGATGCCCAAGATTGGATAAAAACCCTAATTGGATGAGAATAAGCCTAGGGAGGATGAAAAATACCTAAATATTCAACCAATGACACAAACTTACTTATTGGATGCACAAGATTGGTTAAAAACCCAAATTGGATTAGAATAAGCGAAGGGAGGATGAAAATGACCTAAATGTTCAACCAATGACACAAACGTACTTATTGGATGCACAAGATTGGTTAAAAACCCAAATTGGATAAGAATAAGCCAAGGGAGGACGAAAATGACCTAAATGTTCAACCAATGACACAAACGTACTTATTGGATGCACAAGATTGGTTAAAAACCCTAATTAGATTTGAATAAGCCTAGGGAGGAGGAAAATGACTTAAATGCTCAACCAATGACACAAACGTACTTATTCGATGCACATGATTGGATAAAAACCTAATTGGATGTGAATAAGCCTAGGGAGGACGAAAATGACCTTAATGTTCAACCAATGACACAAACGTACTTATTGGATGCACAAGATTGGTTAAAAACCCTAATTGGATGAGAATCAGCCTAGAGAGGACGAAAATGACCTAAATGTTCAACCAATGACACAAACGTACTTATTTGATGCACAAGATTGGTTAAAAACCCTAATTGGATGAGAAGAAGCCTAGGGAGGACGAAAATGACCTAAATGTTCAATCAATGACACAAACGTACTTATTGGATGCACAAGATTGGTTAAAAAAACCCTAATTGGATGAGAATAAGCCTAGGGAGGAAGAAAATGACCTAAATGTTCAACCAATGACACAAACCTACTTATTGGAAGCACAAGATTTGTTTAAAACCCTAATTGGATGAGAATAAGCCTAGGGAGGACGAAAATGACCTAAACTTTCAACCAATGACACTAATGTACTTATTGGATGCACAAGATTGGTTAAAAACGCAAATTAGATGAGAATAAGTCTAGGAGGACGAAAATGAACCAAATGTTCAACCAATGACACAAAATCCCTTATTGGATGCACAAGATTGGTTAAAAACCCTAATTGGATTAAAATAAGCCTAAGGAGTACGAAAATGACCTAAATGTTCAACCAATGACACAAACGTACTTATTGGATGCACAAGATTGGTTAAAAACCCTAATTAGATGAGAATAAGCTTAGGGAGGATGAAAATGACCTAAATGTTCAACCAATGACACAAACGTACTTATTGGATGCACAAGATTGGATAAAAACCCTAATTGGATGAGAATAAGCCTAGGTAGGACGAAATGACCTAAATTTTCAACCAATGAGACAAAAATACTTATTGGATGCACAAGATTGGTAAAAACCCAAATTGAATGAGAATAAGCCAAGGGAGGACGAAAATGACCTAAATGTCCAACCAATGACACAAACGAGCTTATTAGATGCACAAGATTTGTTAAAAACCCTAATTGGATGAGAATAAGCCTAGGGAGGATGAAAATGACCTAAATGTTCAACCAATGACACAAACCTACTTATTGGATGCACAAGATTTGTTTAAAACCCTAATTGGATGAGAATAAGCCTAGGGAGGACGAAAATGACCTAAATTTTCAACCAATGAAACAAATGTTCTTATTGGATGCACAAGATTGGTTAAAAACCCAAATTAGATGAGAATAAGCCTAGGAGGACGAAAATGATCCAAATGTTCAACCAATGACACAAAATCCCTTATTGGATGCACAAGAATGGTTAAAACCCCTAATTGGATTAGAATAAGCCTAGGGAGTACGAAAATGACCTAAATGTTCAACCAATGACACAAACGTACTTATTGGATGCACAAGATTGGATAAAAACCCTAATTGGATGAGAATAAGCCTAGGGAGGATGAAAATGACCTAAATATTCAACCAATGACACAAATTTACTTATTGGATGCACAAGATTGGTTAAAAACCCAAATTGGATTAGAATAAGCGAAGGGAGGATGAAAATGACCTAAATGTTCAACCAATGACACAAACGTACTTATTGGATGCACAAGATTGGTTAAAAACCCTAATTAGATTTGAATAAACCTAGGGAGGAGGAAAAGAACTTAAATGCTCAACCAATGACACAAACGTACTTATTCGATGCACAAGATTGGATAAAAACCTAATTGGATGTGAATAAGCCTAGGGAGGTCGAAAATGACCTTAATGTTCAACCAATGACACAAACGTACTTATTGGATGCACAAGATTGGTTAAAAACACTAATTGGATGAGAATCAGCCTAGAGAGGACGAAAATGGCCTAAATGTTCAACCAATGACACAAACATACTTATTTGATGCACAAGATTGGTTAAAAACCCTAATTGGATGAGAAGAAGCCTAGGGAGGACGAAAATGACCTAAATGTTCAACCAATGAGACAAACGTACTTATTGGATGCACAAGATTGGTTAAAAACCCTAATTGGATGAGAATATGCCTAGGGAGGAAGAAAATGACCTAAATGTTCAACCAATGACACAAACCTACTTATTGGATGCACAAGATTTGTTTAAAACCCTAATTGGATGAGAATAAGCCTAGGGAGGACGAAAATGACCTAAATTTTCAACTAATGACACAAATGTACTTATTGGATGCACAAGATTGGTTCAAAACCCAAATTAGATGAGAATAAGCCTAGGAGGACGAAAATGAACCAAATGTTCAACCAATGACACAAAATCCCTTATTGGATGCACAAGATTGGTTAAAAACCCTAATTGGATTAGAATAAGCCTAGGGAGTACGAAAATGACCTAAATGTTCCACCAATGACACAAACGTACTTATTGGATGCACAAGATTGGTAAAAACCCAAATTGAATGAGAATAAGCCAAGGGAGGACGAAAATGACCTAAATGTCCAACCAATGACACAAACGAGCTTATTAGATGCACAAGATTTGTTAAAAACCCTAATTGGATGAGAATAAGCCTAGGGAGGATGAAAATGACCTAAATGTTCAACCAATGACACAAACCTACTTATTGGATGCACAAGATTTGTTTAAAACCCTAATTGGATGAGAATAAGCCTAGGGAGGACGAAAATGACCTAAATTTTCAACCAATGACACTAATGTACTTATTGGATGCACAAGATTGGTTAAAAACGCAAATTAGAAGAGAATAAGTCTAGGAGGACGAAAATGAACCAAATGTTCAACCAATGACACAAAATCCCTTATTGGATGCACAAGATTGGTTAAAAACCCTAATTGGATTAAAATAAGCCTAAGGAGTACGAAAATGACCTAAATGTTCAACCAATGACACAAACGTACTTATTGGATGCACAAGATTGGTTAAAAACCCTAATTAGATGAGAATAAGCTTAGGGAGGATGAAAATGACCTAAATGTTCAACCAATGACACAAACGTACTTATTGGATGCACAAGATTGGATAAAAACCCTAATTGGATGAGAATAAGCCTAGGTAGGACGAAATGACCTAAATTTTCAACCAATGAGACAAAAATACTTATTGGATGCACAAGATTGGTAAAAACCCAAATTGAATGAGAATAAGCCAAGGGAGGACGAAAATGACCTAAATGTCCAACCAATGACACAAACGAGCTTATTAGATGCACAAGATTTGTTAAAAACCCTAATTGGATGAGAATAAGCCTAGGGAGAATGAAAATGACCTAAATGTTCAACCAATGACACAAACCTACTTATTGGATGCACAAGATTTGTTTAAAACCCTAATTGGATGAGAATAAGACTAGGGAGGACGAAAATGACCTAAATTTTCAACCAATGAAACAGATGTTCTTATTGGATGTACAAGATTGGTTAAAAACCCAAATTAGATGAGAATAAGCCTAGGAGGACGAAAATGAACCAAATGTTCAACCAATGACACAAAATCACTTATTGGATGCACAAGATTGGTTAAAAACCCTAATTGGATTAAAATAAGCCTAAGGAGTACGAAAATGACCTAAATGTTCAACCAATGACACAAACGTACTTATTGGATGCACAAGATTGGTTAAAAACCCTAATTAGATGAGAATAAGCTTAGGGAGGATGAAAATGACCTAAATGTTCAACCAATGACACAAACGTACTTATTGGATGCACAAGATTGGATAAAAACCCTAATTGGATGAGAATAAGCCTAGGTAGGACGAAATGACCTAAATTTTCAACCAATGAGACAAAAATACTTATTGGATGCACAAGATTGGTAAAAACCCAAATTGAATGAGAATAAGCCAAGGGAGGACGAAAATGACCTAAATGTCCAACCAATGACACAAACGAGCTTATTAGATGCACAAGATTTGTTAAAAACCCTAATTGGATGAGAATAAGCCTAGGGAGGATGAAAATGACCTAAATGTTCAACCAATGACACAAACCTACTTATTGGATGCACAAGATTTGTTTAAAACCCTAATTGGATGAGAATAAGCCTAGGGAGGACGAAAATGACCTAAATTTTCAACCAATGAAACAAATGTTCTTATTGGATGCACAAGATTGGTTAAAAACCCAAATTAGATGAGAATAAGCCTAGGAGGACGAAAATGAACCAAATGTTCAACCAATGACACAAAATCACTTATTGGATGCACAAGATTGGTTAAAACCCCTAATTGGATTAGAATAGGCCTAGGGAGTACGAAAATGACCTAAATGTTCAACCAATGAAACAAACAAGCTTATTAGATGCACAAGATTGGATAAAAACCTAATTGGATGAGAATAAGCCTAGGGAGGATGAAAATGACCTAACTGTTCAACCAATGACACAAACGTACTTATTGGATGCACAAGATTGGTTAAAAACCCTAGGGAGGAAGAAAATTACCTAAATGTTCAACCAATGACACAAACGTAGTTATTGGATGCACAAGATTGGTTAAAAACCAAAATTAGATGAGAATAAGCCTAAAAGGACGAAAATGAACCAAATGTTCAACCAATGACACAAAATCACTTATTGGATGCACAAGATTGGTTAAAAACCCTAATTGGATTAGAATAAGCCTAGGGAGTACAAAAATGACCTAAATGTTCAACCAATGACACAAACGTACTTATTGGATGCCCAAGATTGGATAAAAACCCTAATTGGATGAGAATAAGCCTAGGGAGGATGAAAAATACCTAAATATTCAACCAATGACACAAACTTACTTATTGGATGCACAAGATTGGTTAAAAACCCAAATTGGATTAGAATAAGCGAAGGGAGGATGAAAATGACCTAAATGTTCAACCAATGACACAAACGTACTTATTGGATGCACAAGATTGGTTAAAAACCCAAATTGGATAAGAATAAGCCAAGGGAGGACGAAAATGACCTAAATGTTCAACCAATGACACAAACGTACTTATTGGATGCACAAGATTGGTTAAAAACCCTAATTAGATTTGAATAAGCCTAGGGAGGAGGAAAATGACTTAAATGCTCAACCAATGACACAAACGTACTTATTCGATGCACATGATTGGATAAAAACCTAATTGGATGTGTATAAGCCTAGGGAGGACGAAAAATGACCTTAATGTTCAACCAATGACACAAACGTACTTATTGGATGCACAAGATTGGTTAAAAACCCTAATTGGATGAGAATCAGCCTAGAGAGGATGAAAATGACCTAAATATTCAACCAATGACACAAACGTACTTATTTGATGCACAAGATTGGTTAAAAACCCTAATTGGATGAGAAGAAGCCTAGGGAGGACGAAAATGACCTAAATGTTCAATCAATGACACAAACGTACTTATTGGATGCACAAGATTGGTTAAAAAAACCCTAATTGGATGAGAATAAGCCTAGGGAGGAAGAAAATGACCTAAATGTTCAACCAATGACACAAACCTACTTATTGGAAGCACAAGATTTGTTTAAAACCCTAATTGGATGAGAATAAGCCTGGGGAGGACGAAAATGACCTAAACTTTCAACCAATGACACTAATGTACTTATTGGATGCACAAGATTGGTTAAAAACGCAAATTAGATGAGAATAAGTCTAGGAGGACGAAAATGAACCAAATGTTCAACCAATGACACAAAATCCCTTATTGGATGCACAAGATTGGTTAAAAACCCTAATTGGATTAAAATAAGCCTAAGGAGTACGAAAATGACCTAAATGTTCAACCAATGACACAAACGTACTTATTGGATGCACAAGATTGGTTAAAAACCCTAATTAGATGAGAATAAGCCTAGGGAGGATGAAAATGACCTAAATGTTCAACCAATGACACAAACGTACTTATTGGATGCACAAGATTGGATAAAAACCCTAATTGGATGAGAATAAGCCTAGGTAGGACGAAATGACCTAAATTTTCAACCAATGAGACAAAAATACTTATTGGATGCACAAGATTGGTAAAAACCCAAATTGAATGAGAATAAGCCAAGGGAGGACGAAAATGACCTAAATGTCCAACCAATGACACAAACGAGCTTATTAGATGCACAAGATTTGTTAAAAACCCTAATTGGATGAGAATAAGCCTAGGGAGGATGAAAATGACCTAAATTTTCAGCCAATGACACAAACGTACTTATTGGATGCACAAGATTAGTTAAAAACCCAAATTGGATAAGAATAAGCTAAGGGAGGAAGAAAATGACCTAAATGTTCAACCAATGACACAAACGTACTTATTGGATGCACAAGATTGGTTAAAAACCCTAATTTGATGAGAATAAGCCTAGGGAGGACGAAAATGACCTAAATTTCAACCAATGACACAAACGTACTTATTGGATGCACAAGATTGATAAAAACCCAAATTGAATGAGAATAAGCCAAGGGAGGACGAAAATGACCTAAATGTCCAACAAATGGCACAAACGAGCTTATTAGATGCACAAGATTTGTTAAAAACCCTAATTGGATGAGAATAAGCCTAGGGAGGATGAAAATGACCTAAATGTTCAACCAATGACACAAACCTACTTATTGGATGCACAAGATTTGTTAAAAACCCTAATTGGATGAGAATAAGCCTAGGGAGGACGAAAATTACCTAAATGTTACACCAATGACACAGACGTACCTATTGGATGCACAAGATTGGTTAAAAACCCAAATTAAGTGAGAATAAGCCTAGGAGGACGAAAATGAACCAAATGTTCAACCAATGACACAAAATCACTTATTGGATGCACAAGATTGGTTAAAAACCCTAATTGGATTAGAATAAGCCTAGGGAGTACGAAAATGACCTAAATGTTCAACCAATGATACAAAGGTACTTATTGGATTCACAAGATTGGATAAAAACCCTAATTGGATTTGAATAAGCCTCGGGAGGAGGAAAATGACTTAAATGCTCAACCAATGACATAAACGTACTTATTCGACGCACAAGATTGGATAAAAACCAAATGGGATGTGAATAAGCCTAGGGAGGACAAAAATGACCTTAATGTTCAACAAATGACACAAACGTACTTATAGGATGCACAAGATTGGTTAAAAACCCTAATTGGATGAGAATAAGCCAAGGGAGGACGAAAATGACCTAAATGTTTAACCAATGACACAAACGTACTTATTGGATGCACTAGATTGGTTAAAAACCCAAATTGAATGAGAATAAGCCAAGGGAAGACGAAAATGACCTAAATGTTCAACCAATGACACAGACGTACTTATTGGATGCACAAGATTGGTTAAAAACCCTAATTAGATTTGAATAAGCCTAGGGAGGAGGAAAATGACTTAAATGCTCAACCAATGACACAAACGTACTTATTCGATGCACATGATTGGATAAAAACCTAATTAATGTGAATAAGCCTAGGGAGGACGAAAATGACCTTAATGTTCAACCAATGACACAAACGTACTTATTGGATGCACAAGATTGGTTAAAAACCCTAATTGGATGAGAATCTGCCTAGAGAGGACGAAAATGACCTAAATGTTCAACCAATGACACAAACGTACTTATTTGATGCACAAGATTGGTTAAAAACCCTAATTGGATGAGAAGAAGCCTAGGGAGGACGAAAATGACCTAAATGTTCAATCAATGACACAAACGTACTTATTGGATGCACAAGATTGGTTAAAAAAACCCTAATTGGATGAGAATAAGCCTAGGGAGGAAGAAAATGACCTAAATGTTCAACCAATGACACAAACCTACTTATTGGAAGCACAAGATTTGTTTAAAACCCTAATTGGATGAGAATAAGCCTGGGGAGGACGAAAATGACCTAAACTTTCAACCAATGACACTAATGTACTTATTGGATGCACAAGATTGGTTAAAAACGCAAATTAGATGAGAATAAGTCTAGGAGGACGAAAATGAACCAAATGTTCAACCAATGACACAAAATCCCTTATTGGATGCACAAGATTGGTTAAAAACCCTAATTGGATTAAAATAAGCCTAAGGAGTACGAAAATGACCTAAATGTTCAACCAATGACACAAACGTACTTATTGGATGCACAAGATTGGTTAAAAACCCTAATTAGATGAGAATAAGCCTAGGGAGGATGAAAATGACCTAAATGTTCAACCAATGACACAAACGTACTTATTGGATGCACAAGATTGGATAAAAACCCTAATTGGATGAGAATAAGCCTAGGTAGGACGAAATGACCTAAATTTTCAACCAATGAGACAAAAATACTTATTGGATGCACAAGATTGGTAAAAACCCAAATTGAATGAGAATAAGCCAAGGGAGGACGAAAATGACCTAAATGTCCAACCAATGACACAAACGAGCTTATTAGATGCACAAGATTTGTTAAAAACCCTAATTGGATGAGAATAAGCCTAGGGAGAATGAAAATGACCTAAATGTTCAACCAATGACACAAACCTACTTATTGGATGCACAAGATTTGTTTAAAACCCTAATTGGATGAGAATAAGACTAGGGAGGACGAAAATGACCTAAATTTTCAACCAATGAAACAGATGTTCTTATTGGATGTACAAGATTGGTTAAAAACCCAAATTAGATGAGAATAAGCCTAGGAGGACGAAAATGAACCAAATGTTCAACCAATGACACAAAATCACTTATTGGATGCACAAGATTGGTTAAAAACCCTAATTGGATTAAAATAAGCCTAAGGAGTACGAAAATGACCTAAATGTTCAACCAATGACACAAACGTACTTATTGGATGCACAAGATTGGTTAAAAACCCTAATTAGATGAGAATAAGCTTAGGGAGGATGAAAATGACCTAAATGTTCAACCAATGACACAAACGTACTTATTGGATGCACAAGATTGGATAAAAACCCTAATTGGATGAGAATAAGCCTAGGTAGGACGAAATGACCTAAATTTTCAACCAATGAGACAAAAATACTTATTGGATGCACAAGATTGGTAAAAACCCAAATTGAATGAGAATAAGCCAAGGGAGGACGAAAATGACCTAAATGTCCAACCAATGACACAAACGAGCTTATTAGATGCACAAGATTTGTTAAAAACCCTAATTGGATGAGAATAAGCCTAGGGAGGATGAAAATGACCTAAATGTTCAACCAATGACACAAACCTACTTATTGGATGCACAAGATTTGTTTAAAACCCTAATTGGATGAGAATAAGCCTAGGGAGGACGAAAATGACCTAAATTTTCAACCAATGAAACAAATGTTCTTATTGGATGCACAAGATTGGTTAAAAACCCAAATTAGATGAGAATAAGCCTAGGAGGACGAAAATGAACCAAATGTTCAACCAATGACACAAAATCACTTATTGGATGCACAAGATTGGTTAAAACCCCTAATTGGATTAGAATAGGCCTAGGGAGTACGAAAATGACCTAAATGTTCAACCAATGAAACAAACAAGCTTATTAGATGCACAAGATTGGATAAAAACCTAATTGGATGAGAATAAGCCTAGGGAGGATGAAAATGACCTAACTGTTCAACCAATGACACAAACGTACTTATTGGATGCACAAGATTGGTTAAAAACCCTAGGGAGGAAGAAAATTACCTAAATGTTCAACCAATGACACAAACTTAGTTATTGGATGCACAAGATTGGTTAAAAACCAAAATTAGATTAGAATAAGCCTAAAAGGACGAAAATGAACCAAATGTTCAACCAATGACACAAAATCACTTATTGGATGCACAAGATTGGTTAAAAACCCTAATTGGATTAGAATAAGCCTAGGGAGTACAAAAATGACCTAAATGTTCAACCAATGACACAAACGTACTTATTGGATGCCCAAGATTGGATAAAAACCCTAATTGGATGAGAATAAGCCTAGGGAGGATGAAAAATACCTAAATATTCAACCAATGACACAAACTTACTTATTGGATGCACAAGATTGGTTAAAAACCCAAATTGGATTAGAATAAGCGAAGGGAGGATGAAAATGACCTAAATGTTCAACCAATGACACAAACGTACTTATTGGATGCACAAGATTGGTTAAAAACCCAAATTGGATAAGAATAAGCCAAGGGAGGACGAAAATGACCTAAATGTTCAACCAATGACACAAACGTACTTATTGGATGCACAAGATTGGTTAAAAACCCTAATTAGATTTGAATAAGCCTAGGGAGGAGGAAAATGACTTAAATGCTCAACCAATGACACAAACGTACTTATTCGATGCACATGATTGGATAAAAACCTAATTGGATGTGAATAAGCCTAGGGAGGACGAAAATGACCTTAATGTTCAACCAATGACACAAACGTACTTATTGGATGCACAAGATTGGTTAAAAACCCTAATTGGATGAGAATCAGCCTAGAGAGGACGAAAATGACCTAAATGTTCAACCAATGACACAAACGTACTTATTTGATGCACAAGATTGGTTAAAAACCCTAATTGGATGAGAAGAAGCCTAGGGAGGACGAAAATGACCTAAATGTTCAATCAATGACACAAACGTACTTATTGGATGCACAAGATTGGTTAAAAAAACCCTAATTGGATGAGAATAAGCCTAGGGAGGAAGAAAATGACCTAAATGTTCAACCAATGACACAAACCTACTTATTGGAAGCACAAGATTTGTTTAAAACCCTAATTGGATGAGAATAAGCCTAGGGAGGACGAAAATGACCTAAACTTTCAACCAATGACACTAATGTACTTATTGGATGCACAAGATTGGTTAAAAACGCAAATTAGATGAGAATAAGTCTAGGAGGACGAAAATGAACCAAATGTTCAACCAATGACACAAAATCCCTTATTGGATGCACAAGATTGGTTAAAAACCCTAATTGGATTAAAATAAGCCTAAGGAGTACGAAAATGACCTAAATGTTCAACCAATGACACAAACGTACTTATTGGATGCACAAGATTGGTTAAAAACCCTAATTAGATGAGAATAAGCTTAGGGAGGATGAAAATGACCTAAATGTTCAACCAATGACACAAACGTACTTATTGGATGCACAAGATTGGATAAAAACCCTAATTGGATGAGAATAAGCCTAGGTAGGACGAAATGACCTAAATTTTCAACCAATGAGACAAAAATACTTATTGGATGCACAAGATTGGTAAAAACCCAAATTGAATGAGAATAAGCCAAGGGAGGACGAAAATGACCTAAATGTCCAACCAATGACACAAACGAGCTTATTAGATGCACAAGATTTGTTAAAAACCCTAATTGGATGAGAATAAGCCTAGGGAGGATGAAAATGACCTAAATGTTCAACCAATGACACAAACCTACTTATTGGATGCACAAGATTTGTTTAAAACCCTAATTGGATGAGAATAAGCCTAGGGAGGACGAAAATGACCTAAATTTTCAACCAATGACACTAATGTACTTATTGGATGCACAAGATTGGTTAAAAACGCAAATTAGAAGAGAATAAGTCTAGGAGGACGAAAATGAACCAAATGTTCAACCAATGACACAAAATCCCTTATTGGATGCACAAGATTGGTTAAAAACCCTAATTGGATTAAAATAAGCCTAAGGAGTACGAAAATGACCTAAATGTTCAACCAATGACACAAACGTACTTATTGGATGCACAAGATTGGTTAAAAACCCTAATTAGATGAGAATAAGCCTAGGGAGGATGAAAATGACCTAAATGTTCAACCAATGACACAAACGTACTTATTGGATGCACAAGATTGGATAAAAACCCTAATTGGATGAGAATAAGCCTAGGTAGGACGAAATGACCTAAATTTTCAACCAATGAGACAAAAATACTTATTGGATGCACAAGATTGGTAAAAACCCAAATTGAATCAGAATAAGCCAAGGGAGGACGAAAATGACCTAAATGTCCAACCAATGACACAAACGAGCTTATTAGATGCACAAGATTTGTTAAAAACCCTAATTGGATGAGAATAAGCCTAGGGAGGATGAAAATGACCTAAATGTTCAACCAATGACACAAACCTACTTATTGGATGCACAAGATTTGTTTAAAACCCTAATTGGATGAGAATAAGCCTAGGGAGGACGAAAATGACCTAAATTTTCAACCAATGAAACAAATGTTCTTATTGGATGCACAAGATTGGTTAAAAACCCAAATTAGATGAGAATAAGCCTAGGAGGACGAAAATGAACCAAATGTTCAACCAATGACACAAAATCACTTATTGGATGCACAAGATTGGTTAAAACCCCTAATTGGATTAGAATAGGCCTAGGGAGTACGAAAATGACCTAAATGTTCAACCAATGAAACAAACAAGCTTATTAGATGCACAAGATTGGATAAAAACCTAATTGGATGAGAATAAGCCTAGGGAGGATGAAAATGACCTAACTGTTCAACCAATGACACAAACGTACTTATTGGATGCACAAGATTGGTTAAAAACCCTAGGGAGGAAGAAAATTACCTAAATGTTCAACCAATGACACAAACGTAGTTATTGGATGCACAAGATTGGTTAAAAACCAAAATTAGATGAGAATAAGCCTAAAAGGACGAAAATGAACCAAATGTTCAACCAATGACACAAAATCACTTATTGGATGCACAAGATTGGTTAAAAACCCTAATTGGATTAGAATAAGCCTAGGGAGTACAAAAATGACCTAAATGTTCAACCAATGACACAAACGTACTTATTGGATGCCCAAGATTGGATAAAAACCCTAATTGGATGAGAATAAGCCTAGGGAGGATGAAAAATACCTAAATATTCAACCAATGACACAAACTTACTTATTGGATGCACAAGATTGGTTAAAAACCCAAATTGGATTAGAATAAGCGAAGGGAGGATGAAAATGACCTAAATGTTCAACCAATGACACAAACGTACTTATTGGATGCACAAGATTGGTTAAAAACCCAAATTGGATAAGAATAAGCCAAGGGAGGACGAAAATGACCTAAATGTTCAACCAATGACACAAACGTACTTATTGGATGCACAAGATTGGTTAAAAACCCTAATTAGATTTGAATAAGCCTAGGGAGGAGGAAAATGACTTAAATGCTCAACCAATGACACAAACGTACTTATTCGATGCACATGATTGGATAAAAACCTAATTGGATGTGAATAAGCCTAGGGAGGACGAAAATGACCTTAATGTTCAACCAATGACACAAACGTACTTATTGGATGCACAAGATTGGTTAAAAACCCTAATTGGATGAGAATCAGCCTAGAGAGGACGAAAATGACCTAAATGTTCAACCAATGACACAAACGTACTTATTTGATGCACAAGATTGGTTAAAAACCCTAATTGGATGAGAAGAAGCCTAGGGAGGACGAAAATGACCTAAATGTTCAATCAATGACACAAACGTACTTATTGGATGCACAAGATTGGTTAAAAAAACCCTAATTGGATGAGAATAAGCCTAGGGAGGAAGAAAATGACCTAAATGTTCAACCAATGACACAAACCTACTTATTGGAAGCACAAGATTTGTTTAAAACCCTAATTGGATGAGAATAAGCCTAGGGAGGACGAAAATGACCTAAACTTTCAACCAATGACACTAATGTACTTATTGGATGCACAAGATTGGTTAAAAACGCAAATTAGAAGAGAATAAGTCTAGGAGGACGAAAATGAACCAAATGTTCAACCAATGACACAAAATCCCTTATTGGATGCACAAGATTGGTTAAAAACCCTAATTGGATTAAAATAAGCCTAAGGAGTACGAAAATGACCTAAATGTTCAACCAATGACACAAACGTACTTATTGGATGCACAAGATTGGTTAAAAACCCTAATTAGATGAGAATAAGCCTAGGGAGGATGAAAATGACCTAAATGTTCAACCAATGACACAAACGTACTTATTGGATGCACAAGATTGGATAAAAACCCTAATTGGATGAGAATAAGCCTAGGTAGGACGAAATGACCTAAATTTTCAACCAATGAGACAAAAATACTTATTGGATGCACAAGATTGGTAAAAACCCAAATTGAATGAGAATAAGCCAAGGGAGGACGAAAATGACCTAAATGTCCAACCAATGACACAAACGAGCTTATTAGATGCACAAGATTTGTTAAAAACCCTAATTGGATGAGAATAAGCCTAGGGAGGATGAAAATGACCTAAATGTTCAACCAATGACACAAACCTACTTATTGGATGCACAAGATTTGTTTAAAACCCTAATTGGATGAGAATAAGCCTAGGGAGGACGAAAATGACCTAAATTTTCAACCAATGACACTAATGTACTTATTGGATGCACAAGATTGGTTAAAAACGCAAATTAGAAGAGAATAAGTCTAGGAGGACGAAAATGAACCAAATGTTCAACCAATGACACAAAATCCCTTATTGGATGCACAAGATTGGTTAAAAACCCTAATTGGATTAAAATAAGCCTAAGGAGTACGAAAATGACCTAAATGTTCAACCAATGACACAAACGTACTTATTGGATGCACAAGATTGGTTAAAAACCCTAATTAGATGAGAATAAGCTTAGGGAGGATGAAAATGACCTAAATGTTCAACCAATGACACAAACGTACTTATTGGATGCACAAGATTGGATAAAAACCCTAATTGGATGAGAATAAGCCTAGGTAGGACGAAATGACCTAAATTTTCAACCAATGAGACAAAAATACTTATTGGATGCACAAGATTGGTAAAAACCCAAATTGAATGAGAATAAGCCAAGGGAGGACGAAAATGACCTAAATGTCCAACCAATGACACAAACGAGCTTATTAGATGCACAAGATTTGTTAAAAACCCTAATTGGATGAGAATAAGCCTAGGGAGAATGAAAATGACCTAAATGTTCAACCAATGACACAAACCTACTTATTGGATGCACAAGATTTGTTTAAAACCCTAATTGGATGAGAATAAGCCTAGGGAGGACGAAAATGACCTAAATTTTCAACCAATGAAACAGATGTTCTTATTGGATGTACAAGATTGGTTAAAAACCCAAATTAGATGAGAATAAGCCTAGGAGGACGAAAATGAACCAAATGTTCAACCAATGACACAAAATCACTTATTGGATGCACAAGATTGGTTAAAACCCCTAATTGGATTAGAATAGGCCTAGGGAGTACGAAAATGACCTAAATGTTCAACCAATGAAACAAACAAGCTTATTAGATGCACAAGATTGGATAAAAACCTAATTGGATGAGAATAAGCCTAGGGAGGATGAAAATGACCTAACTGTTCAACCAATGACACAAACGTACTTATTGGATGCACAAGATTGGTTAAAAACCCTAGGGAGGAAGAAAATTACCTAAATGTTCAACCAATGACACAAACGTAGTTATTGGATGCACAAGATTGGTTAAAAACCAAAATTAGATGAGAATAAGCCTAAAAGGACGAAAATGAACCAAATGTTCAACCAATGACACAAAATCACTTATTGGATGCACAAGATTGGTTAAAAACCCTAATTGGATTAGAATAAGCCTAGGGAGTACAAAAATGACCTAAATGTTCAACCAATGACACATACGTACTTATTGGATGCCCAAGATTGGATAAAAACCCTAATTGGATGAGAATAAGCCTAGGGAGGATGAAAAATACCTAAATATTCAACCAATGACACAAACTTACTTATTGGATGCACAAGATTGGTTAAAAACCCAAATTGGATTAGAATAAGCGAAGGGAGGATGAAAATGACCTAAATGTTCAACCAATGACACAAACGTACTTATTGGATGCACAAGATTGGTTAAAAACCCAAATTGGATAAGAATAAGCCAAGGGAGGACGAAAATGACCTAAATGTTCAACCAATGACACAAACGTACTTATTGGATGCACAAGATTGGTTAAAAACCCTAATTAGATTTGAATAAGCCTAGGGAGGAGGAAAATGACTTAAATGCTCAACCAATGACACAAACGTACTTATTCGATGCACATGATTGGATAAAAACCTAATTGGATGTGAATAAGCCTAGGGAGGACGAAAATGACCTTAATGTTCAACCAATGACACAAACGTACTTATTGGATGCACAAGATTGGTTAAAAACCCTAATTGGATGAGAATCAGCCTAGAGAGGACGAAAATGACCTAAATGTTCAACCAATGACACAAACGTACTTATTTGATGCACAAGATTGGTTAAAAACCCTAATTGGATGAGAAGAAGCCTAGGGAGGACGAAAATGACCTAAATGTTCAATCAATGACACAAACGTACTTATTGGATGCACAAGATTGGTTAAAAAAACCCTAATTGGATGAGAATAAGCCTAGGGAGGAAGAAAATGACCTAAATGTTCAACCAATGACACAAACCTACTTATTGGAAGCACAAGATTTGTTTAAAACCCTAATTGGATGAGAATAAGCCTAGGGAGGACGAAAATGACCTAAACTTTCAACCAATGACACTAATGTACTTATTGGATGCACAAGATTGGTTAAAAACGCAAATTAGATGAGAATAAGTCTAGGAGGACGAAAATGAACCAAATGTTCAACCAATGACACAAAATCCCTTATTGGATGCACAAGATTGGTTAAAAACCCTAATTGGATTAAAATAAGCCTAAGGAGTACGAAAATGACCTAAATGTTCAACCAATGACACAAACGTACTTATTGGATGCACAAGATTGGTTAAAAACCCTAATTAGATGAGAATAAGCCTAGGGAGGATGAAAATGACCTAAATGTTCAACCAATGACACAAACGTACTTATTGGATGCACAAGATTGGATAAAAACCCTAATTGGATGAGAATAAGCCTAGGTAGGACGAAATGACCTAAATTTTCAACCAATGAGACAAAAATACTTATTGGATGCACAAGATTGGTAAAAACCCAAATTGAATGAGAATAAGCCAAGGGAGGACGAAAATGACCTAAATGTCCAACCAATGACACAAACGAGCTTATTAGATGCACAAGATTTGTTAAAAACCCTAATTGGATGAGAATAAGCCTAGGGAGGATGAAAATGACCTAAATGTTCAACCAATGACACAAACCTACTTATTGGATGCACAAGATTTGTTTAAAACCCTAATTGGATGAGAATAAGCCTAGGGAGGACGAAAATGACCTAAATTTTCAACCAATGAAACAAATGTTCTTATTGGATGCACAAGATTGGTTAAAAACCCAAATTAGATGAGAATAAGCCTAGGAGGACGAAAATGAACCAAATGTTCAACCAATGACACAAAATCCCTTATTGGATGCACAAGAATGGTTAAAACCCCTAATTGGATTAGAATAAGCCTAGGGAGTACGAAAATGACCTAAATGTTCAACCAATGACACAAACGTACTTATTGGATGCACAAGATTGGTTAAAAACCCTAATAAGATGAGAATAAGCCTAGGGAGGATGAAAATGACCTAAATGTTCAACCAATGACACAAACGTACTTATTGGATGCACAAGATTGGATAAAAACCCTAATTGGATGAGAATAAGCATAGGTAGGACGAAATGACCTAAATTTTAAACTAATGACACAAACGTACTTATTGGATGCACAAGATTGGTAAAAACCCAAATTGAATGAGAATAAGCCAAGGGAGTACGAAAATGACCTAAATGTTCAACCAATGATATAAACGTACTTATTGGATGCACAAGATTGGATAAAAACCCTAATTGTATGAGAATAAGCCTAGGGAGAATGAAAATGACCTAAATATTCAACCAATGACACAAACTTACTTATTGGATGCACAAGATTGGTTAAAAACCCTAATTGGATTTGAATAAGCCTCGGGAGGAGGAAAATGACTTAAATGCTCAACCAATGACGTAAACGTTTTTATTCGACGCACAAGATTGGATAAAAACCTAATTGGATGTGAATAAGCCTAGGGATGACGAAAATGACCTAAATGTTCAACCAATGACACAAACGTACTTATTGGATGCACAAGATTGGTTAAAAACCCAAATTAGATGAGAATAAGCCTAGGGAGGACGAAAATGAACGAAATGTTCAACCAATGACACAAATCACTTATTGGATGCACAAGATTTGTTAAAAACCCTAATTGGATTAGAATAAGCCTAGGGAGTACGAAAATGACCTAAATGTTCAACCAATGACACAAACGTACTTATTGGATGCACAAGATTGGTTAAAAACCGAAATTGAATGAGAATAAGCAGAGGGAAGCGAAAATGAGCTAAATGTTCAACCAATGACACAGACGTACTTATTGAATGCACAAGATTGGTTAAAAACCCAACTTAGATGAGAATAAGCCTAGGAGGACGAAAGTCAACCAAATGTTCAACCAATGACATAAAATCACTTATTGGATGCACAAGATTGGTTACAAACCCTAATTAATTTAGAATAAGCCTAGGGATGACGAAAATGACCTAAATGTTCAACCAATGACACAAACGTACTTATTTGATGCACAAGATTGGTTAAAAACCCTAATTTGATGAGAATAAGCCTAGGGAGGACGAAAATGACCTAAATTTTCAACCAATGACACAAACGTACTTATTGGATGCACAAGATTAGTTAAAAACCCAAATTGGATAAGAATAAGCCAAGGGAGGAAGAAAATGACCTAAATGTTCAACCAATGACACAAACGTACTTATTGGATGCACAAGATTGGATAAAAACCCTAATTGGATGAGAATATGCCTAGGTAGGACGAAATGACCTAAATTTTAAAAAATGACACAAACGTACTTATTGGATGCACAAGATTGGTAAAAACCCAAATTGAATGAGAATAAGCCAAGGGAGGACGAAAATGACCTAAATGTCCAACAAATGGCACAAACGAGCTTATTAGATGCACAAGATTTGTTAAAAAACCTAATGGGATGTGAATAAGCCTAGGGAGGACAAAAATGACCTTAATGTTCAACCAATGACACAAACGTACTTATTGGATGCACAAGATTGGTTAAAAACCCTAATTGGATGAGAATAAGCCAAGGGAGGACGAAAATGACCTAAATGTTTAACCAATGACACAAACGTACTTATTGGATGCACTAGATTGGTTAAAAACCCAAATTAGATGAGAATAAGCCTAGGGAGGACGAAAATGAACGAAATGTTTAACCAATGACACAAAATCACTTATTGGATGCACAAGATTTGTTAAAAAACCCTAATTGGATTAGAATAAGCCTAGGGAGTACGAAAATGACCTAAATGTTAAACCAGTGACACAAACGTACTTATTGGATGCACAAGATTGGTTAAAAACCCAAATTGAATGAGAATAAGCCAAGGGAAGACGAAAATGAGCTAAATGTTCAACCAATGACACAGACGTACTTATTGGATGCACAAGATTGGTTAAAAACCCAACTTAGATGAGAATAAGCCTAGGAGGGTGAAAATGAACCAAATGTTCAACCAATGACATAAAATCACTTATTGGATGCACAACATTGGTTAAAAACCCTAATTAATTTAGAATAAGCCTAGGGATGACGAAAATGGCCTAAATGTTCAACCAATGACACAAACGTACTTATTGGCTGCAAAAGATTGGTTAAAAACCCTAATTTGATGAGAATAAGCCTAGGGAGGACGAAAATGACCTAAATTTTCAACCAATGACACAAACGTACTTATTGGATGCACAAGATTAGTTAAAAACCCAAATTGGATAAGAATAAGCCAATGGAGGAAGAAAATGACCTAAATGTTCAACCAATGACACAAACGTACTTATTGGATGCACAAGACTGGTTAAAAACCCCATTGGATTAGAATAAGCCTAGGGATGACGAAAATGACCTAAATGTTCAACCAATGACACAAACGTTCTTATTTGATGCACAAGATTGGTTAAAAACCCTAATTGGATGAGAATAAGCCTAGGGAGGACGAAAATGATCTAAATGTTCAACCAATGACACAAACGTACTTATTGGATGCACAAGATTGGTTAAAAACCAAATTGGATGAGAATAAGCCAAGGGAGGACGAAAATGACCTAAATGTTCAACCAATGACACAAAATCACTTATTGGATGCACAAGACTGGTTAAAAACCCTAATTGGATTAGAATAAGCCTAGGGAGTACGAAAATGACCTAAATGTTCAATAAATGACACAAACGTACATATTGGATGCACAAGATTGGTTAAAAACCCTAATTGGATTAGAATAAGCCTAGGGAGGAAGAAGATGACCTAAATGTTCAACCAATGACACAAACTTACTTATTGGATGCACAAGATTGGTTAAAAACCTTAATTGGATGAGATTAAGCCTAAGGAGGACGAAAATGACCTAAATGTTCAACCAATGACACAAACGTACTTATTGGATGCACAAGATTGGTTTAAAACCCAAATTAGATGAGAATAAGCCTACGGAGGATGAAAATGACCTAAATGTTAAACCAATGACACAAAATCACTTATTGGATGCACAAGATTGGTTAAAAACCCTAATACGATGAGAATAAGCCTAGGGATGAGGAAAATGACCTAAATGTTCAACCAATGACACAAACGTACTTATTGGATGCACAAGATTGGTTAAAAATCTTAATTGGATGAGAATAAGCCTAGGGAGGATGAAAATGACCTAAATTTTCAATCAATGACACAAACTTACTTATTGGATCCACAAGATTGGTTAAAAACCCAAATTAGATGAGAATAAGCCTAGGAGGACGAAAATGAACTAAATGTTCAACCAATGACACAAAATCACTTATTGGATGCACATGATTGGTTAAAAACCCTAATTGGATTAGAATAAGCCTAGGGAGTACGAAAATGACCTAAATGTTCCACCAATGACACAAACGTACTTATTGGATGCACAAGATTTGTTAGAAACCCTAATTGGATGAGAATAAGCCTAGGGAGGATGAAAATGACCTAAATGTTCAACCAATGAGACAAACTTACTTATTGGATGCACAAGATTGGTTAAAAACCCTAATTGGACAAGAATAAACCTAGGGAGGAAGAAAATGACCTTAATTTTCAACCAATGACACAAACGTACTTATTGGATGCACAAGATTGGATAATAACCCTAATAGGATGAGAATAAGCCTAGGGATGACGAAATGACCTAAATCTTCAACCAATGACAGAAACGTACTTATTGGATGCACATGATTGGTTAAAAAACCCTAATTGGATGAGAATAAGCCTAGGGAGGACGAAAATGACCTAAATGTACAAACCAATGAAACAGACGTACTTATTGGATGCACAAGATTGGTTAAAAACCCAAATTAGATGAGAATAAGCCTACGGAGGATGAAAATGAACCAAATGTTCAACCAATGACACAAAATCACTTATTGGATGCACAAGATTGGTTAAAAACCCTAATTGGATTAGAATAAGCCTAGGGAGTACGAATATGACCTAAATGTTCAACCAATGACACAAACGTACTTATTGGATGCACAAGATTCAATAAAAACCCTAATTGGATGAGAATAAGCCTAGGGAGGATGAAAATAACCTAAATTTTCAACCAATGACACAAACGTACTTATTGGATGCACAAGATTAATTAAAAACCCAAATTGGATGAGAATAAGCCAAGGGAGGACGAAAATGACCAAAATGTTCAACCAATGACACAAAATCACTTATTGGATGCACAAGACTGGTTAAAAACCCTAATTGGATTAGAATAAGGCTAGGGAGTACGAAAATGACCTAAATGTTCAACCAATGACACAAACGTACTTATTGGATGCACAAGATTTGTTAAAAACCCTATTTGGATGAGATTAAGCCTAAGGAGGACGAAAATGACCTAAATGTTCAACAAATGACACAAACGTACGTATTGGAAGCACAAGATTGGTTAAAAACCCAAATTGGATGAGAATAAACCTAGGGAGGACGAAAATGACCTAAATGTTCAACCAATGACACAGACGTACTTATTGGATGCACAAGATTGGATAAAAACCCAAATTAGTTGAGAATAATCCTAGGAGGACGAAAATGAACCAAATGTTCAACCAATGACACAAAATCAGTTATTGGATGCACAAGATTGGATAAAAACCCTAATTGGATGTGAATAAGCCTAGGGAGTACGAAGATGACCTAAATGTTCAACCAATGATACAAACGTACTTATTGTATGCACATGATTGGTTAAAAACCCAAATTGGATGAGAATAAACCTAGGGAGGACGAAAATGACCTAAATGTTCAACCAATAACACAAAATCACTTATTGGATGCACAAGATTGGTTAAAAACCCTAATTGGATTAGAATTAGTCTAGGGAGGAAGAAGATGACCTAAATGTTCAACCAATGACACAAACTTACTTATTGGATGCACAAGATTGGTTAAAAACCTTAATTGGATGAGATTAAGGCTAAGGAGGACGAAAATGACATAAATGTTCAACCAATGACACAAACGTACTTATTGGATGCACAAGATTGGTTTAAAACCCAAATTAGATGAGAATAAGCCTACGGAGGATGAAAATGACCTAAATGTTCAACCTACGACACAAAATCACTTAATGGATGCACAAGATTGGTTAAAAACCCTAATTGGATTAGAATAAGCCTAGGGAGGAAGAAAATGACCTAAATGTCCAACCAATGGCGCAAACGTTCTTATTTGATGCTCAAGATTGGTTAAAAACCCTAATTGGATGAGAATAAGCCTAGGGAGGACAAAAATGGCCTAAATGTTCAACCAATGACACAAACGTACTTATTGGATGCACAAGATTGGTTAAAAACCAAATTGGATGAGAATAAGCCAAGGGAGGACGAAAATGACCTAAATCTTCAACCAATGACACAAAATCACTTATTGGATGCACAAGACTGGTTAAAAACCCTAATTGGATTAGAATAAGCCTAGGGAGTACGAAAATGACCTAAATGTTCAATAAATGACACAAACGTACATATTGGATGCACAAGATTGGATAAAAACCCTAATAGGATTAGAATAAGCCAAGGGATGACGAAAATGACCTAAATGTTCAACCAATGACAGAAACGTACTTGTTGTATGCACATGATTGGGTAAAAACACAAATTGGATGAGAATAAGCCTAGGGAGGACGAAAATGACCTATATGTTCAACCAATGACACAAACGAGCTTATTAGAAGCACAAGATTGGTTAAAAACCCTAATTGGATGAGAATAAGCCTAGGGAGTACGAAGATGACCTAAATGTTCAACCAATGATACAAACGTACTTATTGTATGCACATGATTGGTTAAAAACCCAAATTGGATGAGAATAAGCCTAGGGAGGACGAAAATGACCTAAATGTTCAACCAATAACACAAAATCACTTATTGGATGCACAAGATTGGTTAAAAACCCTAATTGGATTAGAATAAGCCTAGGGAGGAAGAAGATGACCTAAATGTTCAACCAATGACACAAACTTACTTATTGGATGCACAAGATTGGTTAAAAACCTTAATTGGATGAGATTAACCCTAAGGAGGACGAAAATGACATAAATGTTCAACCAATGACACAATTGTACTTATTGGATGCACAAGATTGGTTTAAAACCCAAATTAGATGAGAATAAGCCTACGGAGGATGAAAATGACCTAAATGTTCAACCTATGACACAAAATCACTTATTGGATGCACAAGATTGGTTAAAAACCCTAATTGGATTAGAATAAGCCTAGGGAGTACGAAAATGACCTAAATGTTCCACCAATGACACAAACGTACTTATTGGATGCACAAGATTGGTTAGAAACCCTAATTGGATGATAATAAGCCTAGGGAGGATGAAAATGACCTAAATGTTCAACCAATGAGACAAACTTACTTATTGGATCCACAAGATTGGTTAAAAACCCTAATTGGATGAGAATAAACCTAGGGAGGAAGAAAATGACCTTAATGTTCAACCAATGACACAAACGTACTTATTGGATGCACAAGATTGGATAATAACCCTAATAGGATGAGAATAAGCCTAGGGATGACGAAAATGACCTAAATCTTCAACCAATGACAGAAATGTACTTATTGGATGCACATGATTGGTTAAAAAACCCTAATTGGATGAGAATAAGCCTAGGGAGGACGAAAATGACCTAAATGTACAAACCAATGAAACAGACGTACTTATTGGATGCACAAGATTGGTTAAAAACCCAAATTAGATGAGAATAAGCCTACGGAGGATGAAAATGAACCAAATGTTCAACCAATGACACAAAATCACTTATTGGATGCACAAGATTGGTTAAAAACCCTAATTGGATTAGAATAAGCCTAGGGAGTACGAATATGACCTAAATGTTCAACCAATGACACAAACGTACTTATTGGATGCACAAGATTCAATAAAAACCCTAATTGGATGAGAATAAGCCTAGGGAGGATGAAAATGACCTAAATTTTCAACCAATGACACAAATGTACTTATTGGATGCACAAGATTAATTAAAAACCCAAATTGGATGAGAATAAGCCAAGGGAGGACGAAAATGACCAAAATGTTCAACCAATGACACAAAATCACTTATTGGATGCACAAGACTGGTTAAAAACCCTAACTGGATTAGAATAAGCCTAGGGAGTACGAAAATGACCTAAATGTTCAACCAATGACACAAACGTACTTATTGGATGCACAAGATTTGTTAAAAACCCTATTTGGATGAGATTAAGCCTAAGGAGGACGAAAATGACCTAAATGTTCAACAAATGACAAAAACGTACGTATTGGAAGCCCAAGATTGGTTAAAAACCCAAATTGGATGAGAATAAGCCTAGGGAGGACGAAAATGACCTAAATGATCAACCAATGACACAGACGTACTTATTGGATGCACAAGATTGGTTAAAAACCCAAATTAGTTGAGAATAATCCTAGGAGGACGAAAATGAACCAAATGTTCAACCAATGACACAAAATTAGTTATTGCATGCACAAGATTGGATAAAAACCCTAATTGGATGAGAATAAGCCTAGGGAGTACGAAGATGACCTAAATGTTCAACCAATGATACAAACGTACTTATTGTATGCACATGATTGGTTAAAAACCCAAATTGGATGAGAATAAGCCTAGGGAGGACGAAAATGACCTAAATGTTCAACCAATAACACAAAATCACTTATTGGATGCACAAGACTGGTTAAAAACCCTAATTGGATTAGAATAAGCCTAGGGGGGAAGAAGATGACCTAAATGTTCAACCAATGACACAAACTTACTTATTGGATGCACAAGATTGGTTAAAAACCCTAATTGGATGAGATTAAGGCTAAGGAGGACGAAAATGACCTTAATGTTCAACCAATGACACAAACGTACGTATTGGAAACACAAGATTGGTTAAAAATCCAAATTGGATGAGAATAAGCCTTGGGAGGACGAAAATTACCTAAATGCTCAACCAATGACACAAACGTACTTATTAGACGCACAAGATCGGATAAAAACCTAATTGGATGTGAAATAGCCTAAGCAGGATGAAAATGACCTAAATGTTCAACCAATGACACAAACCAACTTATTGGTTGCACAAGATTTGTTAAAAACCCTAATTGGATGACAATAAGCCTAGGGAGGACGAAAATGACCTAAATGTTCAACCAATGACACAGACGTACTTATTGGATGCACAAGATTGGTTAAAAACCCAAATTAGATGAGAATAAGCCTAGGAGGACGAAAATGAACCAAATGTTCAACCAATGACACAAAATCAGTTATTGGATGCACAAGATTGGTTAAAAACCCTAATTGGATTAGAATAAGCCTAGGGAGGAAGAAAATGACCTAAATGTTCAACCAATGACGCAAACGTACTTATTGGATGCACAAGATTGGTTAAAAACCCTAATTGGATGAGAATAAGCCTAGGGAGGATGAAAATGACCTAAATGTTCAACCAATGACACAAACCTACTTATTGGATGCACAAGATTTTTTAAAAACCCTAATTGGATGAGAATAAGCCTAGGGAGGACGAAAATGACCTAAATTTTCAACCAATGACACAAACGTACTTATTGGATGCACAAGATTGGTTAAAAACCCAAATTAGATGAGAATAAGCCGAGGAGGACGAAAATGAACCAAATGTTCAACCAATGACACAAAATCACTTATTGGATGCACAAGATTGGTTAAAAACCCTAATTGGATTAGAATAAGCCTAAGGAGGAAGAAAATGACCTAAATGTTCAACCAATGACACAAACCTACTTATTGGTTGCACAAGATTGGTTAAAAACCCTAATTGGATGAGAATAAGCCTAGGGAGGATGAAAATGACCTAAATGTTCAACCAATGACACAAACCTACTTATTGGATGCACAAGATTTTTTAAAAACCCTAATTGGATGAGAATAAGCCTAGGGAGGACGAAAATGACCTAAATTTTCAACCAATGACACAAACGTACTTATTGGATGCACAAGATTGGTTAAAAACCCAAATTAGATAAGAATAAGCCTAGGAGGACGAAAATGAACCAAATGTTCAACCAATGACACAAAATTACTTATTGGATGCACAAGATTGGTTAAAAACCCTAATTGGATTAGAATAAGCCTAGCGAGTACGAAAATGACCTAAATGTTCAACCAATGACACAAAATCAGTTAATGGATGCACAAGATTGGTTAAAAACCCTAATTGGATTAGAATAAGCCTAGGGAGTACGAAGATGACCTAAATGTTCAACCAATGACACAAACGTACTTATTGGATGCACAAGATTGGTTAAAAACCCTAATTGGATGAGAATAAGCCTAGGCAGGATGAAAATGACCTAAATGTTCAACCAATGACACAAACCTACTTATTGGATGCACAAGATTGGTTTAAAACCCAAATTAGATGAGAATAAGCCTACGAAGGATGAAAATGACCTAAATGTTCAACCAATGACACAAAATCACTTATTGGATGCACAAGATTGGTTAAAAACCCTAATTGGATTAGAATAAGCCTAGGGAGGAAGAAAATGACCTAAATGTTCAACCAATGACACAAACCTACTTATTGGTTGCACAAGATTGGTTAAAAACCCTAATTGGATGAGATTAAGCCTAAGGAGGACGAAAATGACCTAAATGTTCATCTAATGACACAAACGTACGTATTGGAAACACAAGATTGGTTAAAAACCCAAATTGGATGAGAATAAGCCTAGGGAGGACGAAAATTACCTAAATGCTCAACCAATGACACAAACGTACTTATTAGACGCACAAGATCGGATAAAAACCTAATTGGATGTGAATAAGCCTAGGGAGGACGAAACTGACCTAAATGTTCAACCAATGACACAAACGTACTTATTGGATGCACAAGATTGGTTAAAAACCCTAATTGGATGAGAATAAGCCTAGGGAGGACGAAAATGACCTAAATGTTCAACCAATGACATAAACATACTTATTGTATGCACAAGATTGGTTAAAAACCCTAATTGGATGAGAAATAGCCTAGGCAGGATGAAAATGACCTAAATGTTCAACCAATGACACAAACCTACTTATTGGATGCACAAGATTTGTTAAAAACCCTAATTGGATGAGAATAAGCCTAGGGAGGACGAAAATGACCTAAATGTTCAACCAATGACACAGACGTACTTATTGGATGCACAAGATTGGTTAAAAACCCAAATTAGATGAGAATAAGCCTAGGAGGACGAAAATGAACCAAATGTTCAACGAATGATACAAAATCAGTTATTGGATGCACAAGATTGGTTAAAAACCCTAATTGGATGAGAATAAGCCTAGGCAGGATGAAAATGACCTAATTGTTCAACCAATGACACAAACCTACTTATTGGATGCACAAGATTGGTTTAAAACCCAAATTAGATGAGAATAAGCCTACGAAGGATGAAAATGACCTAAATGTTCAACCAATGACACAAAATCACTTATTGGATGCACAAGATTGGTTAAAAACCCTAATTGGATTAGAATAAGCCTAAGGAGGAAGAAAATGACCTAAATGTTCAACCAATGACACAAACCTACTTATTGGTTGCACAAGATTGGTTAAAAACCCTAATTGGATGAGAATAAGCCTAGGGAGGATGAAAATGACCTAAATGTTCAACCAATGACACAAACCTACTTATTGGATGCACAAGATTTTTTAAAAACCCTAATTGGATGAGAATAAGCCTAGGGAGGACGAAAATGACCTAAATTTTCAACCAATGACACAAACGTACTTATTGGATGCACAAGATTGGTTAAAAACCCAAATTAGATGAGAATAAGCCGAGGAGGACGAAAATGAACCAAATGTTCAACCAATGACACAAAATCACTTATTGGATGCACAAGATTGGTTAAAAACCCTAATTGGATTAGAATAAGCCTAGGGAGTACAAAAATGACCTAAATGTTCCACCAATGACAGAAACGTACTAATTGGATGCACAAGATTGGTTTAAAACCCAAAATAGATGAGAATAAGCCTACGGAGGACGAAAATGACCTAAATGTTCAACCAATGACACAAACGAGCTTATTAGTTGCACAAGATTGGTTAAAAACCCTAATTGGATGAGAATAAGCCTAGGGAGGACGAAAATGACCTAAATGTTCAAACCAATGAAACAGACGTACTTATTGGATGCACAAGATTGGTTAAAAACCCAAATTAGATGAGAATAAGCCTAGGAAGACGAAAATGAACCAAATGTTCAACCAATAACACAAAATCACTTATTGGATGCACAAGATTGGTTAAAAACCCTAATTGGATTAGAATAAGCCTAGGAAGTACGAATATGACCTAAATGTTCATCCAATGACACAAACGTACTTATTGGATGCACAAGATTCGATAAAAACCCTAATTGGATGAGAATAAGCCTAGGGAGGATGAAAATGACCTAAATTTTCAACCAATGACACAAACGTACTTATTGGATGCACAAGATTAATTAAAAACCCAAATTGGATGAGAATAAGCCAAGGGAGGACGAAAATGACCAAAATGTTCAACCAATGACACAATCTCTTATTGGATGCACAAGACTGGTTAAAAACCCTAATTGGATTAGAATAAGCCTAGGGAGGAAGAAAATGACCTAAATGTTCAACCAATGACGCAAACGTACTTATTGGATGCACAAGATTGGTTAAAAACCCTAATTGGATGAGAATAAGCCTAGGGAGGATGTAAATGACCTAAATGTTCAACCAATGACACAAACCTACTTATTGGATGCACAAGATTTTTTAAAAACCCTAATTGGATGAGAATAAGCCTAGGGAGGACGAAAATGAATTGGACGAGAATAAGCCTAGGGAGGACGAAAATGACGTAAATGTTCAACCAATGACACAAAATCACTTATTGGATGCACAAGATTGGTTAAAAACCCTAATTGGACGAGAATAAGCCTTGGGAGGCGAAAAATGACCTAAATGTTCAACCAATGACACAAATGTATTTATTGGATGCACAAGATTGGTTAAAAACCGTAATTGGACGAGAATAAGCCTTGGGAGTACGAAAATGACCTAAATGTTCAACCAATGACACAAAATCACTTATTGGATGCACAAGATTGGTTAAAAACCCTAATTCGACGAGAATAAGCCGTGGGAGGACGAAAATGACATAAATGTTCAACCAATGACCCAAATGTACTTATTGGATGCACAAGATTGGTTAAAACCCCTAATTGGACGAGAATAAGCCTAGGGAGGACAAAAATGACCTAAATGTTCAACCAATGACACAAAATCACTTATTGGATGCACAAGAAAGGTTAAAAACCCTAATTGGATGAGAATAAGCCTTGGGAGAACAAAAATGACCTAAATGTTCAACCAATGACACAAATGTACTTATTGGATGCACAAGATTGGTTAAAACCCCTAATTGGACGAGAATAAGCCTAGGGAGGACGAAAATGATCTAAATGTTCAACCAATGACACAAAATCACTTATTGGATGCACAAGATTGGTTAAAAACCCTAATTGGACGAGAATAAGCCTTGGGAGGCGAAAAATGACCTAAATGTTAAACCAATGACACAAATGTACTTATTGGATGCACAAGATTGGTTAAAAACCGTAATTGGACGAGAATAAGCCTTGGGAGTACGAAAATGACCTAAATGTTCAACCAATGACACAAAATCACTTATTGGATGCACAAGATTGGTTAAAAACCCTAATTCGACGAGAATAAGCCTTGGGAGGACGAAAATGACCTAAATGTTCAACCAATGACACAAAATCACTTATTTGATGCACAAGATTGGTTAAAAACCCTAATTGGACGAGAATAAGCCTTGGAAGGACGAAAATGACCTAAATGTTCAACCAATGACACAAATGTACTTATTGGATGCACAAGATTGGTTAAAACCCCTAATTGGACGAGAATAAGCCTAGGGAGGACGAAAATGATCTAAATGTTCAACCAATGACACAAAATCACTTATTGGATGCACAAGATTGGTTAAAAACCCTAATTGGACGAGAATAAGCATTGGGAGGACGAAAATGACCTAAATGTTCAACCAATGACACAAAATCAATTATGGGATGCACAAGATTGGTTAAAACCCTAATTGGACGAGAATAAGCATTGGGAGGACGAAAATAACCTAAATGTTCAACCAATGACACAAATGTACTTATTGGATGCACAAGATTGGTTAAAACCCCTAATTGGACGAGAATAAGCCTAGGGAGGACGAAAATGATCTAAATGTTCAACCAATGACACAAAATCACTTATTGGATGCACAAGATTGGTTAAAAACCCTAGTTGGACGAGAATAAGCATTGGGAGGACGAAAATGACCTAAATATTCAACCAATGACACAAATGTACTTATTGGATGCAGAAGATTGGTTAAAAACCCTAATTGGACGAGAATAAGCCTAGCGAGGACGAAAATGACCTAAATGTTCAACCAATGACACAAATGTTCTTATTGGATGCACAAGATTGGTTAAAACCCCTAATTGGACGAGAATAAGCCTAGGGAGGACGAAAATGATCTAAATGTTCAACCAATGACACAAAATCACTTATTGGATGCACAAGATTGGTTAAAAACCCTAATTGGACTAGAATAAGCTTTGGGAGGACGAAAATGACCTAAATGTTCAACCAATGACACAAATGTACTTATTGGATGCACAAGATTGGTTAAAAACCCTAATTGGACGAGAATAAGCCTTGGGAGGACGAAAATGACCTAAATGTTCAACCAATGACACAAATGTACTTATTGGATGCACAAGATTGGTTAAAAACACTAATTGGACGAGAATAAGGCTATGGAGGACGAAAATGACCTAAATGTTCAACTAATGACAGAAAATCACTTATTGGATGCACAAGATTGGTTAAAAACCCTAATTGGACGAGAATAAGCCTTGGGAGGACGAAAATGACCTAAATGTTCAACCAATGACACAAATGTACTTATTGGATGCACAAGATTGGTTAAAAACCCTAATTGGATGAGAATCAGCCTTGGGAGGACGAAAATTACCTAAATGTTCAACCAATGACACAAATGTAGTTATTGGATGCACAAGATTGGTTAAAAACCCTAATTGGACGAGAATAAGCCTTGGGAGGACGAAAATGACCTAAATGTTCAACCAATGACACAAATGTACTTATTGGATGCACAAGATTGGTTAAAAACCCTAATTGGACGAGAATAAGCCTTGGGAGGACAAAAATGACCTAAATGATCAACCAACGACACAAAATCACTTATTGGATGCACAAGATTGGTTAAAAACCCTAATTGGACGAGAATAAGCCTTGGGAGGACGAAAATGACCTAAATGTTCAACCAATGACACAAATGTACTTATTGGATGCACAAGATTGGTTAAAAACCCTAATTGGACGAGAGTAAGCCTTGGGAGGACGAAAATGACCTAATTGTTCATCCAACGACACAAAATCACTTATTGGATGCACAAGATTGGTTAAAAACCCTAATTGGACGAGAATAAGCCTTGGGAGGACGAAAATGACCTAAATGTTCAACCAATGACACAAAATCACTTATTGGATGCACAAGATTGGTTAAAAACCCTAATTGGACGAGAATAAGCCTTGGGAGGACGAAAATGACCTAAATGTTCAACCAATGACACAAATGTACTTATTGGATGCACAAGATTCGATAAAAACCCTAATTGGACGAGAATAAGCCTTGGGAGGACGAAAATGACCTAAATGTTCAACCAATGACACAAAATCACTTATTGGATGCACAAGATTGGTTAAAAACCCTAATTGGACGAGAATAAGCCTGGGGAGGACGAAAATAACCTAAATGTTCAACCAATGACACAAAATCACTTATTGGATGCACAAGATTGGTTAAAAACCCTAATTGGACGAGAATAAGCCTTGGGAGGACGAAAATGACCTAAATGTTCAACCAATGACACAAAATCACTTATTGGATGCACAAGATTGGTTAAAAACCCTAATTGGACGAGAATAATCCTTGGGAGGCAAAAATGACCTAAATGTTCAACCAATGACACAAAAGTACTTATTGGATGCACAAAATTGGTTAAAAACCTTAATTGGACGAGAATAAGCCTTGGGAGGACGAAAATGACCTAAATGTTCAAACTATGGCACAAAATCACTTATTGGATGCACAAGATTGGTTAGAAACCGTAATTGGACGAGAATAAGCCTTGGGAGGACGAAAATGACCTAAATGTTCAGCCAAAGACACAAATGTACTTATTGGATGCACAAGATTGGTTAAAAACCCTAATTGGACGAGAATAAGCCTTGGGAGGACGAAAATGACCTAAATGTTCAACCAATGACACAAATGTACTTATTGGATGCACAAGATTGGTTAAAAACCCTAATTGGACGAGAATAAGCCTTGGGATGACGAAAATGACCTAAATGTTCAACCAATGACACAAAATCACTTATTGGATGCACAAGATTGGTTAAAAACCCTAATTGGATGAGAATAAGCCTAGGGAGGACGAAAATGACCTAAATGTTCAACCAATGACACAAACGTACTTATTGGATGCACAAGATTGGTTAAAAACCCTAATTGGATGAGAATAAGCCTAGGGAGGAAGAAAATGACCTAAATGTTCAACCAATGACACAAACCTACTTATTGGATGCACAAGATTTGTTTAAAACCCTAATTGGATGAGAATAAGCCTAGGGAGGACGAAAATGACCTAAATTTTCAACCAATGAAACAAATGTTCTTATTGGATGCACAAGATTGGTTAAAAACCCAAATTAGATGAGAATAAGCCTAGGAGGACGAAAATGAACCAAATGTTCAACCAATGACACAAAATCCCTTATTGGATGCACAAGAATGGTTAAAACCCTTAATTGGATTAGAATAAGCCTAGGGAGTACGAAAATGACCTAAATGTTCAACCAATGACACAAACGTACTTATTGGATGCACAAGATTGGTTAAAAACCCTAATAAGATGAGAATAAGCCTAGGGAGGATGAAAATGACCTAAATGTTCAACCAATGACACAAATGTACTTATTGGATGCACAAGATTGGATAAAAACCCTAATTGGATGAGAATAAGCCTAGGTAGGACGAAATGACCTAAATTTTAAACTAATGACACAAACGTACTTATTGGATGCACAAGATTGGTTAAAAACCCTATTTCGATTAGAATAAGCCTATGGAGGACGAAAATGACCTAAATGTTAAACCTATGACACAAAATCACTTATTGGATGCACAAGATTGGTTAAAAACCCAAATTAGATGAGAATAAGCCTAGGGAGGACGAAAATGAACGAAATGTTCAACCAATGACACAAAATCACTTATTGGATGCACAAGATTGGTTAAAACCCCTAATTGGATTAGAATAGGCCTAGGGAGTACGAAAATGACCTAAATGTTCAACCAATGAAACAAACAAGCTTATTAGATGCACAAGATTGGATAAAAACCTAATTGGATGAGAATAAGCCTAGGGAGGATGAAAATGACCTAACTGTTCAACCAATGACACAAACGTACTTATTGGATGCACAAGATTGGTTAAAAACCCTAGGGAGGAAGAAAATTACCTAAATGTTCAACCAATGACACAAACGTAGTTATTGGATGCACAAGATTGGTTAAAAACCAAAATTAGATGAGAATAAGCCTAAAAGGACGAAAATGAACCAAATGTTCAACCAATGACACAAAATCACTTATTGGATGCACAAGATTGGTTAAAAACCCTAATTGGATTAGAATAAGCCTAGGGAGTACAAAAATGACCTAAATGTTCAACCAATGACACATACGTACTTATTGGATGCCCAAGATTGGATAAAAACCCTAATTGGATGAGAATAAGCCTAGGGAGGATGAAAAATACCTAAATATTCAACCAATGACACAAACTTACTTATTGGATGCACAAGATTGGTTAAAAACCCAAATTGGATTAGAATAAGCGAAGGGAGGATGAAAATGACCTAAATGTTCAACCAATGACACAAACGTACTTATTGGATGCACAAGATTGGTTAAAAACCCAAATTGGATAAGAATAAGCCAAGGGAGGACGAAAATGACCTAAATGTTCAACCAATGACACAAACGTACTTATTGGATGCACAAGATTGGTTAAAAACCCTAATTAGATTTGAATAAGCCTAGGGAGGAGGAAAATGACTTAAATGCTCAACCAATGACACAAACGTACTTATTCGATGCACATGATTGGATAAAAACCTAATTGGATGTGAATAAGCCTAGGGAGGACGAAAATGACCTTAATGTTCAACCAATGACACAAACGTACTTATTGGATGCACAAGATTGGTTAAAAACCCTAATTGGATGAGAATCAGCCTAGAGAGGATGAAAATGACCTAAATATTCAACCAATGACACAAACGTACTTATTTGATGCACAAGATTGGTTAAAAACCCTAATTGGATGAGAAGAAGCCTAGGGAGGACGAAAATGACCTAAATGTTCAATCAATGACACAAACGTACTTATTGGATGCACAAGATTGGTTAAAAAAACCCTAATTGGATGAGAATAAGCCTAGGGAGGAAGAAAATGACCTAAATGTTCAACCAATGACACAAACCTACTTATTGGAAGCACAAGATTTGTTTAAAACCCTAATAGGATGAGAATAAGCCTGGGGAGGACGAAAATGACCTAAACTTTCAACCAATGACACTAATGTACTTATTGGATGCACAAGATTGGTTAAAAACGCAAATTAGATGAGAATAAGTCTAGGAGGACGAAAATGAACCAAATGTTCAACCAATGACACAAAATCCCTTATTGGATGCACAAGATTGGTTAAAAACCCTAATTGGATTAAAATAAGCCTAAGGAGTACGAAAATGACCTAAATGTTCAACCAATGACACAAACGTACTTATTGGATGCACAAGATTGGTTAAAAACCCTAATTAGATGAGAATAAGCCTAGGGAGGATGAAAATGACCTAAATGTTCAACCAATGACACAAACGTACTTATTGGATGCACAAGATTGGATAAAAACCCTAATTGGATGAGAATAAGCCTAGGTAGGACGAAATGACCTAAATTTTCAACCAATGAGACAAAAATACTTATTGGATGCACAAGATTGGTAAAAACCCAAATTGAAT
>JBBPBP010000004.1:34999036-35048056 GCA_037974735.1 Cicer chorassanicum
ACTTATTGGATGCACAAGATTGGTTAAAAACCCTAATTGGATGAGAATAAGCCTAGGGAGGACGAAAATGACCTAAATGTTCAACCAATCACACAAACTTACTTATTGGATTTACAAGATTGGTTAAAAACCCTAATTGGATGAGAATAAGCCTAGGGAGGACGAAAATTACCTAAATGTTCAACCAATGACACAAAATCACTTATTGGATGCACAAGATTGGTTAAAAACCCTAATTGGATTAGAATAAGCTTAGGGGAGGAAGAAAATGACCTAAATAACCATCCAATGACACAAAATCACTTATTGGATGCACAAGATTGGTTAAAAACCCTAATTGGATGAGAATAATCCTAGGGAGGACGAAAATGACCTAAATGTTCAACCAATCACACAAACGTACTTATTGGATGCACAAGATTGGTTAAAAACCCTAATTGGATGAGAATAAGCCTAGGGAGGACGAAAATGACCTAAATGTTCAACCAATCACACAAACTTACTTATTGGATTTACAAGATTGGTTAAAAACCCTAATTGGATGAGAATAAGCCTAGGGAGGACGAAAATTACCTAAATGTTCAACCAATGACACAAAATCACTTATTGGATGCACAAGATTGGTTAAAAACCCTAATTGGATTAGAATAAGCTTAGGGGAGGAAGAAAATGACCTAAATAACCATCCAATGACACAAAATCACTTATTGGATGCACAAGATTGGTTAAAAACCCTAATTGGATGAGAATAATCCTAGGGAGGACTAAAATGACGTAAATGTTCAACCAATGACACAAAATCACTTATTGGATGCACAAGATTGGTGAAAAACCCTAATTGGATTAGAATAAGCCTAAGGAGGACGAAAATGACCTAAATGTTCATCCAATGACACAAAATCACTTATTGGATGCACAAGATTGGCTAAAAACCCTATTTGGATGAGAATAAGCCTAGGGAGGATGAAAATGACCTAAATGTTCAACCAATGACACAAAATCACTTATTGGATGCACAAGATTGGTTAAAAACCCTAATTGGATTAGAATATGCCTAGGGAGGACGAAAATGATCTAAATGTTCATCCAATGACACAAAATCACTTATTGGATGCACAAGATTGGTTAAAAACCCTAATTGGATGAGAATAAGCCTAGGGAGGACTAAAATGACGTAAATGTTCAACCAATGACACAAAATCACTTATTGGATGCACAAGATTGGTCAAAAACCCTAATTGGATGAGAAAAATCCTAGGGAGGACGAAAATGACCTAAATGTTCAATCAATGACACAAACATACTTATTGGATGCACAAGATTGGTTAAAAACCCTAATTGGAAGAGAATAAGCCTAGGGAGGACGAAAATGACCTAAATGTTCAACCAATGACACAAACATACTTATTGGATGCACAAGATTGGTTAAAAACCCTAATTGGATGAGAATAAGCCTAGGGAGGACGAAAATGACCTAAATGTTCAACCAATGACACAAAATCACTTATCTGATGCACAAGATTGGTTAAAAACCCTAATTGGATTAGAATAAGCTTAGGGAGGAAGAAAATGACCTAAATGTTCATCCAATGACACAAAACAACTAATTGGATGCACAAGATTGGTTAAAAACCCTAATTGGATGAGAATAATCCTAGGGAGGACGAAAATGACGTAAATGTTCAACCAATGACACAAAATCACTTATTGGATGCACAAGATTGGTTAAAAACCCTAATTGGAAGAGAATAAGCCTAGGGAGGACGAAAATGACCTAAATGTTCAACCAATGACACAAACGTACTTTTTGGATGCACAAGATTGGTTAAAAACCCTAATTGGATGAGAATAAGCCTAGGGAGGACGAAAATGACCTAAATGTTCAACCAATGACACAAAATCACTTATTGGATGCACAAGATTGGTTAAAAACCCTAATTGGATTAGAATAAGCTTAGGGAGGAAGAAAATGACCTAAATAACCATCCAATGACACAAAATCACTTATTGGATGCACAAGACTGGTGAAAAACCCTAATTGGATTAGAATAAGCCTAAGGAGGACGAAAATGACCTAAATGTTCATCCAATGACACAAAATCACTTATTGGATGCACACGATTGGTTAAAAACCCTAATTAGATGAGAATAATCCTAGGGAGGACGAAAATGACCTAAATGTTCAACCAATAACACAAAATCACTTATTGGATACACAAGACAGGTTAAAACCCTAATTGGAAGAGAATAAGCCTAGGGAGGACGAAAATGACCTAAATGTTCAACCAATGACACAAAATCACTTATCGGATGCACAAGATTGGTTAAAAACCCTAATTGGATTAGAATAAGCTTAGGGAGGAAGAAAATGACCTAAATCTTCATCCAATGACACAAAATCACTAATTGGATGCACAAGATTGGTTAAAAACCCTAATTGGATGAGAATAATCCTAGGGAGGACGAAAATGACGTAAATGTTCAACCAATGACACCAAATCACTTATTGCATGCACAAGATTTGTTAAAAACCCTAATTGGAAGAGAATAAGCCTAGGGAGGACGAAAATGACCTAAATGTTCAACCAATGACACAAAATCACTTATTGGATGCACAAGATTGGTCAAAAACCCTAATTGGATGAGAAAAATCCTAGGGAGGACGAAAATGACCTAAATGTTCAACCAATGATACAAACATACTTATTGGATGCACAAGATTGGTTAAAAACCCTAATTGGAAGAGAATAAGCCTAGGGAGGACGAAAATGACCTAAATGTTTAACCAATGACACAAATGTACTTATTGGATGCACAAGATTAGTTAAAAACCCTAATTGGATGAGAATAAGCCTAGGGAGGACGAAAATGACCTAAATGTTCAACCAATGACACAAAATCACTTATTGGATGCACAAGATTGGTCAAAAACCCTAATTGGATGAGAAAAATCCTAGGGAGGACGAAAATGACCTAAATGTTCAACCAATGACACAAAATCACTTATTGGATGCACAAGACTGCTTAAAAACCCTAATTGGAAGAGAATAAGCCTAGGGAGGACGAAAATGACCTAAATGTTTAACAAATGACACAAACATACTTATTGGATGCACAAGATTGGTTAAAAACCCAAATTGGAAGAGAATAAGCCTAGGGAGGACGAAAATGACGTAAATGTTCAAACTATGACACAAAATCACTTATTGGATGCACAAGATTGGTTAAAAACCCTATTTGGAAGAGAATAAGCCTAGGGAGGACGAAAATGACCTAAATGTTCAACCAATGACACAAACGTACTTATTGGATGCACAAGATTGGTTAAAAACCCTAATTGGATGAGAATAAGCCTAGGGAGGACGAAAATGACCTAAATGTTCAACCAATGACACAAAATCACTTATTGGATGCACAAGATTGGTTAAAAACCCTAATTGGATTTGAATAAGCCAAGGGAGGACGAATATGACCTAAATGTTCATCCAATGACACAAAATCACTTATTGGATACAAAAGATTGGTTAAAAACCCTAATTGGATGAGAATAATCATAGGGAGGACGAAAATGACATAAATGTTCAATCAATGACACAAAATCACTTATTGGATGCACAAGATTGGTTAAAAACCCTAATTGGAAGAGAATAAGCCTAGGGAGGACAAAAATGACCTAAATGTTCAACCAATGACACAAACGTACTTATTGGATGCACAAGATTGGTTAAAAACCCTAATTGGATGAGAATAAGCCTAGGGAGGACGAAAATGACCTAAATGTTCAACCAATGACACAAAATCACTTATTGGATGCACAAGATTGGTTAAAAACCCTAATTGGATGAGAATAAGCCAAGGGAGGACGAAAATGACCTAAATGTTCATCCAATGACACAAAATCACTTGTTGGATGCAAAAGATTGGTTAAAAATCCTAATTGGATGAGAATAATTCTAGGGAGGACGAAAATGACGTAAATGTTCAACTAATGACACAAAATCACTTATTGGATGCACAAGAATTGTTAAAAACATTAATTGGAAGAGAATAAGCCTAGGGAGGACGAAAATGACCTAAATGTTCAACCAATGACACAAACGTACTTATTGGATGCACAAGATTGGTTAAAAACCCTAATTGGATGAGAATAAGCCTAGGTTGGACTAAAATGACCTAAATGTTCAACCAATGACCCAATATCACTTATTGGATGCACAAGATTGGTTAAAAACCCTAATTGGATTTGAATAAGCCAAGGGAGGACGAAAATGACCTAAATGTTAATCCAATGACACAAAATCACTTATTGGATGCAAAAGATTGGTTAAAAACCCTAATTGGATGAGAATAATCATAGGGAGGACGAAAATGACATAAATGTTCAATCAATGACACAAAATCACTTATTGGATGCACAAGATTGGTTAAAAACCCTAATTGGAAGAGAATAAGCCTAGGGAGGACAAAAATGACCTAAATGTTCAACCAATGACACATACGTACTGATTGGATGCACAAGATTGGTTAAAAACCCTAATTGGATGAGAATAAGCCTAGGTTGGACTAAAATGACCTAAATGTTCAACCAATGACCCAATATCACTTATTGGATGCACAAGATTGGTTAAAAACCCTAATTGGATTAGAATAAGCCTAGGGAAAACGAAAATGACCTAAATGTTCATCCAATGACACAAAATCACTTATTGGATTCAAAAGATTGGTTAAAAACCCTACTTGGATGAGAATAATCCTAAGGAGGACTAAAATGACGTAAATGTTCAACCAATTACACAAAATCACTTATTGGATGCACAAGATTGGTTAAAAACCCTGATTGGATTAGAATAAGCCTAGGGAGGACGAAAATGACCTAAATGTTCATTGAATGACACAAAATCACTTATTGGATGCACAAGATTGGTTAAAAACCCTAATTGGATTAGAATAAGCCTAGGGAGGACGAAAATGACCTAAATGTTCAACCAATGACACAAACGTACTTATTGGATGCACAAGATTGGTTAAAAACCCTAATTGGATGAGAATAATCCTAGGGAGGACGAAAATGACCTAAATGTTCAACCAATGACACAAAATCACTTATTGGATGCACAAGATTGGTTAAAAACCCTAATTGGAAGAGAATAAGCCTAGGGAGGACGAAAATGACCTAAATGTTTAACCAATGACACAAACATACTTATTGGATGCACAAGATTGGTTAAATACCCTAATTGGAAGAGAATAAGCCTAGGGAGGACGAAAATGACCTAAATGTTCAACCAATGACACAAAATCACTTATCTGATGCACAAGATTGGTTAAAACCCTAATTGGATTAGAATAAGCTTAGGGAGGAAGAAAATGACCTAAATGTTCATCCAATGACACAAAACAACTAATTGGATGCACAAGATTGGTTAAAAACCCTAATTGGATGAGAATAATCCTAGGGAGGACGAAAATGACGTAAATGTTCAACCAATGACACAAAATCACTTATTGGATGCACAAGATTGGTTAAAAACCCTAATTGGAAGAGAATAAGCCTAGGGAGGACGAAAATGACCTAAATGTTCAACCAATGACACAAACTTACTTATTGGATGCACAAGATTGGTTAAAAACCCTAATTGGATGAGAATAAGCCTAGGGAGGACGAAAATGACCTAAATGTTCAACCAATGACACAAAATCACTTATTGGATGCACAAGATTGGTTAAAAACCCTAATTTGATGAGAATAAGCCTATGGAGGACGAAAATGACCTAAATGTTCAACCAATGACACAAAATCACTTATTGGATGCACAAGATTGGTTAAAAACCCTAATTCGATGAGAATAAGCATTTGGAAGACGAAAATGACCTAAATGTTCAACCAATGACACAAAATCACTTATTGATGCACAAGATTGGTTAAAAACCCTAATTGGATGAGAATAAGCTTTTGGAGGACAAAAATGACCTAAATGTTCAACCAATGACACAAACGTACTTATTGGATGCACAAGATTGGTTAAAAACCCTAATTGGATGAGAATAAGCCTAGGGAGGACGAAAATGACCTAAATGTTCAACCAATGACACAAAATCACTTATTGGATGCACAAGATTGGTTAAAAACCCTAATTGCATTAGAATAAGCTTAGGGAGGAAGAAAATGACCTAAATGTTCATCCAATGACACAAAATCACTTATTGGATGCACAATATTGGTTAAAAACCCTAATTGGACTAGAATAATCCTATGGAGGACGAAAATGACGTAAATGTTCAACCAATGACACAAAATCACTTATTGGATGCACAAGATTGGTTAAAAACCCTAATTGGATGAGAATAAGGTTAGGGAGGACGAAAATGACCTAACTGTTCAAACAATGGCACAAAATCACTTATTGGATGCACAAGATTGGTTAAAAACCCTAATTGGAAGAGAATAATGCTAGGGAGGACGAAAATGACCTAAATGTTCAACCAATGACACAAACGTACTTATTGGATGCACAAGATTAGTTAAAAACCTTAATTGGATGAGAATAAGCCTAGGGAGGACGAAATTGACCTAAATGTTCAACCAATGACACAAACGTACTTATTGGATGCACAAGATTGGTTAAAAACCCTAATTGGATGAGAATAAGCCTAGGGAGGACGAAATAGACCTAAATGTTCAACCAATGACACAAAATCACTTATTGGATGCACAAGATTGGTGAAAAACCCTAATTGGATAAGAATAATCCTAGGGAGGACGAAAATGACGTAAATGTTCAACCAATGACACAAAATCACTTATTGGATGCACAAGATTGGTTAAAAACCCTAATTGGAAGAGAATAAGCCTAGGGAGGACGAAAATGACCTAAATGTTCAACCAATGACACAAACGTACTTATTGGATGCACAAGATTGGTTAAAAACCCTAATTGGATGAGAATAAGCCTAGGGAGGACGAAAATGACGTAAATGTTCAACCAATGACACAAAATCACTTATTGGATGCACAAGATTGGTTAAAAACCCTAATTGGATGAGAATAAGCCTAGGGAGGACGAAAATGACCTAAATGTTCAACCAATTACACAAAATCACTTATTGGATGCACAAGATTGGTTAAAAACCCTAATTGGATGAGAATAAGCCTAGGGAGGACGAAAATGACCTAAATGTTCAACCAATGACACAAAATCACTTATTGGATGCACAAGATTGGTTAAAAACCCTAATTGGATTACAACAAGCCTAAGGAGGACGAAAATGACCTAAATGTTCAACCAATGACATAAAATCACTTATTGGATGCACAAGATTGGTTAAAAACCCTAATTGGATGAGAATAAGCATTTGGAGGACAAAAATGACCTAAATGTTCAACCAATGACACAAAATCACTTATTGGATGCACAAGATTGGTTAAAAACCCTAATTGGATGAGAATAAGCCTAGGGAGGACGAAAATGACCTAAATGTTCAACCAATGACACAAAATCACTTATTGGATGCACAAGATTGGTTAAAAACCCTAATTGGATTAGGATAAGCCTTGGGAGGCAAAAATGACGTAAATGTTCAACCAATGAAACAAAATCACTTATTGGATGCACAAGATTGGTTAAAAACCCTAATTGGATGAGAATATGCTTTTGGAGGACGAAAATGACCTAAATGTTCAACTAATGACACAAACGTACTTATTGGATGCACAAGATTGGTTAAAAACCCTAATTGGATGAGAATAAGCCTATGAAGGACGAAAATGACCTAAATGATCAACCAATGACACAAAATCACTTATTGGATGCACAAGATTGGTTAAAAACCCTAATTGGATGAGAATAAGCCTAGGGAGGACGAAAATGACCTAAATGTTCAACCAATGACACAAAATCACTTATTGGATGCACAAGATTGGTTAAAAACCCTAATTTGACGAGAATAAGCCTAGGGAGGACGAAAATGACCTAAATGTTCAACCAATGACACAAAATCACTTATTGGATGCACAAGATTGGTTAAAAACCCTAATTGGACAAGAATAAGCCTTGGGAGGACGAAAATGACCTAAATGTTCAACCAATGACACAAAATCACTTATTAGATGCACAAGATTGGTTAAAAACCCTAATTGGACAAGAATAAGCCTTTGGAGGACATAAATGACCTAAATGTTCATCCAATGACACAAATGTACTTATTGGATGCACAAGATTGGTTAAAAACCCTAATTGGATGAGAATAAGCCTTGGGAGGATGAAAATGACCTAAATGTTCAACCAATGACACAAATGTACTTATTGGATGCACAAGATTGGTTAAAAACCCTAATTGGATGAGAATAAGCCTAGGGAGGACGAAAATGACCTAAATGTTCAACCAATGACACAAAATCACTTATTGGATGCACAAGATTGGTTAAAAACCCTAATTGGACGAGAATAAGCCTATGGAGGACGAAAATGACCTAAATGTTCAACCAACGACACAAAATCACTTATTGTATGCAAAAGATTGCTTAAAAACCCTAATTGGACGAGAATAAGCCTTGGGAGGACGAAAATGACCTAAATGTTCAACCAATGACACAAATGTACTTATTGGATGCACAAGATTGGTTAAAAACCCTAATTGGACGAGAATAAGCATATGGAGGACGAAAATGACCTAAATGTTCAACCAATGACACAAAATCACTTATTGGATGCACAAGATTGGTTAAAAACCCTAATTGGACGAGAATAAGCCTTGGGAGGACGAAAATGACCTAAATGTTCAACCAATGACACAAAATCACTTATTGGATGCACAAGATTGGTTAAAAACCCTAATTGGATGAGAATAAGCTTTTGGAGGACATAAATGACCTAAATGTTCAACCAATGAAACAAATGTACTTATTGGATGCACAAGATTGTTAAAAAACCCTAATTGGACGAGAATATGCCTTGGGAGGACGAAAATGACCTAAATGTTCAACCAATGGCATAAAATCACTTATTGGATGCACAAGATTGTTAAAAATCCCTAATTGGACGAGAATAAGCCTAGGGAGGACGAAAATGACCTAAATGTTCAACCAATGACACAAAATCACTTATTGGATGCACAAGATTGGTTAAAAACCCTAATTGGACGAGAATAAGCCTTGGGAGGACGAAAATGACCTAAATGTTCAACCAATGACACAAATGTACTAATTGGATGCACAAGATTGGTTAAAAACCCTAATTGGAAGAGAATAAGCCTAGGGAGGACGAAAATGACCTAAATGTTCAACCAATGACACAAAATCACTTATTGGATGCACAAGATTGGTTAAAAACCCTAATTGGATGAGAATAAGCCTAGGGAGGACGAAAATGACCTAAATGTTCAACCAATGACACAAGACCACTTATTGGATGCCCAAGATTGGTTAAAAACCCTAATTGGACGAGAATAACCCTAGGGACGACGAAAATGACCTAAATGTTCAACCAAAGACACAAATGTACTTATTGGATGCACAAGATTGGTGAAAAACCGTAAATCGATGAGAATAAGCCTAGGGAGGACGAAAATGACCTAAATGTTCAACCAATGACACAGAAGCACATGTTGGATGCACAAGATTGGTTAAAAACCCTAATTGGACGAGATTATGCCTAGGAAGGACGAAAATGACCTAAATGTTCAACTAAAGGGACAAATGTACTTATTGGATGCATAAGATTGGTTAAAAACCCTAATTGGATGAGAATAATCCTAGAGAGGACGAAAATGACCTAAATGCTGAACCAAAGACACAAACGTACTTATTGGATGCACAAGATTGGTATAAAACCCTAATTGGATGAGAATAAGACTAGGTAGGATGAAAATGACCTAAATGTTCAACATATGACACAAAATCACTTATTAGATGCACAAGATTGGTTAAAAACCCTAATTGGACGAGAATATGCCTAGGGAGGACGAAAATGACCTAAATGTTCAACCAATGACACGAAATCACTTATTGGATGCAAAAGATTGGTTAAAAACCCTAATTGGACAAGAATGACCCTAGGGAGGACGAAAATGACCTAAATGTTCAACCAAAGACACAAACGTACTTATTGGATGCACAAGATTGGTTAAAAACCCTAATTGGATGAGAATAAGCCTAGGGAGGACGAAAATGACCTAAATGTTCAACCAATGACACAAAATCACTTATTGGATGCACAAGATTGGTTAAAAACCCTAATTGGATGAGAATAAGCCTAGGGAGGACGAAAATGACCCAAATGTTCAACCAATGACACAAACGTATTTATTGGATGCACAAGAATGGTTAAAAACCCTAATTGGATGAGAATAAGCCTAGGGAGGACAAAAAATGACCGAACTGTTCAACCAATGACACAAAATCACTTATTGGATGCACAAGATTGGTTAAAAACCCTAATTGGATGAGAATAACCGTATGGAGGACGAAAATGACCTAAATGTTAAACCAATGACACAAAATCACTTATTGGATGCACAAGATTGGTTAAAAATCCTAATTGGATGAGAATAAGCCTAGGGAGGACGAAAATGACCTAAATGTTCAACCAATGACACAAACGTACGTATTGGATGCACAAGATTGGTTAAAAACCCTAATTGGATGAGAATAAGCCTAGGGAGGACGAAAATGACCTAAATGTTCAACCAATGACACAAAATCACTTATTGGATGCACAAGATTGGTTAAAAACCCTAATTGGATGAGAATAATCCTAGGGAGGACGAAAATGACCTAAATGTTCAACCAATGACACAAAATCACTTATTGGATGCACAAGACTGGTTAAAAACCCTAATTGGAAGATAATAAGCCTAGGGAGGACGAAAATGACGTAAATGTTCAAACTATGACACAAAATCACTTATTGGATGCACAAGATTGGTTAAAAACCCTATTTGGAAGAGAATAAGCCTAGGGAGGACGAAAATGACCTAAATGTTCAACCAATGACACAAACGTACTTATTGGATGCACAAGATTGGTTAAAAACCCTAATTGGATGTGAATAAGCCTAGGGAGGACGAAAATGACCTAAATGTTCAAGCAATGACACAAAACCACTTATTGGATGCACAAGATTGGCTAAAAACCCTATTTGGATGAGAATAAGCCTAGGGATGACGAAAATGACCTAAATGTTCAACCAATGACACAAAATCACTTATTGGATGCACAAGATTGGTTAAAAACCCTAATTGGATTAGAATATGCCTAGGGAGGACGAAAATGATCTAAATGTTCATCCAATGACACAAAATCACTTATTGGATGCACAAGATTGGTTAAAAACCCTAATTGGATGAGAATAATCCTAGGGAGGACTAAAATGACGTAAATGTTCAACCAATGACACAAAATCACTTATTGATTGCACAATATTGGTTAAAAACACTAATTGGAAGAGAATAAGCCTAGGGAGGACGAAAATGACCTAAATGTTCAACCAATGACACAAACATACTTATTGGATGCACAAGATTGGTTAAAAACCCTAATTGGATGAGAATAAGCCTAGGGAGGACGAAAATGACCTAAATGTTCAACCAATGACACAAAATCACTTATTGGATGCACAAGATTGGTCAAAAACCCTAATTGGATGAGAAAAATCCTAGGGAGGACGAAAATGACCTAAATGTTCAACCAATTATACAAACATACTTATTGGATGCACAAGATTGGTTAAAAACCCTAATTGGAAGAGAATAAGCCTAGGGAGGACGAAAATGACCTAAATGTTTAACCAATGACACAAATGTACTTATTGGATGCACAAGATTAGTTAAAAACCCTAATTGGATGAGAATAAGCCTAGGGAGGACGAAAATGACCTAAATGTTCAACCAATGACACAAAATCACTTATTGGATGCACAAGATTGGTTAAAAACCCTAATTGGATTAGAATAAGCTTAGGGAGGAAGAAAATGACCTAAATAACCATCCAATGACACAAAATCACTTATTGGATGCACAAGACTGGTGAAAAACCCTAATTGGATTAGAATAAGCCTAAGGAGGACGAAAATGACCTAAATGTTCATCCAATGACACAAAATCACTTATTGGATGCACACGATTGGTTAAAAACCCTAATTAGATGAGAATAATCCTAGGGAGGACGAAAATGACCTAAATGTTCAACCAATAACACAAAATCACTTATTGGATACACAAGACAGGTTAAAACCCTAATTGGAAGAGAATAAGCCTAGGGAGGACGAAAATGACCTAAATGTTCAACCAATGACACAAAATCACTTATCGGATGCACAAGATTGGTTAAAAACCCTAATTGGATTAGAATAAGCTTAGGGAGGAAGAAAATGACCTAAATCTTCATCCAATGACACAAAATCACTAATTGGATGCACAAGATTGGTTAAAAACCCTAATTGGATGAGAATAATCCTAGGGAGGACGAAAATGACGTAAATGTTCAACCAATGACACCAAATCACTTATTGCATGCACAAGATTTGTTAAAAACCCTAATTGGAAGAGAATAAGCCTAGGGAGGACGAAAATGACCTAAATGTTCAACCAATGACACAAAATCACTTATTGGATGCACAAGATTGGTCAAAAACCCTAATTGGATGAGAAAAATCCTAGGGAGGACGAAAATGACCTAAATGTTCAACCAATGATACAAACATACTTATTGGATGCACAAGATTGGTTAAAAACCCTAATTGGAAGAGAATAAGCCTAGGGAGGACGAAAATGACCTAAATGTTTAACCAATGACACAAATGTACTTATTGGATGCACAAGATTAGTTAAAAACCCTAATTGGATGAGAATAAGCCTAGGGAGGACGAAAATGACCTAAATGTTCAACCAATGACACAAAATCACTTATTGGATGCACAAGATTGGTCAAAAACCCTAATTGGATGAGAAAAATCCTAGGGAGGACGAAAATGACCTAAATGTTCAACCAATGACACAAAATCACTTATTGGATGCACAAGACTGCTTAAAAACCCTAATTGGAAGAGAATAAGCCTAGGGAGGACGAAAATGACCTAAATGTTTAACAAATGACACAAACATACTTATTGGATGCACAAGATTGGTTAAAAACCCAAATTGGAAGAGAATAAGCCTAGGGAGGACGAAAATGACGTAAATGTTCAAACTATGACACAAAATCACTTATTGGATGCACAAGATTGGTTAAAAACCCTATTTGGAAGAGAATAAGCCTAGGGAGGACGAAAATGACCTAAATGTTCAACCAATGACACAAACGAACTTATTGGATGCACAAGATTGGTTAAAAACCCTAAATGGATGTGAATAAGCCTAGGGAGGACGAAAATGACCTAAATGTTCAAGCAATGACACAAAACCACTTATTGGATGCACAAGATTGGCTAAAAACCCTATTTGGATGAGAATAAGCCTAGGGAGGACGAAAATGACCTAAATGTTCAACCAATGACACAAAATCACTTATTGGATGCACAAGATTGGTTAAAAACCCTAATTGGATTAGAATATGCCTAGGGAGGATGAAAATGATCTAAATGTTCATCCAATGACACAAAATCACTTATTGGATGCACAAGATTGGTTAAAAACCCTAATTGGATGAGAATAATCCTAGGGAGGACTAAAATGACGTAAATGTTCAACCAATGACACAAAATCACTTATTGATTGCACAATATTGGTTAAAAACACTAATTGGAAGAGAATAAGCCTAGGGAGGACGAAAATGACCTAAATGTTCAACCAATGACACAAACATACTTATTGGATGCACAAGATTGGTTAAAAACCCTAATTGGATGAGAATAAGCCTAGGGAGGACGAAAATGACCTAAATGTTCAACCAATGACACAAAATCACTTATTGGATGCACAAGATTGGTTAAAAACCCTAATTGGTTGAGAATAATCCTAGGGAGGACGAAAATGACGTAGATGTTCAACCAATGACACAAAATCACTTATTGGATGCACAAGATTGGTTAAAAACCCTAATTGGATGAGAATAAGCCTAGGGAGGACGAAAATGACCTAAATGTTCAACCAATGACACAAAATCACTTATTGGATGCACAAGATTGGTTAAAAACCCTAATTGGACTAGAATAATCCTAGGGAGGACGAAAATGACGTAAATGTTCAACCAATGACACAAAATCACTTATTGGATGCACAAGATTGGTTAAAAACCCTAATTGGAAGAGAATAAGCCTAGGGAGGACGAAAATGACCTAAATGTTTAACCAATGACACAAATGTACTTATTGGATGCACAAGATTGGTTAAAAACCCTAATTGGACGAGAATAAGCCTAGGGAGGACGAAAATGACCTAAATGTTCAACCAATGACACAAAATCACTTATGTGATGCACAAGATTGGTTAAAAACCCTAATTGTATTAGAATAAGCTTAGGGAGGAAGAAAATGATTTAAATGTTCATCCAATGACACAAAACAACTAATTGGATGCACAAGATTGGTTAAAAACCCTAATTGGATGAGAATAATCCTAGGGAGGACGAAAATGACGTAAATGTTCAACCAATGACACAAAATCACTTATTGGATGCACAAGATTGGTTAAAAACCCTAATTGGAAGAGAATAAGCCTAGGGAGGACGAAAATGACCTAAATGTTCAACCAATGACACAAACGTACTTTTTGGATGCACAAGATTGGTTAAAAACCCTAATTGGATGAGAATAAGCCTAGGGAGGACGAAAATGACCTAAATGTTCAACCAATGACACAAAATCACTTATTGGATGCACAAGATTGGTTAAAAACCCTAATTGGATTAGAATAAGCTTAGGGAGGAAGAAAATGACCTAAATAACCATCCAATGACACAAAATCACTTATTGGATGCACAAGACTGGTGAAAAACCCTAATTGGATTAGAATAAGCCTAAGGAGGACGAAAATGACCTAAATGTTCATCCAATGACACAAAATCACTTATTGGATGCACACGATTGGTTAAAAACCCTAATTAGATGAGAATAATCCTAGGGAGGACGAAAATGACCTAAATGTTCAACCAATAACACAAAATCACTTATTGGATACACAAGACAGGTTAAAACCCTAATTGGAAGAGAATAAGCCTAGGGAGGACGAAAATGACCTAAATGTTCAACCAATGACACAAAATCACTTATCGGATGCACAAGATTGGTTAAAAACCCTAATTGGATTAGAATAAGCTTAGGGAGGAAGAAAATGACCTAAATCTTCATCCAATGACACAAAATCACTAATTGGATGCACAAGATTGGTTAAAAACCCTAATTGGATGAGAATAATCCTAGGGAGGACGAAAATGACGTAAATGTTCAACCAATGACACCAAATCACTTATTGCATGCACAAGATTTGTTAAAAACCCTAATTGGAAGAGAATAAGCCTAGGGAGGACGAAAATGACCTAAATGTTCAACCAATGACACAAAATCACTTATTGGATGCACAAGATTGGTCAAAAACCCTAATTGGATGAGAAAAATCCTAGGGAGGACGAAAATGACCTAAATGTTCAACCAATGACACAAACATACTTATTGGATGCACAAGATTGGTTAAAAACCCTAATTGGAAGAGAATAAACCTAGGGAGGACGAAAATGACCTAAATGTTCAACCAATGACACAAACATACTTATTGGATGCACAAGATTGGTTAAAAACCCTAATTGGATGAGAAAAATCCTAGGGAGGACGAAAATGACCTAAATGTTCAACCAATGACACAAACATACTTATTGGATGCACAAGATTGGTTAAAAACCCTAATTGGAAGAGAATAAGCCTAGGGAGGACGAAAATGACCTAAATGTTCAACCAATGACACAAACATACTTATTGGATGCACAAGATTGGTTAAAAACCCTAATTGGATGAGAATAAGCCTAGGGAGGACGAAAATGACCTAAATGTTCAACCAATGACACAAAATCACTTATCTGATGCACAAGATTGGTTAAAAACCCTAATTGGATTAGAATAAGCTTAGGGAGGAAGAAAATGACCTAAATGTTCATCCAATGACACAAAACAACTAATTGGATGCACAAGATTGGTTAAAAACCCTAATTGGATGAGAATAATCCTAGGGAGGACGAAAATGACGTAAATGTTCAACCAATGACACAAAATCACTTATTGGATGCACAAGATTGGTTAAAAACCCTAATTGGAAGAGAATAAGCCTAGGGAGGACGAAAATGACCTAAATGTTCAACCAATGACACAAACGTACTTTTTGGATGCACAAGATTGGTTAAAAACCCTAATTGGATGAGAATAAGCCTAGGGAGGACGAAAATGACCTAAATGTTCAACCAATGACACAAAATCACTTATTGGATGCACAAGATTGGTCAAAAACCCTAATTGGATGAGAAAAATCCTAGGGAGGACGAAAATGACCTAAATGTTCAACCAATGACACAAAATCACTTATTGGATGCACAAGACTGGTTAAAAACCCTAATTGGAAGAGAATAAGCCTAGGGAGGACGAAAATGACCTAAATGTTAAACCAATGACACAAACATACTTATTGGATGCACAAGATTGGTTAAAAACCCTAATTGGAAGAGAATAAGCCTAGGGAGGACGAAAATGACCTAAATGTTCAACCAATGACACAAAATCACTTATCTGATGCACAAGATTGGTTAAAAACCCTAATTGGATTAGAATAAGCTTAGGGAGGACGAAAATGACCTAAATGTTCAACCAATGACACAAAATCACTTATCTGATGCACAAGATAGGTTAAAAACCCTAATTGGATTAGAATAAGCTTAGGGAGGAAGAAAATGATTTAAATGTTCATCCAATGACACAAAACAACTAATTGGATGCACAAGATTGGTTAAAAACCCTAATTGGATGAGAATAATCCTAGGGAGGACGAAAATGACGTAAATGTTCAACCAATGACACAAAATCACTTATTGGATGCACAAGATTGGTTAAAAACCCTAATTGGAAGAGAATAAGCCTAGGGAGGACGAAAATGACCTAAATGTTCAACCAATGACACAAACGTACTTTTTGGATGCACAAGATTGGTTAAAAACCCTAATTGGATGAGAATAAGCCTAGGGAGGACGAAAATGACCTAAATGTTCAACCAATGACACAAAATCACTTATTGGATGCACAAGATTGGTTAAAAACCCTAATTGGATTAGAATAAGCTTAGGGAGGAAGAAAATGACCTAAATAACCATCCAATGACACAAAATCACTTATTGGATGCACAAGATTGGTGAAAAACCCTAATTGGATTAGAATAAGCCTAAGGAGGACGAAAATGACCTAAATGTTCATCCAATGACACAAAATCACTTATTGGATGCACACGATTGGTTAAAAACCCTAATTAGATGAGAATAATCCTAGGGAGGACGAAAATGACCTAAATGTTCAACCAATAACACAAAATCACTTATTGGATACACAAGACAGGTTAAAACCCTAATTGGAAGAGAATAAGCCTAGGGAGGACGAAAATGACCTAAATGTTCAACCAATGACACAAAATCACTTATCGGATGCACAAGATTGGTTAAAAACCCTAATTGGATTAGAATAAGCTTAGGGAGGAAGAAAATGACCTAAATCTTCATCCAATGACACAAAATCACTAATTGGATGCACAAGATTGGTTAAAAACCCTAATTGGATGAGAATAATCCTAGGGAGGACGAAAATGACGTAAATGTTCAACCAATGACACAAAATCACTTATTGGATGCACAAGATTGGTTAAAAACCCTAATTGGAAGAGAATAAGCCTAGGGAGGACGAAAATGACCTAAATGTTCAACCAATGACACAAAATCACTTATTGGATGCACAAGATTGGTTAAAAACCCTAATTGGACGACAATAAGCCTCGGGAGGACGAAAATGACCTAAATGTTCAACCAATGACACAAAATCACTTATTGGATGCACAAGATTGGTTAAAAACCCTAATTGGACGAGAATAAGCCTTGGGAGGACGAAAATGACCTAAATGTTCAACCAATGACACAAATGTACTAATTGGATGCACAAGATTGTTTAAAAACCCTAATTGGACGAGAATAAGCCTAGGGAGGACGAAAATGACCTAAATGTTCAACCAATGACACAAAATCACTTATTGGATGCACAAGATTGGTTAAAAACCCTAATTGGACGAGAATAAGCCTTCAGAGGACGAAAATTACCAAAATGTATAACCAATGACACAAATGTACTTATTGGATGCACAAGATTGGTTAAAAACCCGAATTGGACGAGATTAAGCCTAGGGAGGACGAAAATGACCTAAATGTTCAACCAATGACACAAAATCACTTATTGGATGCACAAGATTGGTTAAAAACCCTAATTGGACGAGAATAAGCCTTGGGAGGACGAAAATGACCTAAATGTTCAACCAATGACACAAATGTACTAATTGGATGCACAAGATTGGTTAAAAACCCTAATTGGAAGAGAATAAGCCTAGGGAGGACGAAAATGACCTAAATGTTCAACCAATGACACAAAATCACTTATTGGATGCACAAGATTGGTTAAAAACCCTAATTGGATGAGAATAATCCTAGGGAGGACGAAAATGACCTAAATGTTCAACCAATGACACAAAATCACTTATTGGATGCACAAGACTGGTTAAAAACCCTAATTGGAAGATAATAAGCCTAGGGAGGACGAAAATGACGTAAATGTTCAAACTATGACACAAAATCACTTATTGGATGCACAAGATTGGTTAAAAACCCTATTTGGAAGAGAATAAGCCTAGGGAGGACGAAAATGACCTAAATGTTCAACCAATGACACAAACGTACTTATTGGATGCACAAGATTGGTTAAAAACCCTAATTGGATGTGAATAAGCCTAGGGAGGACGAAAATGACCTAAATGTTCAAGCAATGACACAAAACCACTTATTGGATGCACAAGATTGGCTAAAAACCCTATTTGGATGAGAATAAGCCTAGGGATGACGAAAATGACCTAAATGTTCAACCAATGACACAAAATCACTTATTGGATGCACAAGATTGGTTAAAAACCCTAATTGGATTAGAATATGCCTAGGGAGGACGAAAATGATCTAAATGTTCATCCAATGACACAAAATCACTTATTGGATGCACAAGATTGGTTAAAAACCCTAATTGGATGAGAATAATCCTAGGGAGGACTAAAATGACGTAAATGTTCAACCAATGACACAAAATCACTTATTGATTGCACAATATTGGTTAAAAACACTAATTGGAAGAGAATAAGCCTAGGGAGGACGAAAATGACCTAAATGTTCAACCAATGACACAAACATACTTATTGGATGCACAAGATTGGTTAAAAACCCTAATTGGATGAGAATAAGGCTAGGGAGGACGAAAATGACCTAAATGTTCAACCAATGACACAAAATCACTTATTGGATGCACAAGATTGGTCAAAAACCCTAATTGGATGAGAAAAATCCTAGGGAGGACGAAAATGACCTAAATGTTCAACCAATGACACAAACATACTTATTGGATGCACAAGATTGGTTAAAAACCCTAATTGGAAGAGAATAAACCTAGGGAGGACGAAAATGACCTAAATGTTCAACCAATGACACAAACATACTTATTGGATGCACAAGATTGGTTAAAAACCCTAATTGGATGAGAAAAATCCTAGGGAGGACGAAAATGACCTAAATGTTCAACCAATGACACAAACATACTTATTGGATGCACAAGATTGGTTAAAAACCCTAATTGGAAGAGAATAAGCCTAGGGAGGACGAAAATGACCTAAATGTTCAACCAATGACACAAACATACTTATTGGATGCACAAGATTGGTTAAAAACCCTAATTGGATGAGAATAAGCCTAGGGAGGACGAAAATGACCTAAATGTTCAACCAATGACACAAAATCACTTATCTGATGCACAAGATTGGTTAAAAACCCTAATTGGATTAGAATAAGCTTAGGGAGGAAGAAAATGACCTAAATGTTCATCCAATGACACAAAACAACTAATTGGATGCACAAGATTGGTTAAAAACCCTAATTGGATGAGAATAATCCTAGGGAGGACGAAAATGACGTAAATGTTCAACCAATGACACAAAATCACTTATTGGATGCACAAGATTGGTTAAAAACCCTAATTGGAAGAGAATAAGCCTAGGGAGGACGAAAATGACCTAAATGTTCAACCAATGACACAAACGTACTTTTTGGATGCACAAGATTGGTTAAAAACCCTAATTGGATGAGAATAAGCCTAGGGAGGACGAAAATGACCTAAATGTTCAACCAATGACACAAAATCACTTATTGGATGCACAAGATTGGTCAAAAACCCTAATTGGATGAGAAAAATCCTAGGGAGGACGAAAATGACCTAAATGTTCAACCAATGACACAAAATCACTTATTGGATGCACAAGACTGGTTAAAAACCCTAATTGGAAGAGAATAAGCCTAGGGAGGACGAAAATGACGTAAATGTTAAACCAATGACACAAACATACTTATTGGATGCACAAGATTGGTTAAAAACCCTAATTGGAAGAGAATAAGCCTAGGAAGGACGAAAATGACCTAAATGTTCAACCAATGACACAAAATCACTTATCTGATGCACAAGATTGGTTAAAAACCCTAATTGGATTAGAATAAGCTTAGGGAGGAAGAAAATGACCTAAATGTTCATCCAATGACACAAAACAACTAATTGGATGCACAAGATTGGTTAAAAACCCTAATTGGATGAGAATAATCCTAGGGAGGACGAAAATGACGTAAATGTTCAACCAATGACACAAAATCACTTATTGTATGCACAAGATTGGTTAAAAACCCTAATTGGAAGAGAATAAGCCTAGGGAGGACGAAAATGACCTAAATGTTCAACCAATGACACAAACGTACTTTTTGGATGCACAAGATTGGTTAAAAACCCTAATTGGATGAGAATAAGCCTAGGGAGGACGAAAATGACCTAAATGTTCAACCAATGACACAAAATCACTTATTGGATACACAAGATTGGTTAAAAACCCTAATTGGATTAGAATAAGCTTAGGGAGGAAGAAAATGACCTAAATAACCATCCAATGACACAAAATCACTTATTGGATGCACAAGATTGGTGAAAAACCCTAATTGGATTAGAATAATCTTAGGGAGGACGAAAATGACGTAAATGTTCAACCAATGACACAAACATACTTATTGGATGCACAAGATTGGTTAAAAACCCTAATTGGATGAGAATAAGCCTAGGGAGGACGAAAATGACCTAAATGTTCAACCAATGACACAAAATCACTTATTGGATGCACAAGATTGGTCAAAAACCCTAATTGGATGAGAAAAATCCTAGGGAGGACGAAAATGACCTAAATGTTCAACCAATGACACAAACATACTTATTGGATGCACAAGATTGGTTAAAAACCCTAATTGGAAGAGAATAAACCTAGGGAGGACGAAAATGACCTAAATGTTCAACCAATGACACAAACATACTTATTGGATGCACAAGATTGGTTAAAAACCCTAATTGGATGAGAAAAATCCTAGGGAGGACGAAAATGACCTAAATGTTCAACCAATGACACAAACATACTTATTGGATGCACAAGATTGGTTAAAAACCCTAATTGGAAGAGAATAAGCCTAGGGAGGACGAAAATGACCTAAATGTTCAACCAATGACACAAACATACTTATTGGATGCACAAGATTGGTTAAAAACCCTAATTGGATGAGAATAAGCCTAGGGAGGACGAAAATGACCTAAATGTTCAACCAATGACACAAAATCACTTATCTGATGCACAAGATTGGTTAAAAACCCTAATTGGATTAGAATAAGCTTAGGGAGGAAGAAAATGACCTAAATGTTCATCCAATGACACAAAACAACTAATTGGATGCACAAGATTGGTTAAAAACCCTAATTGGATGAGAATAATCCTAGGGAGGACGAAAATGACGTAAATGTTCAACCAATGACACAAAATCACTTATTGGATGCACAAGATTGGTTAAAAACCCTAATTGGAAGAGAATAAGCCTAGGGAGGACGAAAATGACCTAAATGTTCAACCAATGACACAAACGTACTTTTTGGATGCACAAGATTGGTTAAAAACCCTAATTGGATGAGAATAAGCCTAGGGAGGACGAAAATGACCTAAATGTTCAACCAATGACACAAAATCACTTATTGGATGCACAAGATTGGTTAAAAACCCTAATTGGATTAGAATAAGCTTAGGGAGGAAGAAAATGACCTAAATAACCATCCAATGACACAAAATCACTTATTGGATGCACAAGACTGGTGAAAAACCCTAATTGGATTAGAATAAGCCTAAGGAGGACGAAAATGACCTAAATGTTCATCCAATGACACAAAATCACTTATTGGATGCACACGATTGGTTAAAAACCCTAATTAGATGAGAATAATCCTAGGGAGGACGAAAATGACCTAAATGTTCAACCAATAACACAAAATCACTTATTGGATACACAAGACAGGTTAAAACCCTAATTGGAAGAGAATAAGCCTAGGGAGGACGAAAATGACCTAAATGTTCAACCAATGACACAAAATCACTTATCGGATGCACAAGATTGGTTAAAAACCCTAATTGGATTAGAATAAGCTTAGGGAGGAAGAAAATGACCTAAATCTTCATCCAATGACACAAAATCACTAATTGGATGCACAAGATTGGTTAAAAACCCTAATTGGATGAGAATAATCCTAGGGAGGACGAAAATGACGTAAATGTTCAACCAATGACACAAAATCACTTATTGGATGCACAAGATTGGTTAAAAACCCTAATTGGAAGAGAATAAGCCTAGGGAGGACGAAAATGACCTAAATGTTCAACCAATGACACAAACTTACTTATTGGATGCACAAGATTGGTTAAAAACCCTAATTGGATGAGAATAAGCCTAGGGAGGACGAAAATGACCTAAATGTTCAACCAATGACACAAACGTACTTATTGGATGCACAAGATTGGTTAAAAACCCTAATTGGATGAGAATAAGCCTAGGGAGGACGAAAATGACCTAAATGTTCAACCAATGACACAAAATCACTTATCTGATGCACAAGATTGGTTAAAAACCCTAATTGGATTAGAATAAGCTTAGGGAGGAAGAAAATGACCTAAATGTTCATCCAATGACACAAAACAACTAATTGGATGCACAAGATTGGTTAAAAACCCTAATTGGATGAGAATAATCCTAGGGAGGACGAAAATGACGTAAATGTTCAACCAATGACACAAAATCACTTATTGGATGCACAAGATTGGTTAAAAACCCTAATTGGAAGAGAATAAGCCTAGGGAGGACGAAAATGACCTAAATGTTCAACCAATGACACAAACGTACTTTTTGGATGCACAAGATTGGTTAAAAACCCTAATTGGATGAGAATAAGCCTAGGGAGGACGAAAATGACCTAAATGTTCAACCAATGACACAAAATCACTTATTGGATGCACAAGATTGGTCAAAAACCCTAATTGGATGAGAAAAATCCTAGGGAGGACGAAAATGACCTAAATGTTCAACCAATGATACAAACATACTTATTGGATGCACAAGATTGGTTAAAAACCCTAATTGGAAGAGAATAAGCCTAGGGAGGACGAAAATGACCTAAATGTTTAACCAATGACACAAATGTACTTATTGGATGCACAAGATTAGTTAAAAACCCTAATTGGATGAGAATAAGCCTAGGGAGGACGAAAATGACCTAAATGTTCAACCAATGACACAAAATCACTTATTGGATGCACAAGATTGGTGAAAAACCCTAATTGGATGAGAAAAATCCTAGGGAGGACGAAAATGACCTAAATGTTTAACCAATGACACAAACATACTTATTGGATGCACAAGATTGGTTAAAAACCCAAATTGGAAGAGAATAAGCCTAGGGAGGACGAAAATGACCTAAATGTTCAACCAATGACACAAAATCACTTATCTGATGCACAAGATTGGTTAAAAACCCTAATTGGATTAGAATAAGCTTAGGGAGGAAGAAAATGACCTAAATCTTCATCCAATGACACAAAATCACTAATTGGATGCACAAGATTGGTGAAAAACCCTAATTGGATTAGAATAAGCCTAAGGAGGACGAAAATGACCTAAATGTTCATCCAATGACACAAAATCACTTATTGGATGCACACGATTGGTTAAAAACCCTAATTGGATGAGAATAATCCTAGGGAGGACGAAAATGACCTAAATGTTCAACCAATGACACAAAATCACTTATTGGATACACAAGACAGGTTAAAACCCTAATTGGAAGAGAATAAGCCTAGGGAGGACGAAAATGACCTAAATGTTCAACCAATGACACAAAATCACTTATCGGATGCACAAGATTGGTTAAAAACCCTAATTGGATTAGAATAAGCTTAGGGAGGAAGAAAATGACCTAAATCTTCATCCAATGACACAAAATCACTAATTGGATGCACAAGATGGGTTAAAAACCCTAATTGGATGAGAATAATCCTAGGGAGGACGAAAATGACGTAAATGTTCAACCAATGACACAAAATCACTTATTGCATGCACAAGATTGTTTAAAAACCCTAATTGGAAGAGAATAAGCCTAGGGAGGACGAAAATGACCTAAATGTTTAACCAATGACACAAATGTACTTAATGGATGCACAAGATTGGTTAAAAACCCTAATTGGACGAGAATAAGCCTAGGGAGGACGAAAATGACCTAAATGTTCAACCAATGACACAAAATCACTTATCTGATGCACAAGATTGGTTAAAAACCCTAATTGGATTAGAATAAGCTTAGGGAGGAAGAAAATGACCTAAATGTTCATCCAATGGCACAAAACAACTAATTGGATGCACAAGATTGGTTAAAAACCCTAATTGGATGAGAATAATCCTAGGGAGGACGAAAATGACGTAAATGTTCAACCAATGACACAAAATCACTTATTGGATGCACAAGATTGGTTAAAAACCCTAATTGGAAGAGAATAAGCCTAGGGAGGACGAAAATGACCTAAATGTTTAACCAATGACACAAACATACTTATTGGATGCACAAGATTGGTTAAATACCCTAATTGGAAGAGAATAAGCCTAGGGAGGACGAAAATGACCTAAATGTTCAACCAATGACACAAAATCACTTATCTGATGCACAAGATTGGTTAAAACCCTAATTGGATTAGAATAAGCTTAGGGAGGAAGAAAATGACCTAAATGTTCATCCAATGACACAAAACAACTAATTGGATGCACAAGATTGGTTAAAAACCCTAATTGGATGAGAATAATCCTAGGGAGGACGAAAATGACGTAAATGTTCAACCAATGACACAAAATCACTTATTGGATGCACAAGATTGGTTAAAAACCCTAATTGGAAGAGAATAAGCCTAGGGAGGACGAAAATGACCTAAATGTTCAACCAATGACACAAACGTACTTTTTGGATGCACAAGATTGGTTAAAAACCCTAATTGGATGAGAATAAGCCTAGGGAGGACAAAAATGACCTAAATGTTCAACCAATGACACAAAATCACTTATTGGATGCACAAGATTGGTTAAAAACCCTAATTGGATTAGAATAAGCTTAAGGAGGAAGAAAATGACCTAAATAACCATCCAATGACACAAAATCACTTATTGGATGCACAAGATTGGTGAAAAACCCTAATTGGATTAGAATAAGCCTAAGGAGGACGAAAATGACCTAAATGTTCATCCAATGACACAAAATCACTTATTGGATGCACACGATTGGTTAAAAACCCTAATTGGATGAGAATAATCCTAAGGAGGACGAAAATGACCTAAATGTTCAACCAATAACACAAAATCACTTATTGGATACACAAGACAGGTTAAAACCCTAATTGGAAGAGAATAAGCCTAAGGAGGACGAAAATGACCTAAATGTTCAACCAATGACACAAAATCACTTATCGGATGCACAAGATTGGTTAAAAACCCTAATTGGATTAGAATAAGCTTAGGGAGGAAGAAAATGACCTAAATCTTCATCCAATGACACAAAATCACTAATTGGATGCACAAGATTGGTTAAAAACCCTAATTGGATGAGAATAATCCTAGGGAGGACGAAAATGACGTAAATGTTCAACCAATGACACAAAATCACTTATTGCATGCACAAGATTGGTTAAAAACCCTAATTGGAAGAGAATAAGCCTAGGGAGGACGAAAATGACCTAAATGTTTAACCAATGACACAAATGTACTTATTGGATGCACAAGATTGGTTAAAAACCCTAATTGGACGAGAATAAGCCTAGGGAGGACGAAAATGACCTAAATGTTCAACCAATGGCACAAAATCACTTATTGGATGCACAAGATTGTTAAAAAACCCTAATTGGACGAGAATAAGATAATGGAGGACGAAAATGACCTAAATGTTCAACCAATGACACAAAATCACTTATTGGATGCACAAGATTGGTTAAAAACCCTAATTGGACGAGAATAAGCCTAGGGAGGACGAAAATGACCTAAATGTTCAACCAATGACACAAAATCACTTATTGGATGCACAAGATTGGTTAAAAAACCTAATTGGACGAGAATAAGCCTTGGGAGGACGAAAATGACCTAAATGTTAATCCAATGACACAAAATCACTTATTGGATGCACAAGATTGGTTAAAAACCCTAATTGGACGAGAATAAGCCTAGGGAGGACGAAAATGACCTAAATGTTCAACCCATGACACAAAATCACTTATTGGATGCACAAGATTGGTTAAAAACCCTAATTGGACGAGAATAAGCCTAGGGAGGACGAAAATGACCTAAATGTTCAACCAATGACACAAAAGTACTTATTGGATGCACAAGATTGGTTAAAAACCCTAATTGGAAGAGAATAAGCCTAGGGAGGACGAAAATGACCTAAATGTTCAACCAATGACACAAAATCACTTATTGGATGCACAAGATTGGTTAAAAACCCTAATTGGATGAGAATAATCCTAGGGAGGACGAAAATGACCTAAATGTTCAACCAATGACACAAAATCACTTATTGGATGCACAAGACTGGTTAAAAACCCTAATTGGAAGATAATAAGCCTAGGGAGGACGAAAATGACGTAAATGTTCAAACTATGACACAAAATCACTTATTGGATGCACAAGATTGGTTAAAAACCCTATTTGGAAGAGAATAAGCCTAGGGAGGACGAAAATGACCTAAATGTTCAACCAATGACACAAACGTACTTATTGGATGCACAAGATTGGTTAAAAACCCTAATTGGATGTGAATAAGCCTAGGGAGGACGAAAATGACCTAAATGTTCAAGCAATGACACAAAACCACTTATTGGATGCACAAGATTGGCTAAAAACCCTATTTGGATGAGAATAAGCCTAGGGATGACGAAAATGACCTAAATGTTCAACCAATGACACAAAATCACTTATTGGATGCACAAGATTGGTTAAAAACCCTAATTGGATTAGAATATGCCTAGGGAGGACGAAAATGATCTAAATGTTCATCCAATGACACAAAATCACTTATTGGATGCACAAGATTGGTTAAAAACCCTAATTGGATGAGAATAAGCCTAGGGAGGACTAAAATGACGTAAATGTTCAACCAATGACACAAAATCACTTATTGGATGCACAAGATTGGTCAAAAACCCTAATTGGATGAGAAAAATCCTAGGGAGGACGAAAATGACCTAAATGTTCAATCAATGACACAAACATACTTATTGGATGCACAAGATTGGTTAAAAACCCTAATTGGAAGAGAATAAGCCTAGGGAGGACGAAAATGACCTAAATGTTCAACCAATGACACAAACATACTTATTGGATGCACAAGATTGGTTAAAAACCCTAATTGGATGAGAATAAGCCTAGGGAGGACGAAAATGACCTAAATGTTCAACCAATGACACAAAATCACTTATCTGATGCACAAGATTGGTTAAAAACCCTAATTGGATTAGAATAAGCTTAGGGAGGAAGAAAATGACCTAAATGTTCATCCAATGACACAAAACAACTAATTGGATGCACAAGATTGGTTAAAAACCCTAATTGGATGAGAATAATCCTAGGGAGGACGAAAATGACGTAAATGTTCAACCAATGACACAAAATCACTTATTGGATGCACAAGATTGGTTAAAAACCCTAATTGGAAGAGAATAAGCCTAGGGAGGACGAAAATGACCTAAATGTTCAACCAATGACACAAACGTACTTTTTGGATGCACAAGATTGGTTAAAAACCCTAATTGGATGAGAATAAGCCTAGGGAGGACGAAAATGACCTAAATGTTCAACCAATGACACAAAATCACTTATTGGATGCACAAGATTGGTTAAAAACCCTAATTGGATTAGAATAAGCTTAGGGAGGAAGAAAATGACCTAAATAACCATCCAATGACACAAAATCACTTATTGGATGCACAAGACTGGTGAAAAACCCTAATTGGATTAGAATAAGCCTAAGGAGGACGAAAATGACCTAAATGTTCATCCAATGACACAAAATCACTTATTGGATGCACACGATTGGTTAAAAACCCTAATTAGATGAGAATAATCCTAGGGAGGACGAAAATGACCTAAATGTTCAACCAATAACACAAAATCACTTATTGGATACACAAGACAGGTTAAAACCCTAATTGGAAGAGAATAAGCCTAGGGAGGACGAAAATGACCTAAATGTTCAACCAATGACACAAAATCACTTATCGGATGCACAAGATTGGTTAAAAACCCTAATTGGATTAGAATAAGCTTAGGGAGGAAGAAAATGACCTAAATCTTCATCCAATGACACAAAATCACTAATTGGATGCACAAGATTGGTTAAAAACCCTAATTGGATGAGAATAATCCTAGGGAGGACGAAAATGACGTAAATGTTCAACCAATGACACAAAATCACTTATTGGATGCACAAGATTGGTTAAAAACCCTAATTGGAAGAGAATAAGCCTAGGGAGGACGAAAATGACCTAAATGTTTAACCAATGACACAAATGTACTTATTGGATGCACAAGATTGGTTAAAAACCTTAATTGGACGAGAATAAGCCTAGGGAGGACGCAAATGACCTAAATGTTCAACCAATGACACAAAATCACTTATCTGATGCACAAGATTGGTTAAAAACCCTAATTGGATTAGAATAAGCTTAGGGAGGAAGAAAATGACCTAAATGTTCATCCAATGACACAAAACAACTAATTGGATGCACAAGATTGGTTAAAAACCCTAATTGGATGAGAATAATCCTAGGGAGGACGAAAATGACGTAAATGTTCAACCAATGACACAAAATCACTTATTGGATGCACAAGATTGGTTAAAAACCCTAATTGGAAGAAAATAAGCCTAGGGAGGACGAAAATGACCTAAATGTTTAACCAATGACACAAACGTACTTTTTGGATGCACAAGATTGGTTAAAAACCCTAATTGGATGAGAATAAGCCTAGGGAGGACGAAAATGACCTAAATGTTCAACCAATGACACAAAATCACTTATTGGAATCAAAAGATTGGTTAAAAACCCTCATTGGATTAGAATAAGCTTTGGGAGGAAGAAAATGACCTAAATAACCATCCAATGACACAAAATCACTTATTGGATGCACAAGATTGGTGAAAAACCCTAATTGGATTAGAATAAGCCTAAGGAGGACGAAAATGGCCTAAATGTTCATCCAATGACACAAAATCACTTATTGGATGCACACGATTGGTTAAAAACCCTAATTGGATGAGAATAATCCTAGGGAGGACGAAAATGACCTAAATGTTCAACCAATAACACAAAATCACTTATTGGATACACAAGACAGGTTAAAACCCTAATTGGAAGAGAATAAGCCTAGGGAGGACGAAAATGACCTAAATGTTCAACCAACGACACAAAATCACTTATCGGATGCACAAGATTGGTTAAAAACCCTAATTGGATTAGAATAAGCTTAGGGAGGAAGAAAATGACCTAAATCTTCATCCAATGACACAAAATCACTAATTGGATGCACAAGATTGGTTAAAAACCCTAATTGGATGAGAATAATCCTAGGGAGGACGAAAATGACGTAAATGTTCAACCAATGACACAAAATCACTTATTGCATGCACAAGATTGGTTAAAAACCCTAATTGGAAGAGAATAAGCCTAGGGAGGACGAAAATGACCTAAATGTTTAACCAATGACACAAACGTACTTATTGGATGCACAAGATTGGTTAAAAACCCTAATTGGAAGACAATAAGCCTAGGGAGGACGAAAATGACCTAAATGTTCAACCAATGACACAAAATCACTTATTGGATGCACAAGATTGGTGAAAAACCCTAATTTGATTAGAATAAGCCTAGGGAGGACGAAAATGACCTAAATGTTCATTCAATTACACAAAATCACTTACTGGATGCACAAGATTGGTTAAAAACCCTAATTGGAAGAGAATAAGCCTAGGGAGGACGAAAATGACCTAAATGTTCAACAATTGACACAAACGTACTTATTGGATGCACAAGATTGGTTAAAAACCCTAATTGGATGAGAATAATCCTAGGGAGGACGAAAATGACCTAAATGTTCAACCAATGACACAAAATCACTTATTGGATGCACAAGATTGGTTAAAAACCCTAATTGGATGAGAATAAGCCTAGGGAGGACGAAAATGACCTAAATGTTCAACCAATGACACAAAATCACTTATTGGATGCACAAGATTGGTTAAAAACCCTAATTGGATTACAATAAGCATAATGAGGACGAAAATGACCTAAATATTCAACCAATGACATAAAATCACTTATTGGATGCACAAGATTGGTTAGAAACCCTAATTGGATGAGAATAAGCTTTTAAAGGTCGAAAATGACCTAAATGTTCAACCAATGACACAAACGTACTTATTGGATGCTCAAGGTTGGTTAAAAATCCTAATTGGATGAGAATAGGCCTAGGGAGGACGAAAATGACCTAAATGTTCAACCAATGACACAAAATCACTTATTGGATGCACAAGATTGGTTAAAAACCCTAATTGGATGAGAATAAGCTTTTAAAGGTCGAAAATGACCTAAATGTTCAACCAATGACACAAACGTACTTATTGGATGCTCAAGGTTGGTTAAAAATCCTAATTGGATGAGAATAAGCCTAGGGAGGACGAAAATGACCTAAATGTTCAACCAAAGACACAAAATCACTTATTGGATGCACAAGATTGGTTAAAAACCCTAATTGGATGAGAATCAGCATTTGGAGGACAAAAATGACCTAAATGTTCAACCAATGACACAAAATCACTTATTGGATGCACAAGATTGGTTAAAAACCCTAATTGGATGAGAATAAGCCTAGGGAGGACGAAAATGACCTAAATGTTCAACCAATGACACAAAATCACTTATTGGATGCACAAGATTGGTTAAAAACCCTAATTGGATTACAATAAGCATAAGGAGGACGAAAATGACCTAAATGTTCAACCAATGACACAAAATCACTAATTGGATGCACAAGATGGGTTAGAAACCCTAATTGGATTAAAATAAGCCTTGGGAGTACGAAAATGACCTAAATGTTCAACCAATGACACAAAATCACTTATTGGATGCACATGATTGGTTAAAAACACTAATTGGATGAGAATAAGCATTTGGAGGACAAAAATGACCTAAATGTTCAACTTGACACAAAATCACTTATTGGATGCACAAGATTGGTTAAAAACCCTAATTGGATGAGAATAAGCCTAGGGAGGACGAAAATGACCTAAATGTTCAACCAATAACACAAAATCACTTATTAGATGCACAAGATTGGTTAAAAACCCTAATTGGATGAGAATAAGCCTAGGGAGGACGAAAATGACCTAAATGTTCAACCAATGACACAAAATCACTTATTGGATGCACAAGATTGGTTAAAAACCCTAATTGGATTAGAATAAGCTTAGGGAGGAAGAAAATGACCTAAATAACCATCCATTGACACAAAATCACATATTGGATGCACAAGAATGGTTAAAAACCCTAATTGGATGAGAATAATCCTATGGAGGACTAAAATGACGTAAATGTTCAACCAATGACACAAAATCACTTATTGGATGCACAAGATTGGTTAAAAACACTAATTGGAAGAGAATAAGCCTAGGGAGGACGAAAATGACCTAAATGTTCAACCAATGACACAAACGTACTTATTGGATACACAAGATTGGTTAAAAACCCTAATTGGATGAGAATAAGCCTAGGGAGGACGAAAATGACCTAAATGTTCAACCAATGACACAAAATCACTTATTGGATGCACAAGATTGGTTAAAAACCCTAATTGGATGAGAATAAGCCTAGGGAGGACGAAAATGACCTAAATGTACATCCAATGACACAAAATCACTTATTGGATGCACAAGATTGGTTAAAAACCCTAATTGGATGAGAATAATCGTATGGAGGACTAAAATGACATAAATGTTCAACCAATGACACAAAATCACTTATTGGATGCACAATATTGGTTAAAAACACTAATTGGAAGAGAATAAGCCTAGGGAGGACGAAAATGACCTAAATGTTCAACCAATGACACAAACGTACTTATTGGATGCACAAGATTGGTTAAAAACCCTAATTGGATGAGAATAAGCCTAGGGAGGACGAAAATGACCTAAATGTTCAACCAATGACAAAAAATCACTTATTGGATGCACAAGATTGGTTAAAAACCCTAATTGGATTAGAATAAGCTTAGGGAGGACGAAAATGACCTAAATGTTCAACCAATGAGACAAAATCACTTATTGGATGCACAAGATTGGTTAAAAACCCTAATTGGAAGAGAATAAGCCTAGGGAGGACGAAAATGACCTAAATGTTCAACCAATGATACAAATGTACTGATTGGATGCACAAGATTGGTTAAAAACCCTAATTGGAAGAGAATAAGCCTAGGGAGGACGAAAATGACCTAAATGTTTAACCAATGACACAAACGTACTTATTGGATGCACAAGATAGGTTAAAAACCCTAATTGGATGAGAATAAGCCTAGGGAGGACGAAAATGACCTAATTGTTCATCCAATGACACAAAATCACTTATTGGATGCACAAGATTGGTTAAAAACCCTAATTGGATGAGAATAAGCCTAGGGAGGACGAAAATGACCTAATTGTTCATCCAATGACACAAAATCAATTATTGGATGCACAAGATTGGTTAAAAACCCTAATTGGATGAGAATAATCCTATGGAGGACTAAAATGACATAAATGTTCAACCAATGACACAAAATCACTTATTGGATGCACAATATTGGTTAAAAACCCTAATTGGAAGAGAATAAGCCTAGGGAGGACGAAAATGACCTAAATGTTCAACCAATGACACAAACGTACTTATTGGATGCACAAGATTGGTTAAAAACCCTAATTGGATGATAATAAGCCTAGGGAGGACGAAATTGACCTAAATGTTTAACCAATGACACAAACGTACTTATTGGATGCACAAGATTGGATAAAAACCCTAATTGGATGAGAATAATCCTAGGGAGGACGAAAATAACCTAAATGTTCAACCAATGACACAAAATCACTTATTGGATGCACAAGACTAGTTAAAAACCCTAATTTGGAAGAGAATAAGCCTAGGGAGGATGAAAATGACATAAATGTTCAACCATTGACACAAACATACTTATTGGATGCACAAGATTGGTTAAAAACCCTAATTGGATGAGAATAAGCCTAGGGAGGACGAAAATGACCTAAATGTTCAACCAATGACACAAACGTACTTATTGGATGCACAAGATTGGTTAAAAACCCTAATTGGATTAGAATAAGCCTAGGGAGGACGAAAATGACCTAAATGTTCAACCAATGACACAAAATCACTTATTGGATGTACAATATTGGTTAAAAACCCTAATTGGATGAGAATAATCCTAGGGAGGACGAAAATGACGTAAATGTTCAACCAATGACACAAAATCACTTATTGGATGCACAAGATTGGTTAAAAACCCTAATTGGAAGAGAATAAGCATAGGGAGGACGGAAATGACCTAAATGTTCAACCAATGACACAAACGTACTTATTGGATGCACAAGATTGGTTAAAAACCCTAATTGGATGAGAATAAGCTTAGGGAGGACGAAAATGACCTAAATATTCATCCAACGACACAAAATCACTTATTGGATGCAAAAGATTGGTTAAAAACCCTAATTGGATGAGAATAATCCTAAGGAGGACGAAAATGACGTAAATGTTCAACCAATGACACAAAATCACTTATTGGATGCACATGATTGGTTAAAAACCCTAATTGGATTAGAATAATCCAAGGGAGGACGAAAATGACCTAAATGTTCATCCAATGACCCAAAATCACTTATTGGATGCAAAAGATTGGTTAAAAACCCTAATTGGATGAGAATAATCCTAGGGAGGACGAAAATGACGTAAATGTTCAACCAATGACACAAAATCACTTATTGGATGCACAAGATTGGTTAAAAACCCTAATTGGAAGAGAATAAGCCTAGGGAGGACGAAAATGACCTAAATAATCAACCAATGACACAAACGTACTTATTGGATGCACAAGATAGGTTAAAAACCCTAATTGGATGAGAATAAGCCTAGGGAGGACGAAAATGACCTAAATGTTCAACCAATGACACAAAATCACTTATTGGATGCACAAGATTGGTTAAAAACCCTAATTGGATGAGAATAATCCTAGGGAGGACGAAAATGACCTAAATGGTCAACCAATGACACAAACGTACTTATTGGATGCACAAGATTGGTTAAAAACCCTAATTGGATGAGAATAAGCCAAGGGAGGACGAAAATGACCTAAATGTTCAACCAATGACACAAAATCACTTATTGGATGCACAAGATTGGTTAAAAACCCTAATTGGATGAGAATAAGCCTAGGGAGGACGAAAATGACCTAAATGTTCAACCAATGACACAAAATCACTTATTGGATGCACAAGATTATTTAAAAACCCTAATTGGATTACAATAAGCATAATGAGGACGAAAATGACCTAAATGTTCAACCAATGACATAAAATCACTTATTGGATGCACAAGATTGGTTAGAAACCCTAATTGGATGAGAATAAGCTTTTAAAGGTCGAAAATGACCTAAATGTTCAACCAATGACACAAACGTACTTATTGGATGCTCAAGGTTGGTTAAAAATCCTAATTGGATGAGAATAGGCCTAGGGAGGACGAAAATGACCTAAATGTTCATCCAATGACACAAAATCACTTATTGGATGCACAAGATTGGTTAAAAACCCTAATTGGATGAGAATAAGCTTTTAAAGGTCGAAAATGACCTAAATGTTCAACCAATGACACAAACGTACTTATTGGATGCTCAAGGTTGGTTAAAAATCCTAATTGGATGAGAATAAGCCTAGGGAGGACGAAAATGATCTAAATGTTCAACCAATGACACAAAATCACTTATTGGATGCACAAGATTGGTTAAAAACCCTAATTGGATGAGAATAAGCTTTTAAAGGTCGAAAATGACCTAAATGTTCAACCAATGACACAAACGTACTTATTGGATGCTCAAGGTTGGTTAAAAATCCTAATTGGATGAGAATAAGATTAGGGAGGACGAAAATGACCTAAATGTTCAACCAATGACACAAAATCACTTATTGGATGCACAAGATTGGTTAAAAACCCTAATTGGATGAGAATAAGCCTAGGGAGGACGAAAATGACCTAAATGTTCAACCAATGACACAAAATCACTTATCTGATGCACAAGATTGGTTAAAAACCCTAATTGGATTAGAACAAGCTTAGGGAGGAAGAAAATGATTTAAATGTTCATCCAATGACACAAAACAACTAATTGGATGCACAAGATTGGTTAAAAACCCTAATTGGATGAGAATAAGCCTAGGGAGGACGAAAATGACCTAAATGTTCAACCAATGACACAAAATCACTTATTGGATGCACAAGATTGGTTAAAAACCCTAATTGGATGAGAATAAGCGTAGGGAGGACGAAAATGACCTAAATGTTCAACCAATGTCACAAAATCACTTATTGGATGCACAAGATTGGTTAAAAACCCTAATTGGATGAGAATAAGCCTAAGGAGGACGAAAATGACCTAAATGTTCAACCAATGACACAAAATCACTTATTGGATGCACAAGATTGGTTAAAAACCCTAATTGGATGAGAATAAGCTTTTAAAGGTCGAAAATGACCTAAATGTACAACCAATGACACAAACGTACTTATTGGATGCTCAAGGATGGTTAAAAATCCTAATTGGATGAGAATAAGCCTAGGGAGGACGAAAATGACCTAAATATTCAACCAATGACACAAAATCACTTATTGGATGCACAAGATTGGTTAAAAACCCTAATTGGATGAGAATAAGCATTTGGAGGACAAAAATGACCTAAATGTTCAACCAATGACACAAAATAACTTATTGGATGCACAAGATTGGTTAAAAACCCTAATTGGATGAGAATAAGCCTAAGGAGGAAGAAAATGGCCTAAATGTTCAACCAATGACACAAAATCACTTATTGGATGCACAAGATTGGTTAAAAACCCTAATTGGATGAGAATAAGCCTAGGGAGGACGAAAATGACCTAAATGTTCAACCAATGACACAAAATCACTTATTGGATGCACAAGATTGGTTAAAAACCCTAATTGGATCACAATAAGCCTAAGGAGGACGAAAATGACCTAAATGTTCAACCAATGACATAAAATCACTTATTGGATGCACAAGATTGGTTAGAAACCCTAATTGGATGAGAATAAGCTTTTAAAGGTCGAAAATGACCTAAATGTTCAACCAATGACACAAAATCACTTATTGGATGCACAAGATTGGTTAAAAACCCTAATTGGATGAGAATAAGCCTAGGGAGGACGAAAATGACCTAAATGTTCAACCAATGACACAAAATCACTTATTGGATGCACAAGATTGGTTAAAAACCCTAATTGGATTAGAATAAGCATAGGGAGGAAGAAAATGACCTAAATAACCATCCAATGACACAAAATCACATATTGGATGCACAAGAATGGTTAAAAACCCTAATTGGATGAGAATAATCCTATGGAGGACTAAAATGACGTAAATGTTCAACCAATGACACAAAATCACTTATTGGATGCACAATATTGGTTAAAAACCCTAATTGGAAGAGAATAAGCCTAGGGAGGACGAAAATGACCTAAATGTTCAACCAATGACACAAAATCACTTATTGGATGCACAAGATTGGTTAAAAACCCTAATTGGATGAGAATAATCCCAGGGAGGACGAAAATGACTTAAATGTTCAAACAATGATACAAAATCACTTATTGGATGCACAAGATTGGTTAAAAACCCTAATTGGATGATAATAAGACTAGGGAGGACGAAAATGACCTAAATGTTCAACGAATGACACAAAATCACTTATTGGATGCACAACATTGGTGAAAAACCCTAATTGGATGAGAATAATCCTAGGGTGGACGAAAATGACCTAAATGTTCAACCAATGACACAAAATCACTTATTGGATGCACAAGACTAGTTAAAAACCCTAATTGGAAGAGAATAAGCCTAGGGAGGACGAAAATGACCTAAATGTTCATCCAATGACACAAAATCACTGATTGGATGCACAAGATTGGTTAAAAACCCTAATTGGATGAGAATAATCCTAGGGAGGACGAAAATGACCTAAATGTTCAACCAATGAGACAAAATCACTTATTGGATGCACAAGACTGGTTAAAAACCCTAATTGGAAGAGAATAAGCCTAGGGAGGGCGAAAATGACCTAAATGTTGAACCATTGACACACACATACTTATTGGATGCACAAGATTGGTTAAAAACCCTAATTGGATTAGAATAAGCCTAGGGAGGACAAAATGACCTAAATGTTCAACCAATGACACAAAATCACTTATTGGATGCACAAGATTGGTTAAAAACCCTAATTGGATGAGAATAAGCCTAGGGAGGACGAAAATGACCTAAATGTTCAACCAATGACACAAAATCACTTATTGGATGCACAAGATTGGTTAAAAACCCTAATTGGATTAGAATAAGCTTAGGGAGGAAGAAAATGACCTAAATAACCATCCATTGACACAAAATCACATATTGGATGCACAAGAATGGTTAAAAACCCTAATTGGATGAGAATAATCCTATGGAGGACTAAAATGACGTAAATGTTCAACCAATGACACAAAATCACTTATTGGATGCACAAGATTGGTTAAAAACACTAATTGGAAGAGAATAAGCCTAGGGAGGACGAAAATGACCTAAATGTTCAACCAATGACACAAACGTACTTATTGGATGCACAAGATTGGTTAAAAACCCTAATTGGATGAGAATAAGCCTAGGGAGGACGAAAATGACCTAAATGTTCAACCAATGACACAAAATCACTTATCTGATGCACAAGATTGGTTAAAAACCCTAATTGGATTAGAATAAGCTTAGGGAGGAAGAAAATGATTTAAATGTTCATCCAATGACACAAAACAACTAATTGGATGCACAAGATTGGTTAAAAACCCTAATTGGATGAGAATAAGCCTAGGGAGGACGAAAATGACCTAAATGTTCAACCAATGACACAAAATCACTTATTGGATGCACAAGATTGGTTAAAAACCGTAATTGGATGAGAATAAGCATAGGGAGGACGAAAATGACCTAAATGTTCAACCAATGACACAAACGTACTTATTGGATGTACAAGATTGGTTAAAAACCCTAATTGGATGAGAATAAGCCTAGGGAGGACGAAAATGACCTAAATGTTCAACCAATGACACAAAATCACTTATTGGATGCACAAGATTGGTTAAAAACCCTAATTGGATGAGAATAAGCCTAGGGAGGACGAAAATGACCTAAATGTACATCCAATGACACAAAATCACTTATTGGATGCACAAGATTGGTTAAAAACCCTAATTGGATGAGAATAATCGTATGGAGGACTAAAATGACATAAATGTTCAACCAATGACACAAAATCACTTATTGGATGCACAATATTGGTTAAAAACACTAATTGGAAGAGAATAAGCCTAGGGAGGACGAAAATGACCTAAATGTTCAACCAATGACACAAACGTACTTATTGGATGCACAAGATTGGTTAAAAACCCTAATTGGATGAGAATAAGCCTAGGGAGGACGAAAATGACCTAAATGTTCAACCAATGACACAAAATCACTTATTGGATGAACAAGATTGGTTAAAAACCCTAATTGGACGAGAATAAGCCTAGGGAGGACGAAAATGACCTAAATGTTCAACCAATGACACAAAATCACTTATTGGATGCACAAGAATGGTTAAAAACCCTAATTGGACGAGAATAAACTGGATGCACAAGATTGGTTAAAAACCCTAATTGGACGAGAATAAGCCTAGGGAGGACGAAAATGACCTAAATGTTCAACCAATGACACAAAATCACTTATTGGATGCACAAGATTGGTTAAAAACCCTAATTGAACGAGAATAAGCCTAGGAAGGACGAAAATGACCTAAATGTTCAACCAATGACACAAAATCACTTATTGGATGCACAAGATTGGTTAAAAACCCTAATTGGACGAGAATAAGCCTAGGGAGGACGAAAATGACCTAAATGTTCAACCAATGACACAAAATCACTTATTGGATGCACAAGATTGGTTAAAAACCCTAATTGGACGAGAATAAGCTTTTGGAGGTCATAAATGACCTAAATGTTCAACTAATGACACAAATGTACTTATTGGATGCACAAGATTGTTAAAAAACCCTAATTGGACGAGAATAAGTATTGGGAGGACGAAATTGACCTAAATGTTCAACCAATGACACAAAATCACTTATTGGATGCACAAGATTGGTTAAAAACCCTAATTGGACGAGAATAAGCCTTGGGAGGACGAAAATGACCTAAATGTTCAACCAATGACACAAATGTACTTATTGGATGCACAAGATTGGTTAAAAACCCTAATTGGACACGAATAAGCCTTTGGAGGACGACAATGACCTAAATGTTCAACCAATGACACAAATGTACTTATTGGATGCACAAGATTGGTTAAAAACCCTAATTGGACGAGAATAAGCCTTGGGAGGACGAAAATGACCTAAATGTTCAACCAATGACACAAACGTACTTATTGGATGCACAAGATTGGTTAAAAACCCTAATTGGATGAGAATAAGCCTAGGGAGGACGAAAATGACCTAAATGTTCAACCAATGACAAAAAATCACTTATTGGATGCACAAGATTGGTTAAAAACCCTAATTGGATTAGAATAAGCTTAGGGAGGACGAAAATGACCTAAATGTTCAACCAATGAGACAAAATCACTTATTGGATGCACAAGATTGGTTAAAAACCCTAATTGGAAGAGAATAAGCCTAGGGAGGACGAAAATGACCTAAATGTTCAACCAATGATACAAATGTACTGATTGGATGCACAAGATTGGTTAAAAACCCTAATTGGAAGAGAATAAGCCTAGGGAGGACGAAAATGACCTAAATGTTTAACCAATGACACAAACGTACTTATTGGATGCACAAGATAGGTTAAAAACCCTAATTGGATGAGAATAAGCCTAGGGAGGACGAAAATGACCTAATTGTTCATCCAATGACACAAAATCACTTATTGGATGCACAAGATTGGTTAAAAACCCTAATTGGATGAGAATAAGCCTAGGGAGGACGAAAATGACCTAATTGTTCATCCAATGACACAAAATCAATTATTGGATGCACAAGATTGGTTAAAAACCCTAATTGGATGAGAATAATCCTATGGAGGACTAAAATGACATAAATGTTCAACCAATGACACAAAATCACTTATTGGATGCACAATATTGGTTAAAAACCCTAATTGGAAGAGAATAAGCCTAGGGAGGACGAAAATGACCTAAATGTTCAACCAATGACACAAACGTACTTATTGGATGCACAAGATTGGTTAAAAACCCTAATTGGATGATAATAAGCCTAGGGAGGACGAAATTGACCTAAATGTTTAACCAATGACACAAACGTACTTATTGGATGCACAAGATTGGATAAAAACCTTAATTGGATGAGAATAATCCTAGGGAGGACGAAAATAACCTAAATGTTCAACCAATGACACAAAATCACTTATTGGATGCACAAGACTAGTTAAAAACCCTAATTTGGAAGAGAATAAGCCTAGGGAGGATGAAAATGACATAAATGTTCAACCATTGACACAAACATACTTATTGGATGCACAAGATTGGTTAAAAACCCTAATTGGATGAGAATAAGCCTAGGGAGGACGAAAATGACCTAAATGTTCAACCAATGACACAAACGTACTTATTGGATGCACAAGATTGGTTAAAAACCCTAATTGGATGAGAATAAGCCTAGGAAGGACGAAAATGACCTAAATGTTCAACCAATGACACAAAATCACTTATTGGATGCACAAGATTGGTTAAAAACCCTAATTGGATGAGAATAATCCTAGGGAGGACGAAAATGACCTAAATGTTCAACCAATGACACAAACGTACTTATTGGATGCACAAGATTGGTTAAAAACCCTAATTGGATGATAATAAGCCTAGGGAGGACGAAAATGACCTAAATGTTCAACCAATGACACAAAATCACTTATTGGATGCACAAGATTGGTTAAAAACCCTAATTGGATTAGAATAAGCCTATGGAGGACGAAAATGACCTAAATGTTCAACCAATGAGACAAAATCACTTATTGGATGCACAAGATTGGTTAAAAACCCTAATTGGAAGAGAATAAGCCTAGGGAGGACGAAAATGACCTAAATGTTCAACCAATGAAAGAAACGTACTAATTGGATGCACAAGATTTGTTAAAAACCCTAATTGGAAGAGAATAAGCCTAGGGAGGACGAAAATGATCTAAATGTTTAACCAATAACACAAACGTACTTATTGGATGCACAAGATTAGTTAAAAACCCTAATTGGATGAGAATAATCCTAGGGAGGACGAAAATGACCTAAATGTTCAACCAATGAGACAAAATCATTTATTGGATGCACAAGATCGGTTAAAAACCCTAATTGGAAGAGAATAAGCCTAGGGAGGACGAAAATGACCTAAATGTTCAACCAATGACACAAAATCACTTCTTGGATGCACAAGATTGGTTAAAAACCCTAATTGGATGAGAATAATCCTAGGGAGGACGAAAATGACCTAAATGTTTAACCAATTACACAAACGTACTTATTGGATGCACAAGATTGGTTAAAAACCCTAATTGGATGAGAATAATCCTAGGGAGGACGAAAATGACCTAAATGTTCAACCAATGACAGAAAATCACTTATTGGATGCACAAGATTGGTTAAAAACCCTAATTGGATGAGAATAATCCCAAGGAGGACGAAAATGACGTAAATGTTCAAACAATGATACAAAATCACTTATTGGATGCACAAGATTGGTTAAAAACCCTAATTGGATGATAATAAGACTAGGGAGGACGAAAATGACCTAAATGTTCAACCAATGACACAAAATCACTTATTGGATGCACAAGACTAGTTAAAAACCCTAATTGGAAGAGAATAAGCCTAGGGAGGACGAAAATGACCTAAATGTTCATCCAATGACACAAAATCACTGATTGGATGCACAAGATTGGTTAAAAACCCTAATTGGATGAGAATAATCCTAGGGAGGACGAAAATGACCTAAATGTTCAACCAATGAGACAAAATCACTTATTGGATGCACAAGACTGGTTAAAAACCCTAATTGGAAGAGAATAAGCCTAGGGAGGGCGAAAATGACCTAAATGTTCAACCATTGACACACACATACTTATTGGATGCACAAGATTGGTTAAAAACCCTAATTGGATGAGAATAAGCCTAGGGAGAACAAAATGACCTAAATGTTCAACCAATGACAAAAAATCACTTATCGGATGCACAAGATTGGTTAAAAACCCTAATTGGAAGAGAATAAACCTAGGGAGGACGAAAATGACCTAAATGTTTAACCAATGACACAAACGTACTTATTGGATGCATAAGATTGGTTAAAAACCCTAATTGGATGAGAATAATCCTAGGGAGGACGAAAATGACCTAAATGTTCAACCAATGAGACAAAATCGCTTATTGGATGCACAAGATTGGTTAAAAACCTTAATTGGAAGAGAATAAGCCTAGGGAGGACGAAAATGACCTAAATGTTCAACCAATGATACAAACGTACTGATTGGATGCACAAGATTGGTTAAATAATTGGAAGAGAATAAGCCTAGGGAGGACGAAAATAACCTAAATGTTTAACCAATGACACAAACGTACTTATTGGATGCACAAGATTGGTTAAAAACCCTAATTGGATGAGAATAAGCCTAGGGAGGACGAAAATGACCTAAATGTTCAACCAATGACACAAAATCACTTATTGGATGGCCAAGATTGGTTAAAAACCCTAATTGGATGAGAATAAGCCTAGGGAGGACGAAAATGACCTAAATGTTCAACCAATGACACAAAATCACTTATTGGATGCACAAGATTGGTTAAAAACCCTAATTGGATGAGAATAATCCTAGGGAGGACGAAAATGACCTAAATGTTTAAGCAATTACACAAACGTACTTATTGGATGCACAAGATTGGTTAAAAACCCTAATTGGATGAGAATAATCCTAGGGAGGACGAAAATGACCTAAATGTTCAACCAATGACACAAAATCACTTATTGGATGCACAAGATTGGTTAAAAACCCTAATTGGATTAGAATAATCCTAGGGAGGACGAAAATGACGTAAATGTTCAACCAATGACACAAAATCACTTATTGGATGCCCAAGATTGGTTAAAAAACCTAATTCGATGAGAATAATCCTAGGGAGGACGAAAATGACGTAAATGTTCAACCAATGACACAAAATCACTTATTGGATGCACAAGATTGGTTAAAAACCCTAATTGGATGAGAATAAGCCTAGGGAGGACGAAAATGACCTAAATGTTCATCCAATGACACAAAATCACTTATTGGATGCACAAGATTGGTTAAAAACCCTAATTGGATGAGAATAATCCTATGGAGGACTAAAATGACATAAATGTTCAACCAATGACACAAAATCACTAATTGGATGCACAATATTGGTTAAAAACCCTAATTGGAAGAGAATAAGCCTAGGGAGGACGAAAATGACCTAAATGTTCAACCAATGACACAAACGTACTTATTGGATGCACAAGATTGGTTAAAAACCCTAATTGGATGATAACAAGCCTAGGGAGGACGAAAATGACCTAAATGTTCAACCAATGACACAAAATCACTTATTGGATGCAGAAGATTGGTGAAAAACCCTAATTGGATTAGAATAAGCCTTAGGAGGACGAAAATGACCTAAATGTTCATCCAATGACACAAAATCACTTATTGGATGCACAAGATTGGTTAAAAACCCTAATTGGATGAGAATAATCCTAGGGAGGACGAAAATGACCTAAATGTTCAAACAATGACACAAAATCACTTATTGGATGCACAAGATTGGTTAAAAACCCTAATTGGAAGAGAATAAGCCTAGGGAGGACGAAAATGACCTAAATGTTCAACCAATCACACAAACGTACTTATTGGATGCACAAGATTGGTTAAAAACCCTAATTGGAAGAGAATAAGCCTAGGGAGGACGAAAATGACCTAAATGTTCAACCAATCACACAAACGTACTTATTGGATGCACAAGATTGGTTAAAAACCCTAATTGGATGAGAATAAGCCTAGGGAGGACGAAAATGACCTAAATGTTCAACCAATGACACAAAATCACTTATTGGATGCACAAGATTGGTTAAAAACCCTAATTGGTTGAGAATAATCCTAGGGAGGACGAAAATGACGTAGATGTTCAACCAATGACACAAAATCACTTATTGGATGCACAAGATTGGTTAAAAACCCTAATTGGATGAGAATAAGCCTAGGGAGGACGAAAATGACCTAAATGTTCAACCAATGACACAAAATCACTTATTGGATGCACAAGATTGGTTAAAAACCCTAATTGGATGAGAATAAGCCTAGGGAGGACGAAAATGACATAAATGTTCAACCGATGACACAAAATCACTTATTGGATGCACAAGATTGGTTAAAAACCCTAATTGGATGAGAATAAGCCCAGGGAGGACCAAAATGACCTAAATGTTCAACCGATGACACAAAATCACTTATTGGATGCACAAGATTGGTTAAAAAGCCTAATTGGATGAGTATAAGTCTAGGGAGGACGAAAATGACCTAAATGTTCAACCAATGACACAAAATCACTTATTGGATGCAAAAGATTTGTTAAAAAACCTAATTGGATGAGAATAAGCCTAGGGATGACGAAAATGACCTAAATGTTCAACCAATGACACAAAATCACTTATTGGATGCACAAGATTGGTTAAAAACCCTAATTGGATGAGAATAAGCCTAGGGAGGACGAAAATGACCTAAATGTTCTACCAATGATACAAAATCACTTATTGGATGCACAAGATTGGTTAAAAACCCTAATTGGATGAGAATAAGCCTAGGGAGGACGAAAATGACCTAAATGTTCAACCAATGACACAAAATCACTTATTGGATGCACAAGATTGGTTAAAAACCCTAATTGGATGAGAATAAGCCTAGGAAGGACGAAAATGACCTAAATGTTCAACCAATGACACAAAATCACTTATTGGATGCAAAAGATTTGTTAAAAAACCTAATTGGATGAGAATAAGCCTAGAGATGACGAAAATGACCTAAATGTTCAACCAATGACACAAAATCACTTATTCGATGCACAAGATTCGTTAAAAAGCCTAATTGGATGAGAATAATCCTAGGGATGACGAAAATGACCTAAATGTTCAACCAATGACACAAAATCACTTATTGGATGCACAAGATTGGTTAAAAACCCTAATTGGATGAGAATAAGCCTAGGGAGGACGAAAATGACCTAAATGTTCAACCAATGACACAAAATCACTTATTGGATGCACAAGATTGGTTAAAAACCCTAATTGGATGAGAATAAGCCTAGGGAGGACGAAAATGACCTAAATGTACATCCAATGACACAAAATCACTTATTGGATGCACAAGATTGGTTAAAAACCCTAATTGGATGAGAATAATCGTATGGAGGACTAAAATGACATAAATGTTCAACCAATGACACAAAATCACTTATTGGATGCACAATATTGGTTAAAAACACTAATTGGAAGAGAATAAGCCTAGGGAGGACGAAAATGACCTAAATGTTCAACCAATGACACAAACGTACTTATTGGATGCACAAGATTGGTTAAAAACCCTAATTGGATGAGAATAAGCCTAGGGAGGACGAAAATGACCTAAATGTTCAACCAATGACACAAACGTACTTATTGGATGCACAAGAATGGTTAAAAACCCTAATTGGATGAGAATAAGCCTAGGGAGGATGAAAATGACCTAACTGTTCAACCAATGACACAAAATCACTTATTGGATGCACAAGATTGGTTAAAAACCCTAATTGGATGAGAATAAGCCTAGGGAGGACGAAAATGACCTAAATGTTCAACCAATGACACAAAATCACTTATTGGATGCACAAGATTGGTTAAAAACCCTAATTGGATTAGGATAACCCTTGGGAGGCAAAAATGACGTAAATGTTCAACCAATGACACAAAATCACTTATTGGATGCACAAGATTGGTTAAAAACCCTAATTGGATGAGAATATGCTTTTGGAGGATGAAAATGACCTAAATGTTCAACTAATGACACAAACGTACTTATTGGATGCACAAGATTGGTTAAAAACCCTAATTGGATTACAATAAGCCTAAGGAGGACAAAAATGATCTAAATGTTCAACCAATGACACAAAATCACTTATTGGATGCACAAGATTGGTTAAAAACCCTAATTGGATGATAATAAGCATTTGGAGGACAAAAATGACCTAAATGTTCAACCAATGACACAAAATCACTTATTGGATGCACAAGATTGGTTAAAAACCCTAATTGGATGAGAATAAGCCTAGGGAGGACGAAAATGACCTAAATGTTCAACCAATGACACAAAATCACTTATTGGATGCACAAGATTCGTTAAAAACCCTAATTACATGAGAATAAGCCTAGGGAGGACGAAAATGACCTAAATGTTCAACCAATGACACAAAATCACTTATTGGATGCACAAGATTGGTTAAAAACCCTAATTGGATGAGAATAAGCCTAGGGAGGACGAAAATGACCTAAATGTTCAACCAATGACACAAAATCACTTATTGGATGCACAAGATTGGTTAAAAACCCTAATTGCATGAGAATAAGCATTTGGAGGACGAAAATGACCTAAATGTTCAACCAATGACACAAACGTACTTATTGGATGCACAAGATTGGTTAAAAACCCTAATTGGATGAGAATAAGCCTAGGGAGGACGAAAATGACCTAAATGTTCAACCAATGACAAAAAATCACTTATTGGATGCACAAGATTGGTTAAAAACCCTAATTGGATTAGAATAAGCTTAGGGAGGACGAAAATGACCTAAATGTTCAACCAATGAGACAAAATCACTTATTGGATGCACAAGATTGGTTAAAAACCCTAATTGGAAGAGAATAAGCCTAGGGAGGACGAAAATGACCTAAATGTTCAACCAATGATACAAATGTACTGATTGGATGCACAAGATTGGTTAAAAACCCTAATTGGAAGAGAATAAGCCTAGGGAGGACGAAAATGACCTAAATGTTTAACCAATGACACAAACGTACTTATTGGATGCACAAGATAGGTTAAAAACCCTAATTGGATGAGAATAAGCCTAGGGAGGACGAAAATGACCTAATTGTTCATCCAATGACACAAAATCACTTATTGGATGCACAAGATTGGTTAAAAACCCTAATTGGATGAGAATAAGCCTAGGGAGGACGAAAATGACCTAATTGTTCATCCAATGACACAAAATCAATTATTGGATGCACAAGATTGGTTAAAAACCCTAATTGGATGAGAATAATCCTATGGAGGACTAAAATGACATAAATGTTCAACCAATGACACAAAATCACTTATTGGATGCACAATATTGGTTAAAAACCCTAATTGGAAGAGAATAAGCCTAGGGAGGACGAAAATGACCTAAATGTTCAACCAATGACACAAACGTACTTATTGGATGCACAAGATTGGTTAAAAACCCTAATTGGATGATAATAAGCCTAGGGAGGACGAAAATGACCTAAATGTTCAACCAATGACACAAAATCACTTATTGGATGCGCAAGATTGGTGAAAAACCCTAATTGGATTAGAATAAGCCTAAGGAGGACGAAAATGACCTAAATGTTCATCCAATGACACAAAATCACTGATTGGATGCACAAGATTGGTTAAAAACCCTAATTGGATGAGAATAATCCTAGGGAGGACGGAAATGACCTAAATGTTCGCCAATGACACAAAATCATTTATTGGATGCACAAGACTAGTTAAAAACCCTAATTGGAAGAGAATAAGCCTAGGGAGGACGAAAATGACCTAAATGTTCATCCAATGACACAAAATCACTGATTGGATGCACAAGATTGGTTAAAAACCCTAATTGGATGAGAATAATCCTAGGGAGGACGAAAATGACCTAAATGTTCAACCAATGACA
>JBBPBP010000004.1:35048730-35074097 GCA_037974735.1 Cicer chorassanicum
AAAATGACATAAATGTTCAACCAATGACACAAAATCACTAATTGGATGCACAATATTGGTTAAAAACCCTAATTGGAAGAGAATAAGCCTAGGGAGGACGAAAATGACCTAAATGTTCAACCAATGACACAAACGTACTTATTGGATGCACAAGATTGGTTAAAAACCCTAATTGGATGATAATAAGCCTTGGGAGGACGAAAATGACCTAAATGTTCAACCAATGACACAAAATCACTTATTGGATGCGCAAGATTGGTGAAAAACCCTAATTGGATTAGAATAAGCCTAAGGAGGACGAAAATGACCTAAATGTTCATCCAATGACACAAAATCACTGATTGGATGCACAAGATTGGTTAAAAACCCTAATTGGATGAGAATAATCCTAGGGAGGACGAAAATGACCTAAATGTTCGCCAATGACACAAAATCATTTATTGGATGCACAAGACTAGTTAAAAACCCTAATTGGAAGAGAATAAGCCTAGGGAGGACGAAAATGACCTAAATGTTCATCCAATGACACAAAATCACTGATTGGATGCACAAGATTGGTTAAAAACCCTAATTGGATGAGAATAATCCTAGGGAGGACGAAAATGACCTAAATGTTCAACCAATGACACAAAATCAATTATTGGATGCACTAGACTGGTTAAAAACCCTAATTGGAAGAGAATAAGCCTAGGGAGGGCGAAAACGACCTAAATGTTCAACCATTGACACAAACATACTTATTGGATGCACAAGATTGGTTAAAAACCCTAATTGGATGAGAATAAGCCTAGGGAGGACGAAAATGACCTAAATGTTCAACCAATGACAAAAAATCACTTATCGGATGCACAAGATTGGTTAAATACCCTAATTAGAATAGAATAAGCTTAGGGAGGAAGAAAATGACCTAAATGTTCATCCAATGACACAAAATCACTTATTGGATGCACAAGATTGGTTAAAAACCCTAATTGGATGAGAATAATCCTAGGTAGGACGAAAATGACGTAAATGTTCAACCAAAGACACAAAATCACTTATTGGATGCACAAGATTGGTTAAAAACCCTAATTGGATGAGAATAAGCCTAGGGAGGACGAAATTGACCTAAATGTTTAACCAATGACACAAACGTACTTATTGGATGCACAAGATTGGTTAAAAACCCTAATTGGATGAGAATAATCCTATGGAGGACTAAAATGACGTAAATGTTCAACCAATGACACAAAATCACTTATTGGATGCACAATATTGGTTAAAAACCCTAATTGGAAGAGAATAAGCCTAGGGAGGACGAAAATGACCTAAATGTTCAACCAATGACACAAACGTACTTATTGGATGCACAAGATTGGTTAAAAACCCTAATTGGATGATAATAAGCCTAGGGAGGACGAAATTGACCTAAATGTTTAACCAATGACACAAACGTACTTATTGGATGCACAAGATTGGATAAAAACCTTAATTGGATGAGAATAATCCTAGGGAGGACGAAAATAACCTAAATGTTCAACCAATGACACAAAATCACTTATTGGATGCACAAGACTAGTTAAAAACCCTAATTTGGAAGAGAATAAGCCTAGGGAGGATGAAAATGACATAAATGTTCAACCATTGACACAAACATACTTATTGGATGCACAAGATTGGTTAAAAACCCTAATTGGATGAGAATAAGCCTAGGGAGGACGAAAATGACCTAAATGTTCAACCAATGACACAAACGTACTTATTGGATGCACAAGATTGGTTAAAAACACTAATTGGATGAGAATAAGCCTAGGGAGGACGAAAATGACCTAAATGTTCAACCAATGACACAAACGTACTTATTGGATGCACAAGATTGGTTTAAAACCCTAATTGGATGAGAATAAGCCTAGGGAGGACGAAAATGACCTAAATGTTCATCCAATGACACAAAATCACTGATTGGATGCACAAGATTGGTTAAAAACCCTAATTGGATGAGAATAATCCTAGGGAGGACGAAAATGACGTAAATATTCAACCAATGACACAAAATCACTTATTGGATGCACAAGACTGGTTAAAAACCCTAATTGGAAGAGAATAAGCCTAGGGAGGACGAAAATGACCTAAATGTTCAACCAATCACACAAACGTACTTATTGGATGCACAAGATTGGTTAAAAACCCTAATTGGAAGAGAATAAGCCTAGGGAGGACGAAAATGACCTAAATGTTCAACCATTGACACCAACATACTTATTGGATGCACAAGATTGGTTAAAAACCCTAATTGGATGAGAATAAGCCTAGGGAGGACGAAAATGACCTAAATGTTCAACCAATGAGACAAAATCACTGATTGGATGCACAAGATTGGTTAAAAACCCTAATTGGATGAGAATAATCCTAGGGAGGACGAAAATGACCTAAATGTTCATCCAATGACACAAAATCACTAATTGGATGCACAAGATTGGTTAAAAACCCTAATTGGATGAGAATAATCCTAGGGAGGACGAAAATGACCTAAATGTTCAACAATTGACACAAACGTACTTATTGGATGCACAAGATTGGTTAAAAACCCTAATTGGATGAGAATAAGCTTAGGGAGGACGAAAATGACATAAATGTTCAACCAATGACACAAAATCACTAATTGGATGCACAAGACTGGTTAAAAACCCTAATTGGAAGAGAATAAGCCTAGGGAGGACGAAAATGACCTAAATGTTCAACCAATCACACAAACGTACTTATTGGATGCACAAGATTGGTTAAAAACCCTAATTGGAAGAGAATAAGCCTAGGGAGGACGAAAATGACCTAAATGTTCAACCATTGACACAAACATACTTATTGGATGCACAAGATTGGTTAAAAACCCTAATTGGATGAGAATAAATTTAGGGAGGACGAAAATGACCTAAATGTTTAACCAATGACACAAAATCACTTATCGGATGCACAAGATTGGTTAAAAACCCTAATTGGAATAGAATAAGCTTAGGGAGGAAGAAAATGACCTAAATGTTCATCACATGACACAAAATCACTTATTGGATGCACAAGATTGGTTAAAAACCCTAATTGGATGAGAATAATCCTAGGGAGGACGAAAATGACCTAAATGTTCAACCAATGACACAAAATCACTTATTGGATGCACAAGACTGGTTAAAAACCCTAATTGGAAGATAATAAGCCTAGGGAGGACGAAAATGACGTAAATGTTCAAACTATGACACAAAATCACTTATTGGATGCACAAGATTGGTTAAAAACCCTATTTGGAAGAGAATAAGCCTAGGGAGGACGAAAATGACCTAAATGTTCAACCAATGACACAAACGTACTTATTGGATGCACAAGATTGGTTAAAAACCCTAATTGGATGAGAATAAGCCTAGGGAGGACGAAAATGACCTAAATGTTCAACCAATGACACAAAATCACTTATTGGATGCACAAGATTGGTTAAAAACCCTAATTGAATGAGAATAAGCTTTTGGAGGACGAAAATGACCTAAATATTCAACCAATGACATAAACGTACTTATTGGATGCACAAGATTGGTTAAAAATCCTAATTGGATGAGAATAAGCCTAAGGAGGACGAAAATGACCTAAATGTTCAACCAATGACACAAAATCACTTATTGGATGCACAAGATTGGTTAAAAACCCTAATTGGATGAGAATAAGCCTAGGGAGGACGAAAATGACCTAAATGTTCAACCAATGACACAAAATCACTTATTGGATGCACAAGATTGGTTAAAAACCCTAATTGGATTACAATAAGCATAATGAGGACGAAAATGACCTAAATATTCAACCAATGACATAAAATCACTTATTGGATGCACAAGATTGGTTAGAAACCCTAATTGGATGAGAATAAGCTTTTAAAGGTCGAAAATGACCTAAATGTTCAACCAATGACACAAACGTACTTATTGGATGCTCAAGGTTGGTTAAAAATCCTAATTGGATGAGAATAGGCCTAGGGAGGACGAAAATGACCTAAATGTTCAACCAATGACACAAAATCACTTATTGGATGCACAAGATTGGTTAAAAACCCTAATTGGATGAGAATAAGCTTTTAAAGGTCGAAAATGACCTAAATGTTCAACCAATGACACAAACGTACTTATTGGATGCTCAAGGTTGGTTAAAAATCCTAATTGGATGAGAATAAGCCTAGGGAGGACGAAAATGACCTAAATGTTCAACCAAAGACACAAAATCACTTATTGGATGCACAAGATTGGTTAAAAACCCTAATTGGATGAGAATCAGCATTTGGAGGACAAAAATGACCTAAATGTTCAACCAATGACACAAAATCACTTATTGGATGCACAAGATTGGTTAAAAACCCTAATTGGATGAGAATAAGCCTAGGGAGGACGAAAATGACCTAAATGTTCAACCAATGACACAAAATCACTTATTGGATGCACAAGATTGGTTAAAAACCCTAATTGGATTACAATAAGCATAAGGAGGACGAAAATGACCTAAATGTTCAACCAATGACACAAAATCACTAATTGGATGCACAAGATGGGTTAGAAACCCTAATTGGATTAAAATAAGCCTTGGGAGTACGAAAATGACCTAAATGTTCAACCAATGACACAAAATCACTTATTGGATGCACATGATTGGTTAAAAACACTAATTGGATGAGAATAAGCATTTGGAGGACAAAAATGACCTAAATGTTCAACTTGACACAAAATCACTTATTGGATGCACAAGATTGGTTAAAAACCCTAATTGGATGAGAATAAGCCTAGGGAGGACGAAAATGACCTAAATGTTCAACCAATGACACAAAATCACTTATTGGATGCACAAGATTGGTTAAAAACCCTAATTGGATTACAACAAGCCTAAGGAGGACGAAAATGACCTAAATGTTCAACCAATGACATAAAATCACTTATTGGATGCACAAGATTGGTTAAAAACCCTAATTGGATGAGAATAAGCATTTGGAGGACAAAAATGACCTAAATGTTCAACCAATGACACAAAATCACTTATTGGATGCACAAGATTGGTTAAAAACCCTAATTGGATGAGAATAAGCCTAGGGAGGACGAAAATGACCTAAATGTTCAACCAATGACACAAAATCACTTATTGGATGCACAAGATTGGTTAAAAACCCTAATTGGATTAGGATAAGCCTTGGGAGGCAAAAATGACGTAAATGTTCAACCAATGAAACAAAATCACTTATTGGATGCACAAGATTGGTTAAAAACCCTAATTGGATGAGAATATGCTTTTGGAGGACGAAAATGACCTAAATGTTCAACTAATGACACAAACGTACTTATTGGATGCACAAGATTGGTTAAAAACCCTAATTGGATGAGAATAAGCCTAGGGAGGACGAAAATGACCTAAATGTTCAACCAATGACACAAAATCACTTATTGGATGCACAAGATTGGTTAAAAACCCTAATATGATTAGGATAAGCATTGGGAGGAAAAAATTACGTAAATGTTCAACCAATGACACAAAATCACTTATTCGATGCACAAGATTGGTTAAAAACCCTAATTGGATGAGAATATGCTTTTGGAGGACGAAAATGACCTAAATGTTCAACTAATGACACAAACGTACTTATTGGATGCACAAGATTGGTTAAAAACCCTAATTGGATGAGAATAAGCCTATGAAGGACGAAAATGACCTAAATGATCAACCAATGACACAAAATCACTTATTGGATGCACAAGATTGGTTAAAAACCCTAATTGGATGAGAATAAGCCTAGGGAGGACGAAAATGACCTAAATGTTCAACCAATGACACAAAATCACTTATTGGATGCACAAGATTGGTTAAAAACCCTAATTGGTCGAGAATAGGCCTTGGGAGGACGAAAATGACCTAAATGTTCAACCAATGACACAAAATCACTTATTGGATGCACAAGATTGGTTAAAAACCCTAATTGGACGAGAATAAGCCTTGGGAGGACGAAAATGACCTAAATGTTCAACCAATGACACAAATGTACTTATTGGATGCACAAGATTGGTTAAAAACCCTAATTAACTGAGAATAAGCCTTGGGAGGACGAAAATGACCTAAATGCTCAACCAATGACACAAAATCACTTATTGGATGCACAAGATTGGTTAAAAACCCTAATTGGACGAGAATAAGCCTTGGGAGGACGAAAATGACCTAAATGTTCAACCAATGACACAAATGTACTTATTGGATGCACAAGATTGGTTAAAAACCCTAATTGGACGAGAATAAGCCTAGGGAGGATGAAAATGACCTAAATGTTCAACCAATGACACAAAATCGCTTATTGGATGCACAAGATTGGTTAAAAACCCTAATTGGACGAGAATAAGCCTTGGGAGGACGAAAATGACCTAAATGTTTAACCAATGACACAAATGCACTTATTGGATGCACAAGATTGGTTAAAAACCCTAATTGGACGAGAATAAGCCTTGGGAGGACGAAAATGACCTAAATGTTCAACCAATGACACAAATGTACTTATTGGATGCACAAGATTGGTTAAAAACCCTAATTGGACGAGAATAAGCCTTGGGAGGACGAAAATGACCTAAATATTCAACCAATGACACAAATCTACTTATTGGATGCACAAGATTGGTTAAAAACCCTAATTGGACGAGAATAAGCCTTGGGAGGACGAAAATGACCTAAATGTTCAACCAATGACACAAATGTACTTATTGGATGCACAAGATTGGTTAAAAACCCTAATTGGACGAGAATAAGCCTTGGGAGGACGAAAATGACCTAAATGTTCAACCAATGACACAAATGTACTTATTGGATGCACAAGATTGGTTAAAAACACTAATTGGACGAGAATAAGGCTATGGAGGACGAAAATGACCTAAATGTTCAACTAATGACAGAAAATCACTTATTGGATGCACAAGATTGGTTAAAAACCCTAATTGGACGAGAATAAGCCTTGGGAGGACGAAAATGACCTAAATGTTCAACCAATGACACAAATGTACTTATTGGATGCACAAGATTGGTTAAAAACCCTAATTGGAAGAGAATAAGCCTTGGGAGGACGAAAATGACCTAAATGTTCAACCAATAAAACAAATGTACTTATTGGATGCACAAGATTGGTTAAAAACCCTAATTGGACGAGAATTAACCTTGGGAGGACGAAAATGACCTAAATGTTCAACCAATGACACAAATGTACTTATTGGATGCACAAGATTGGTTAAAAACCCTAATTGGACGAGAATAAGCCTTGGGAGGACGAAAATGACCTAAATGTTCAACCAATGACACAAATGTACTTATTGGATGCACAAGATTGGTTAAAAACCCTAATTGGACGAGAATAAGCCTTTGGAGGACGAAAATGACCTAAATATTGAACCAATGACACAAAATCACTTATTGGATGCACAAGATTGGTTAAAAACCCTAATTGGACGAGAATAAGCCTTGGGAGGACGAAAATGACCTAAATGTTCAACCAATGACACAAATGTACTTATTGGATGCACAAGATTGGTTAAAAACCCTAATTGGACGAGAATAAGTCTTGGGAGGACGAAAATTACCTAAATGTTCAACCAATGACACAAATTTACTTATTGGATGCACAAGATTGGTTAAAAACCCTAATTGGACGAGAATAAGCCTTGGGAGGATGAAAATGACCTAAATGTTCAACCAATGACACAAATGTACTTATTGGATGCACAAGATTGGTTAAAAACCCTAATTGGACGAGAATAGGCCTTGGGAGGACTAAAATGACCTAAATGTTCAACCAATGACAAAAATCTACTTATTGGATGCACAAGATTGGTTAAAAACCCTAATTGGACGAGAATAAGCCTTGGGAGGACGAAAATGACCTAAATGTTCAACCAATGACACAAATGTACTTATTGGATGCACAAGATTGGTTAAAAACCCTAATTGGACGAGAAAAAGCCTTGGGAGGAAGAAAATGACCTAAATGTTCAACCAATGACACAAAATCACTTATTGGATGCACAAGATTGGTTAAAAACCCTAATTGGACGAGAATAAGCCTTGGGAGGATGAAAATGACCTAAATGTTCAACCAATGACACAAATGTACTTATTGGATGCACAAAACCCTAATTGGACGAGAATAAGCCTAGGGAGGACGAAAATGACGTAAATGTTCAACCAATGACACAAAATCACTTATTGGATGCACAAGATTGGTTAAAAACACTAATTGGACGAGAATAAGCCTTGGGAGGACCAAAATGACCTAAATGCTCAACCAATGACACAAAATCACTTATTGGTTGCACAAGATTTGTTAAAACCCCTAATTGGACGAGAAAATGTCTTGGGTGGACGAAAATTTCCAAAATGTTCAACCAATGACACAAATGTACTTATTGGATGCACAAGATTTGTTAAAAACTCTAATTTGATGAGATTAATCCTAGGGAGCACGAAAATGACCTAAAGGTTCAACCAATGATACAAAATAACTTATTGGATGCACAAGATTGGTTAAAAACCCTAATTGGACGAGAATAAGCCTTGGGAGGACGAAAATGACCTAAATGTTCAACCAATGACACAAATGTACTTATTGGATGCACAAGATTGGTTAAAAACCCTAATTGGACGACAAAAGCCTTGGGAGGACGAAAATGACCTAAATGTTCAAACAATGACACAAAATCACTTATTGGATGCACAAGATTGATTAAAAGCCCTAATTGGATAAGAATAAGCCTTAGGAGGACGAAAATGACCTAAATGTTCAAACAATGACACAAAATCACTTATTGGATGCACAAGATTGGTTAAAAACCCTAATTGGACGAGAATAAGCCTTGGGAGGACGAAAATGACCTAAATGTTCAAACAATGACACAAAATCACTTATTGGACGCACAAGATTGGTTAAAAACCCTAATTGGATGAGAATAAGCCTAGGGAGGACGAAAATGACCTAAATGTTCAACCAATGACACAAAATCACTTATTGGATGCACAAGATTGGTTAAAAACCCTAATTGGAAGAGAATAAGCCTAGGGAGGACGGAAATGACCTAAATGTTCAACCAATGACACAAACGTACTTATTGGATGCACAAGATTGGTTAAAAACCCTAATTGGATGAGAATAAGCCTAGGGAGGACGAAAGTGACCTAAATATTCAACCAATGACACAAAATCACTTATTGGATGCACAAGATTGGTTAAAAACCCTAATTGGATGAGAATAAGCCTAGGGAGGACGAAAATGACCTAAATGTTCAACCAATGACACAAAATCACTTATTGGATGCACAAGATTGGTTAAAAACCCTAATTGGATGAGAATAAGCCTAGGGAGGACGAAAATGACTTAAATTTTCATCCAATGACACAAAATCTCTTATTGGATGCACAATATTGGTAAAAAACCCTAAGTGGATTAGAATAAGCCTAGGGAGGACGAAAATGACCTTAATGTTCATTCAATGACAAAAAATCACTTATTGGATGCACAAGATTGGTTAAAAACCCTAATTGGATAAGAATAATCGTAGGGAGAACGAAAATGACCTAAATGTTCAACCAATGACACAAAATCACTTATTGGATGCACAAGATTGGTTAAAAACCCTAATTGGATTAGAATAAGCCTAGGGAGGACGAAAATGACCTAAATGTTCATCCAATGACACAAAATCACTTATTGGATGCACAAGATTGGTTAAAAACCCTAATTGGAAGAGAATAAGCCTAGGGAGGACGAAAATGACCTAAATGTTCAACCAATGACACAAACGTACTTATTGGATGCACAAGATTGGTTAAAAACCCTAATTGGATTAGAATAAGCCTAAGGAGGACGAAAATGACCTAAATGTTCATCCAATGACACAAAATCACTTATTGGACGCACAAGATTGGTTAAAAACCCTAATTGGATGAGAATAAGCCTAGGGAGGACGAAAATGACCTAAATGTTCAACCAATGACACAAAATCACTTATTGGATGCACAAGATTGGTTAAAAACCCTAATTGGATTAGAATAAGCTTAGGGAGGAAGAAAATGACCTAAATAACCATCCAATGACACAAAATCACTTATTGGATGCACAAGATTGGTTAAAAACCCTAATTGGATGAGAATAATCCTATGGAGGACTAAAATGACATAAATGTTATACCAATGACACAAAATCACTTATTGGATGCACAATATTGGTTAAAAACCCTAATTGGAAGAGAATAAGCCTAGGGAGGACGAAAATGACCTAAATGTTCAACCAATGACATAAACGTACTTATTGGATGCACAAGATTGGTTAAAAACCCTAATTGGATGATAATAAGCCTAGGGAGGACGAAATTGACCTAAATGTTTAACCAATGACACAAACGTACTTATTGGATGCACAAGATTGGATAAAAACCCTAATTGGATGAGAATAATCCTAGGGAGGACGAAAATGACCTAAATGTTCAACCAATGACACAAAATCACTTATTGGATGCACAAGACTAGTTAAAAACCCTAATTTGGAAGAGAATAAGCCTAGGGAGGATGAAAATGACCTAAATGTTCAACCATTGACACAAACATACTTATTGGATGCACAAGATTGGTTAAAAACCCTAATTGGATGAGAATAAGCCTAGGGAGGACGAAAATGACCTAAATGTTCAACCAATGACACAAAATCACTTATCGGATGCACAAGATTCTTAAAAAACCCTAATTGGAATAGAATAAGCTTAGGGAGGAAGAAAATGACCTAAATGTTCATCCAATGACACAAAATCACTTATTGGATGCACAAGATTGGTTAAAAAGCCTAATTGGATGAGAATAATCCTAGGGAGGACGAAAATGACATAAATGTTCAACCAATGACACAAAATCACTTATTGGATGCACAAGATTGGTTAAAAACCCTAATTGGAAGAGAATAAGCCTAGGGAGGACGAAAATGACCTAAATGTTCAACCAATGACACAAAATCACTTATTCGATGCACAAGATTGGTTAAAAACCCTAATTGGACGAGAATAAGCCTTGGGAGGACGAAAATGACCTAAATGTTCAACCAATGACACAAATGTACTTATTGGATTCACAAGATTGGTTAAAAACCCTAATTGGACGAGAATAAGCCTTAAGAGGATGAAAATGACCTAAATGTTCAACCAATGACACAAAATCACTTATTGGATGCACAAGATTGGTTAAAAACCCTAATTGGACGAGAATAAGCCTTGGGAGGATGAAAATGACCTAAATGTTGAACCAATGACACAAAATCACTTATTGGATGCACAAGATTGGTTAAAAACCCTAATTGGATGAGAATAAGCCTAGGGAGGACGAAAATGACCTAAATGTTCAACCAATGACACAAAATCACTTATTGGATGCACAAGATTGGTTAAAAACCCTAATTGGACGAGAATAAGCATTCGGAGGACGAAAATGACTTAAATGTTCAACCAATGACACAAAATCACTTATTGGATGCACAAGATTGGTTAAAAACCCTAATTGGAAGAGAATAAGCCTTGGGAGGACGAAAATGACCTAAATGTTCAACCAATGACACAAAATCACTTATTGGATGCACAAGATTGGTTAAAAACCCTAATTGGATTAGAATAAGCCTAGGGAGGACGAAAATGACCTAAATGTTCATCCAATGACACAAAATCACTTATTCGATGCACAAGAATGGTAAAAAACCCTAATTGGGAGAGAATAAGCCTCGGGAGGACGAAAATGACCAAAATGTTCAACAAATGACACAAACGTACTTATTGGATGCACAAGATTGGTTAAAAACCCTAATTGGATGAGAATAAGCCAAGGGAGGATGAAAATGACCTAAATGTTCAACCAATGACACAAAATCATTTATTGGATGCAAAAGATTGGTTAAAAACCCTAATTGGATTAGAATAAGCCTAAGGAGGACAAAGATGACCTAAATGTTCATCCAATGACACAAAATCACTTATTGGATGCACAAGATTGGTTAAAAACCCTAATTGGAAGAGAATAAGCCTAGGGAGGACGAAAATGACCTAAATGTTCAACCAATGACACAAACGTACTTATTGGATGCACAAGATTGGTTAAAAACCCTAATTGGATTAGAATAAGCCTAAGGAGGACGAAAATGACCTAAATGTTCATCCAATGACACAAAATCACTTATTGGACGCACAAGATTGGTTAAAAACCCTAATTGGATGAGAATAATCCTAAGGAGGACGAAAATGACCTAAATGTTCAACCAATGAGACAAAATCACTTATTGGATGCACAAGATTGGTTAAAAACCCTAATTGGAAGAGAATAAGCCTAGGGAGGACGATAATGACCTAAATGTTCAACAATTGACACAAACGTACTTATTGGATGCACAAGATTGGTTAAAAACCCTAATTGGAAGAGAATAAGCCTAGGGAGGACGAAAATGACCTAAATGTTCAACCAATGACAAAAAATCACTTATCGGATGCACAAGATTGGTTAAAAACCCTAATTGGAAGAGAATAAACCTAGGGAGGACGAAAATGACCTAAATGTTTAACCAATGACACAAACGTAGTTATTGGATGCACAAGATTGGTTAAAAACCCTAATTGGATGAGAACAATCCTAGGGAGGACGAAAATGACCTAAATGTTCAACCAATGAGACAAAATCACTTATTGGATGCACAAGATTGGTTAAAAACCCTAATTGGAAGAGAATAAGCCTAGGGAGGACGAAAATGACCTAAATGTTCAACCAATGATACAAACGTACTGATTGGATGCACAAGATTGGTTAAAAACCCTAATTGGAAGAGAATAAGCCTAGGGAGGGCGAAAATGACCTAAATGTTTAACCAATGACACAAACGTACTTATTGGATGCACAAGATTGGTTAAAAACCCTAATTGGATGAGAATAAGCCTAGGGAGGACGAAAATGACCTAAATGTTCAACCAATGACACAAAATCACTTATTGGATGCACAAGATTGGTTAAAAACCCTAATTGGATGAGAATAAGCCAAGGGAGGACGAAAATGACCTAAATGTTCATCCAATGACACAAAATCACTTGTTGGATGCAAAAGATTGGTTAAAAATCCTAATTGGATGAGAATAATTCTAGGGAGGACGAAAATGACGTAAATGTTCAACTAATGACACAAAATCACTTATTGGATGCACAAGAATTGTTAAAAACATTAATTGGAAGAGAATAAGCCTAGGGAGGACGAAAATGACCTAAATGTTCAACCAATGACACAAACGTACTTATTGGATGCACAAGATTGGTTAAAAACCCTAATTGGATGAGAATAAGCCTAGGGAGGACGAAAATGACCTAAATGTTCAACCAATGACACAAAATCACTTATCGGATGCACAAGATTGGTTAAAAACCCTAATTGGAATTGAATAAGCTTATGGAGGAAGAAAATGACCTAAATGTTCATCACATGACACAAAATCACTTATTGGATGCACATGATTGGTTAAAAACCCTAATTGGATGAGAATAATCCTAGGGAGGACGAAAATGACGTAAATGTTCAACTAACGACACAAAATCACTTATTGGATGCACAAGATTGGATAAAAACCCTAATTGGAAGAGAATAAGCCTAGGGAGGACGAAAATGACCTAAATGTTTAACCAATGACACAAACGTACTTATTGGATGCACAAGATTGGTTAAAAACCCTAATTGGATGAGAATAATCCTAGGGAGGACGAAAATGACCTAAATGTTCAACCAATGACACAAAATCACTTATTGGATGCACAAGATTGGTTAAAAACCCTAATTGGAAGAGAATAAGCATAGGGAGGACGAAAATGACCTAAATGTTCAACCAATGACACAAACGTACTTATTGGATGCACAAGATTGGTTAAAAACCCTAATTGGATGAGAATAAGCCTAGGGAGGAAGAAAATGACATAAATGTTCAACCAATGACACAAAATCACTTATTGGATGAACAAGATTGGTTAAAAACCCTAATTGGATGAGAATAATCCTAGGGAGGACGAAAATGACGTAAATGTTCAAACAATGACACAAAATCACTTATTGGATGCACAAGATTGGTTAAAAACCCTATTTGGAAGAGAATAAGCCTAGGGAGGACGAAAATGACCTAAATGTTCAACCAATGACACAAACGTACTTATTGGATGCACAAGATTGGTTAAAAACACTAATTGGAAGAGAATAAGCCTAGGGAGGACGAAAATGACCTAAATGTTCAACCAATGACACAAACGTACTTATTGGATGCACAAGATTGGTTAAAAACCCTAATTGGATGAGAATAAGCCTAGGGAGGACGAAAATGACCTAAATGTTCAACCAATGACACAAAATCACTTATTGGATGCACAAGATTGGTTAAAAACCCTAATTGAATGAGAATAAGCTTTTGGAGGACGAAAATGACCTAAATATTCAACCAATGACATAAACGTACTTATTGGATGCACAAGATTGGTTAAAAATCCTAATTGGATGAGAATAAGCCTAAGGAGGACGAAAATGACCTAAATGTTCAACCAATGACACAAAATCACTTATTGGATGCACAAGATTGGTTAAAAACCCTAATTGGATGAGAATAAGCCTAGGGAGGACGAAAATGACCTAAATGTTCAACCAATGACACAAAATCACTTATTGGATGCACAAGATTGGTTAAAAACCCTAATTGGATTACAATAAGCATAATGAGGACGAAAATGACCTAAATATTCAACCAATGACATAAAATCACTTATTGGATGCACAAGATTGGTTAGAAACCCTAATTGGATGAGAATAAGCTTTTAAAGGTCGAAAATGACCTAAATGTTCAACCAATGACACAAACGTACTTATTGGATGCTCAAGGTTGGTTAAAAATCCTAATTGGATGAGAATAGGCCTAGGGAGGACGAAAATGACCTAAATGTTCAACCAATGACACAAAATCACTTATTGGATGCACAAGATTGGTTAAAAACCCTAATTGGATGAGAATAAGCTTTTAAAGGTCGAAAATGACCTAAATGTTCAACCAATGACACAAACGTACTTATTGGATGCTCAAGGTTGGTTAAAAATCCTAATTGGATGAGAATAAGCCTAGGGAGGACGAAAATGACCTAAATGTTCAACCAAAGACACAAAATCACTTATTGGATGCACAAGATTGGTTAAAAACCCTAATTGGATGAGAATCAGCATTTGGAGGACAAAAATGACCTAAATGTTCAACCAATGACACAAAATCACTTATTGGATGCACAAGATTGGTTAAAAACCCTAATTGGATGAGAATAAGCCTAGGGAGGACGAAAATGACCTAAATGTTCAACCAATGACACAAAATCACTTATTGGATGCACAAGATTGGTTAAAAACCCTAATTGGATTACAATAAGCATAAGGAGGACGAAAATGACCTAAATGTTCAACCAATGACACAAAATCACTAATTGGATGCACAAGATGGGTTAGAAACCCTAATTGGATTAAAATAAGCCTTGGGAGTACGAAAATGACCTAAATGTTCAACCAATGACACAAAATCACTTATTGGATGCACATGATTGGTTAAAAACACTAATTGGATGAGAATAAGCATTTGGAGGACAAAAATGACCTAAATGTTCAACTTGACACAAAATCACTTATTGGATGCACAAGATTGGTTAAAAACCCTAATTGGATGAGAATAAGCCTAGGGAGGACGAAAATGACATAAATGTTCAACCAATAACACAAAATCACTTATTAGATGCACAAGATTGGTTAAAAACCCTAATTGGATTAGAATAAGCCTTGGGAGGACGAAAATGACCTAAATGTTCAACCAATGACACAAAATCACTTATTGGATGCACAAGATTGGTTAAAAACCCTAATTGGATTAGAATAAGCCTAGGGAGGACGAAAATGACCTAAATGTTCATCCAATGACACAAAATCACTTATTGGATGCACAAGATTGGTTAAAAACCCTAATTGGAAGAGAATAAGCCTAGGGAGGACGAAAATGACCTAAATGTTCAACCAATGACACAAACGTACTTATTGGATGCACAAGATTGGTTAAAAACCCTAATTGGATTAGAATAAGCCTAAGGAGGACGAAAATGACCTAAATGTTCATCCAATGACACAAAATCACTTATTGGACGCACAAGATTGGTTAAAAACCCTAATTGGATGAGAATAATCCTAAGGAGGACGAAAATGACCTAAATGTTCAACCAATGAGACAAAATCACTTATTGGATGCACAAGATTGGTTAAAAACCCTAATTGGAAGAGAATAAGCCTAGGGAGGACGATAATGACCTAAATGTTCAACAATTGACACAAACGTACTTATTGGATGCACAAGATTGGTTAAAAACCCTAATTGGAAGAGAATAAGCCTAGGGAGGACGAAAATGACCTAAATGTTCAACCAATGACAAAAAATCACTTATCGGATGCACAAGATTGGTTAAAAACCCTAATTGGAAGAGAATAAACCTAGGGAGGACGAAAATGACCTAAATGTTTAACCAATGACACAAACGTAGTTATTGGATGCACAAGATTGGTTAAAAACCCTAATTGGATGAGAACAATCCTAGGGAGGACGAAAATGACCTAAATGTTCAACCAATGAGACAAAATCACTTATTGGATGCACAAGATTGGTTAAAAACCCTAATTGGAAGAGAATAAGCCTAGGGAGGACGAAAATGACCTAAATGTTCAACCAATGATACAAACGTACTGATTGGATGCACAAGATTGGTTAAAAACCCTAATTGGAAGAGAATAAGCCTAGGGAGGGCGAAAATGACCTAAATGTTTAACCAATGACACAAACGTACTTATTGGATGCACAAGATTGGTTAAAAACCCTAATTGGATGAGAATAAGCCTAGGGAGGACGAAAATGACCTAAATGTTCAACCAATGACACAAAATCACTTATTGGATGCACAAGATTGGTTAAAAACCCTAATTGGATGAGAATAAGCCAAGGGAGGACGAAAATGACCTAAATGTTCATCCAATGACACAAAATCACTTGTTGGATGCAAAAGATTGGTTAAAAATCCTAATTGGATGAGAATAATTCTAGGGAGGACGAAAATGACGTAAATGTTCAACTAATGACACAAAATCACTTATTGGATGCACAAGAATTGTTAAAAACATTAATTGGAAGAGAATAAGCCTAGGGAGGACGAAAATGACCTAAATGTTCAACCAATGACACAAACGTACTTATTGGATGCACAAGATTGGTTAAAAACCCTAATTGGATGAGAATAAGCCTAGGGAGGACGAAAATGACCTAAATGTTCATCCAATGACACAAAATCACTGATTGGATGCACAAGATTGGTTAAAAACCCTAATTGGATGAGAATAATCCTAGGGAGGACGAAAATGACGTACATATTCAACCAATGACACAAAATCACTTATTGGATGCACAAGACTGGTTAAAAACCCTAATTGGAAGAGAATAAGCCTAGGGAGGACGAAAATGACCTAAATGTTCAACCAATCACACAAACGTACTTATTGGATGCACAAGATTGGTTAAAAACCCTAATTGGAAGAGAATAAGCCTAGGGAGGACGAAAATGACCTAAATGTTCAACCATTGACACAAACATACTTATTGGATGCACAAGATTGGTTAAAAACCCTAATTGGATGATAATAAGCCTAGGGAGGACGAAAATGACCTAAATGTTCAACCAATGAGACAAAATCACTGATTGGATGCACAAGATTGGTTAAAAACCCTAATTGGATGAGAATAATCCTAGGGAGGACGAAAATGACCTAAATGTTCATCCAATGACACAAAATCACTAATTGGAGGCACAAGATTGGTTAAAAACCCTAATTGGATGAGAATAATCCTAGGGAGGACGAAAATGACCTAAATGTTCAACCATTGACACAAACATACTTATTGGATGCACAAGATTGGTTAAAAACCCAAATTGGATGAGAATAAGCTTAGGGAGGACGAAAATGACCTAAATGTTCAACCAATGACACAAAATCACTTATCGGATGCACAAGATTGGTTAAAAACCCTAATTGGAATAGAATAAGCTTAGGGAGGAAGAAAATGACCTAAATAACCATCCAATGACACAAAATCACTTATTGGATGCACAAGATTGGTTAAAAACCCTAATTGGATGAGAATAATCCTATGGAGGACTAAAATGACATAAATGTTCAACCAATGACACAAAATCACTTATTGGATGCACAATAGTGGTTAAAAACCCTAATTGGAAGAGAATAAGCCTAGGGAGGACGAAAATGACCTAAATGTTCAACCAATGACACAAACGTACTTATTGGATGCACAAGATTGGTTAAAAACCCTAATTGGATTATAATAAGCCTAGGGAGGACGAAAATGACCTAAATGTATAACCAATGACACAAACGTACTTATTGGATGCACAAGATTGGATAAAAACCCTAATTGGATGAGAATAATCCTAGGGAGGACGAAAATGACGTAAATATTCAACCAATGACACAAAATCACGTATTGGATGCACAAGACTGGTTAAAAACCCTAATTGGAAGAGAATAAGCCTAGGGAGGACGAAAATGACCTAAATGTTCAACCATTGACACAAACATACTTATTGGATGCACAAGATTGGTTAAAAACCCTAATTGGATGAGAATAAGCCTAGGGAGGACGAAAATGACCTAAATGTACAACCAATGAGACAAAATCACTGATTGGATGCACAAGATTGGTTAAAAACCCTTATTTGGATGAGAATACTCCTAGGGAGGACGAAAAAGACCTAAATGTTCATCCAATGACACAAAATCACTAATTGGAGGCACAAGATTGGTTAAAAACCCTAATTGGATGAGAATAATCCTAGGGAGGACGAAAATGACCTAAATGTTCAACCATTGACACAAACATACTTATTGGATTCACAAGATTGGTTAAAAACCCAAATTGGATGAGAATAAGCTTAGGGAGGACGAAAATGACCTAAATGTTCAACCAATGACACAAAATCACTTATCGGATGCACAAGATTGGTTAAAAACCCTAATTGGAATAGAATAAGCTTAGGGAGGAAGAAAATGACCTAAATAACCATCCAATGACACAAAATCACTTATTGGATGCACAAGATTGGTTAAAAACCCTAATTGGATGAGAATAATCCTATGGAGGACTAAAATGACATAAATGTTCAACCAATGACACAAAATCACTTATTGGATGCACAATATTGGTTAAAAACCCTAATTGGAAGAGAATAAGCCTAGGGAGGACGAAAATGACCTAAATGTTCAACCAATGACACAAACGTACTTATTGGATGCACAAGATTGGTTAAAAACCCTAATTGGATTAGAATAAGCCTAAGGAGGACAAAAATGACCTAAATGTTCATCCAATGACACAAAATCACTTATTGGACACACAAGATTGGTTAAAAACCCTAATTGGATGAGAATAATCCTAAGGAGGACGAAAATGACCTGAATGTTCAACCAATGAGACAAAATCACTTATTGGATGCACAAGATTGGTTAAAAACCCTAATTGGAAGAGAATAAGCCTAGGGAGGACGAAAATGACCTAAATGTTCAACAATTGACACAAACGTACTTATTGGATGCACAAGATTGGTTAAAAACCCTAATTGGAAGAGAATAAGCCTAGGGAGGACGAAAATGACCTAAATGTTCAACCAATGACAAAAAATCACTTATCGGATGCACAAGATTGGTTAAAAACCCTAATTGGAAGAGAATAAACCTAGGGAGGACGAAAATGACCTAAATGTTTAACCAATGACACAAACGTAGTTATTGGATGCACAAGATTGGTTAAAAACCCTAATTGGATGAGAACAATCCTAGGGAGGACGAAAATGACCTAAATGTTCAACCAATGAGACAAAATCACTTATTGGATGCACAAGATTGGTTAAAAACCCTAATTGGAAGAGAATAAGCCTAGGGAGGACGAAAATGACCTAAATGTTCAACCAATGATACAAACGTACTGATTGGATGCACAAGATTGGTTAAAAACCCTAATTGGAAGAGAATAAGCCTAGGGAGGGCGAAAATGACCTAAATGTTTAACCAATGACACAAACGTACTTATTGGATGCACAAGATTGGTTAAAAACCCTAATTAGATGAGAATAAGCCTAGGGAGGACGAAAATGACCTAAATGTTCAACCAATGACACAAAATCACTTATTGGATGCACAAGATTGGTTAAAAACCCTAATTGGATAAGAATAAGCCTAGGGAGGACGAAAATGACCTAAATGTTCAACCAATGACACAAAATCACTTATTGGATGCACAAGATTGGTTAAAAACCCTAATTGGATTAGAATAAGCTTAGGGGGGAAGAAAATGACCTAAATAACCATTCAATGACACAAAATCACTTATTGGATGCACAAGATTGGTTAAAAACCCTAATTGGATGAGAATAATCCTATGGAGGACTAAAATGACATAAATGTTATACCAATGACACAAAATCACTTATTGGATGCACAATATTGGTTAAAAACCCTAATTGGAAGAGAATAAGCCTAGGGAGGACGATAATGACCTAAATGTTCAACCAATGACACAAACGTACTTATTGGATGCACAAGATTGGTTAAAAACCCTAATTGGATGATAATAAGCCTAGGGAGGACAAAAATGACCTAAATGTTTAACCAATGACACAAACGTACTTATTGGATGCACAAGATTGGATAAAAACCCTAATTGGATGAGAATAATCCTAGGGAGGACGAAAATGACGTAAATATTCAACCAATGACACAAAATCACGTATTGGATGCACAAGACTGGTTAAAAACCCTAATTGGAAGAGAATAAGCCTAGGGAGGACGAAAATGACCTAAATGTTCAACCATTGACACAAACATACTTATTGGATGCACAAGATTGGTTAAAAACCCTAATTGGATGAGAATAAGCCTAGGGAGGACGAAAATGACCTAAATGTTCAACCAATGACACAAAATCACTTATCGGATGCACAAGATTCGTAAAAAACCCTAATAGGAATAGAATAAGCTTAGGGAGGAAGAAAATGACCTAAATGTTCATCCAAAGACACAAAATCACTTATTGGGTGCACAAGATTGGTTAAAAAGCCTAATTGGATGAGAATAATCCTAGGGAGGACAAAAATGACGTAAATGTTCAACCAGTGACACAAAATCACTTATTGGATGCACAAGATTGGTTAAAAACCCTAATTGGAAGAGAATAAGCCTAGGGAGGACGAAAATGACCTAAATGTTTAACCAATGACACAAACGTACTTATTGGATGCACAAGATTGGTTAAAAACCCTAATTGGATGAGAATAATCCTAGGGAGGACGAGAATGACCTAAATGTTCAACCAATGACACAAAATCACTTATTGGATGCACAAGATTGGTTAAAAACCCTAATTGGAAGAGAATAAGCCTAGGGAGGACGAAAATGACCTAAATGTTCAACCAATGACACAAACGTACTTATTGGATGCACAAGATTGGTTAAAAACCCTAATTGGACGAGAATAAGCCTAGGGAGGACGAAAATGACCTAAATATTCAACCAATGACACAAAATCACTTATTGGATGCACAAGATTGGTTAAAAACCCTAATTGGATGAGAATAATCCTAGGGAGGACGAAAATGACGTAAATGTTCAAACAATGACACAAAATCACTTATTGGATGCACAAGATTGGTTAAAAACCCTATTTGGAAGAGAATAAGCCTAGGGAGGACGAAAATGACCTAAATGTTCAACGAATGACACAAACGTACTTATTGGATGCACAAGATTGGTTAAAAACACTAATTGGAAGAGAATAATCCTATGGAGGACTAAAATGACATAAATGTTCAACCAATGACACAAAATCACTTATTGGATGCACAATATTGGTTAAAAACCCTAATTGGAAGAGAATAAGCCTAGGGAGGACGAAAATGACCTAAATGTTCAACCAATGACACAAACGTACTTATTGGATGCACAAGATTGGTTAAAAACCCTAATTGGATGATAATAAGCCTAGGGAGGACAAAAATGACCTAAATATTCAACCATTGACACAAACGTACTTATTGGATGCACAAGATTGGTTAAAAACCCTAATTGGATGAGAATAAACTTAGGGAGGACGAAAATGACGTAAATGTTTAACCAATGACACAAAATCACTTATCGGATGCACAAGATTGGTTAAAAACCCTAATTGGAATATAATAAGCTTAGGGAGGACGAAAATGACCTAAATGTTCATCACATGACACAAAATCACTTATTGGATGCACAAGATTGGTTAAAAACCCTAATTGGATGAGAATAATCCTAGGGAGGACGAAAATGACGTAAATGTTCAACTAATGACACAAAATCACTTATTGGATGCACAAGATTGGTTAAAAACTCTAATTGGAAGAGAATAAGCCTAGGGAGGACGAAAATGACCTAAATGTTTAACCAATGACACAAACATACTTATTGGATGCACAAGATTGGTTAAAAACCCTAATTGGATGAGAATAATCCTAGGGAGGACGAAAATGACCTAAATGTTCAACCAATGACACAAAATCACTTATTGGATGCACAAGATTGGTTAAAAACCCTAATTGGAAGAGAATAAGCCTAGGGAGGACGAAAATGACCTAAATGTTCAACCAATGACACACACGTACTTATTGGATGCAAAAGATTGGTTAAAAACCCTAATTGGATGAGAATAATCCTAGGGAGGACGAAAATGACGTAAATGTTTAACCAATGACACAAAATCACTTATTGGATGCACAAGATTGGTTAAAAACCCTAATTGGATTAGAATAAGCCTAGGGAGGACGAAAATGACCTAAATGTTCAACCAATGACACAAAATCACTTATTGGATGCACAAGATTGGTTAAAAACCCTAATTGGAAGAGAATAAGCCTAGGGAGGACGAAAATGACCTAAATGTTCAATCAATGATACAAACGTACTTATTGGATGCACAAGATTGGTTAAAAACCCTAATTGGAAGAGAATAATCCTAGGGAGGACGAAAATGACGTAAATATTCAACCAATGACACAAAATCACTTATTGGATGCACAAGATTGGTTAAAAACCCTAATTGGATTAGAATAAGCCTAGGGAGGACGAAAATGATCTAAATTTTCATCCAATGACACAAAATCACTTATTGGATGCACAATATTGGTTAAAAACCCTAATTGGATGAGAATAATCCTAGGGAGGACGAAAATGACCTAAATGTTCAACCAATGACACAAACGTACTTATTGGATGCCCAAGATTGGTTAAAAACCCTAATTGGATGAGAATAAGCCTAGGGAAGACGAAAATGATCTAAATGTTCAACCAATGACACAAAATCACTTATTGGATGCACAAGATTGGTTAAAAACTCTAATTGGATTAGAATAAGCCTAGGGAGGACGAAAATGACCTAAATGTTCATCCAATGACACAAAATCACTTATTGGATGCACAAGATTGGTTAAAAACCCTAATTGGATGAGAATAAGCCTAGGGAGGACGAAAATGACCTAAATGTTCAACCAATGACACAAAATCACTTATTGGATGCATAAGATTGGTTAATAACCCTAATTGGACGAGAATAAGCCTAGGGAGGACGAAAATGACCTAAATGTTCAACCAATGACACAAATGTACTTATTGGATGCACAAGATTGGTTAAAAACCCTAATTGGACGAGAATAAGCCTTGGGAGGACGAAAATGACCTAAATGTTCAACCAATGACACAAAATCACTTATTGGATGCACAATATTGGTTAAAAACCCTAATTGGACGAGAATAAGCATTGGGAGGACGAAAATGACCTAAATGTTCAACCAATGACACAAATGTACTTATTGGATGCACAAGATTGGTTAAAAACCCTAATTGGACGAGAATAAGCCTAGGGAGGACGAAAATGACCTAAATGTTCAACCAATGACACAAAATCACTTATTGGATGCACAAGATTGGTTAAAAACCCTAATTGGACGAGAATAAGCCTAGGGAGGACGAAAATGACCTAAATGTTCAACCAATGGCACAAGTATACTTATTGGATGCACAAGATTGGTTAAAAACCCTAATTGGACGAGAATAAGCATAGGGAGGACGAAAATGACCTAAATGTTCAACCAATGACACAAAATCACTTATTGGATGCACAAGATTGGTTAAAAACCCTAATTGGAAGAGAATAAGCCTAGGGAGGACGAAAATGACCTAAATGTTCAACCAATGACACAAACGTACTTATTGGATGCACAAGATTGGTTAAAAACCATAATTGGATGAGAATAAGCCTAGGGAGGACGAAAATGAACTAAATGTTCAACCAATGACACAAAATCACTTATTGGATGCACAAGATTGGTTAAAAACCCTATTTGGAAGAGAATAAGCCTAGGGAGGACGAAAATGACCTAAATGTTCAACCAATGACACAAACGTACTTATTGGATGCACAAGATTGGTTAAAAACCCTAATTGGATGAGAATAAGCCTAGGGAGGACGAAAATGACCTAAATGTTCAACCAATGACACAAAATCACTTATCGGATGCACAAGATTGGTTAAAAACCCTAATTGGAATTGAATAAGCTTATGGAGGAAGAAAATGACCTAAATGTTCATCACATGACACAAAATCACTTATTGGATGCACATGATTGGTTAAAAACCCTAATTGGATGAGAATAATCCTAGGGAGGACGAAAATGACGTAAATGTTCAACTAACGACACAAAATCACTTATTGGATGCACAAGATTGGTTAAAAACCCTAATTGGAAGAGAATAAGCCTAGGGAGGACGAAAATGACCTAAATGTTTAACCAATGACACAAACGTACTTATTGGATGCACAAGATTGGTTAAAAACCCTAATTGGATGAGAATAAGCCTAGGGAGGACGAAAATGACCTAAATGTTCAACCAATGACACAAAATCACTTATTGGATGCACAAGATTGGTTAAAAACCCTAATTGGATAAGAATAAGCCTAGGGAGGACGAAAATGACCTAAATGTTCATCCAATGACACAAAATCACTTATTGGATGCAAAAGATTGGTTAAAAACCCTAATTGGTTGAGAATAATCTAAGGGAGGACGAAAATGACGAAAATGTTCGACCAATGACACAAACGTACTTATTGGATGCACAAGATTGGATAAAAACCCTAATTGGATTAGAA
>JBBPBP010000004.1:35074107-35095842 GCA_037974735.1 Cicer chorassanicum
TAAATGTTCAACCAATGACACAAACGTACTTATTGGATGCCCAAGATTGGTTAAAAACCCTAATTGGATGAGAATAAGCCTAGGGAAGACGAAAATGATCTAAATGTTCAACCAATGACACAAAATCACTTATTGGATGCACAAGATTGGTTAAAAACTCTAATTGGATTAGAATAAGCCTAGGGAGGACGAAAATGACCTAAATGTTCATCCAATGACACAAAATCACTTATTGGATGCACAAGATTGGCTAAAAACCCTAATTGGATAAGAATAATCGTAGGGAGGACGAAAATGACCTAAATGTTCAACCAATGACACAAAATCACTTATTGGATGTACAAGATTGGTAAAAAACCCTAATTGGATAAGAATAAGCCTAGGGAGGACGAAAATGACCTAAATGTTCATCCAATGACACAAAATCACTTATTGGATGCAAAAGATTGGTTAAAAACCCTAATTGGTTGAGAATAATCTAAGGGAGGACGAAAATGACGAAAATGTTCGACCAATGACACAAACGTACTTATTGGATGCACAAGATTGGATAAAAACCCTAATTGGATTAGAATAAGCCTAGGGAGGACGAAAATGACCTAAATGTTCATTCAATGACACAAAATCACTTATTGGATGCACAAGATTGGCTAAAAACCCTAATTGGATAAGAATAATCGTAGGGAGGACGAAAATGACCTAAATGTTCAACCAATGACACAAAATCACTTATTGGATGCACAAGATTGGTTAAAAACCCTAATTGGATGAGAATAAGCCTAGGGAGGACGAAAATGACCTAAATGTTCAAACAATGACACAAAATCACTTATTGGATGCACAAGATTGGTTAAAAACCCTAATTGGAAGAGAATAAGCCTAGGGAGGACGAAAATGACCTAAATGTTCAACCAATGACACAAACGTACTTATTGGATGCACAAGATTGGTTAAAAACCCTAATTGGATGAGAATAAGCCTAGGGAGGACGAAAATGACCTAAATGTTCAACCAATGACTCAAAATCACTTATTGGATGCACAAGATTGGTTAAAAACCCTAATTGGATTAGAATAAGCTTAGGGAGGAAGAAAATGACCTAAATGTTCATCCAATGACACAAAATCACTTATTGGATGCACAAGATTGGTTAAAAACCCTAATTGGACTAGAATAATCCTAGGGAGGACGAAAATGACGTAAATGTTCAACCAATGACACAAAATCACTTATTGGATGCACAAGATTGGTTAAAAACCCTAATTGGAAGAGAATAAGCCTAGGGAGGACGAAAATGACCTAAATGTTCAATCAATGACACAAACGTACTTATTGGATGCAAAAGATTGGTTAAAAACCCTAATTGGATGAGAATAATCCTAGGGAGGACGAAAATGACATAAATATTCAACCGATGACACAAAATCACTTATTGGATGCACAAGATTGGTTAAAAACCCTAATTGAAAGAGAATAAGCATAGGGAGGACAGAAATGACCTAAATGTTCAACCAATGACACAAACGTACTTATTGGATGCACAAGATTGGTTAAAAACCCTAATTGGATGAGAATAAGCCTAGGGAGGACAAAAATGACCTAAATATTCAACCAATGACAGAAAATCACTTATTGGGTGCACAAAATTGGTTAAAAACCCTAATTGGATTAGAATAAGCCAAGGGAGGACGAAAATGACCTAAATGTTCATCCAATGACCCAAAATCACTTATTGGATGCAAAAGATTGGTTAAAAACCCTAATTGGATGAGAATAATCCTAGAGAGGACGAAAATGACGTAAATGTTCAACCAATGACACAAAATCACTTATTGGATGCACAAGATTGGTTAAAAACCCTAATTGGACGAGAATAAGCCTAGGGAGGACGAAAATGACCTAAATGTTCAACCAATGACACAAACGTACTTATTGGATGCACAAGATTGGTTAAAAACCCTAATTGGATGAGAATAAGCCTAGGGAGGACGAAAATGACCTAAATGTTCAACCAATGACACAAAATCACTTATTGGATGCACAAGATTGGTTAAAAACCCTAATTGGATTTGAATAAGCCAAGGGAGGACGAATATGACCTAAATGTTCATCCAATGACACAAAATCACTTATTGGATACAAAAGATTGGTTAAAAACCCTAATTGGATGAGAATAATCATAGGGAGGACGAAAATGACATAAATGTTCAATCAATGACACAAAATCACTTATTGGATGCACAAGATTGGTTAAAAACCCTAATTGGAAGAGAATAAGCCTAGGGAGGACAAAAATGACCTAAATGTTCAACCAATGACACATACGTACTGATTGGATGCACAAGATTGGTTAAAAACCCTAATTGGATGAGAATAAGCCTAGGTTGGACTAAAATGACCTAAATGTTCAACCAATGACCCAATATCACTTATTGGATGCACAAGATTGGTTAAAAACCCTAATTGGATTAGAATAAGCCTAGGGAAAACGAAAATGACCTAAATGTTCATCCAATGACACAAAATCACTTATTGGATTCAAAAGATTGGTTAAAAACCCTACTTGGATGAGAATAATCCTAAGGAGGACTAAAATGACGTAAATGTTCAACCAATTACACAAAATCACTTATTGGATGCACAAGATTGGTTAAAAACCCTGATTGGATTAGAATAAGCCTAGGGAGGACGAAAATGACCTAAATGTTCATTGAATGACACAAAATCACTTATTGGATGCACAAGATTGGTTAAAAACCCTAATTGGATTAGAATAAGCCTAGGGAGGACGAAAATGACCTAAATGTTCAACCAATGACACAAACGTACTTATTGGATGCACAAGATTGGTTAAAAACCCTAATTGGATGAGAATAATCCTAGGGAGGACGAAAATGACCTAAATGTTCAACCAATGACACAAAATCACTTATTGGATGCACAAGATTGGTTAAAAACCCTAATTGGAAGAGAATAAGCCTAGGGAGGGCGAAAATGACCTAAATGTTCAACCAGTGACACAATCATACTTATTGGATGCACAAGATTGGTTAAAAACCCTAATTGAATGAGAATAAGCCTAGGGAGGACGAAAATGACCTAAATGTTCAACCAATGACACAAAATCACTTATTGGATGCACAAGATTGGTTAAAAACCCTAATTGGATGAGAATAATCCTAGGGAGGACGAAAATGAGGTAAATGTTCAACCAATGACACAAAATCACTTATTGGATGCACAAGATTGGTTATAAACCCTAATTGGAAGAGAATAAGCCTAGGGAGGACGAAAATGACCTAAATGTTCAACCAATGACACAAACGTACTTATTGGATGCACAAGATTGGTTAAAAACCCTAATTGGATGAGAATAAGCCTAGGGAGGACGAAAATGACCTAAATGTTCAACCAATGACACAAAATCACTTATCGGATGCACAAGATTGGTTAAAAACCCTAATTGGAATTGAATAAGCTTATGGAGGAAGAAAATGACCTAAATGTTCATCACATGACACAAAATCACTTATTGGATGCACATGATTGGTTAAAAACCCTAATTGGATGAGAATAATCCTAGGGAGGACGAAAATGACGTAAATGTTCAACTAACGACACAAAATCACTTATTGGATGCACAAGATTGGATAAAAACCCTAATTGGAAGAGAATAAGCCTAGGGAGGACGAAAATGACCTAAATGTTTAACCAATGACACAAACGTACTTATTGGATGCACAAGATTGGTTAAAAACCCTAATTGGATGAGAATAATCCTAGGGAGGACGAAAATGACCTAAATGTTCAACCAATGACACAAAATCACTTATTGGATGCACAAGATCGGTTAAAAACCCTAATTGGAAGAGAATAAGCCTAGGGAGGGCGAAAATGACCTAAATGTTCAACCAGTGACACAATCATACTTATTGGATGCACAAGATTGGTTAAAAACCCTAATTGAATGAGAATAAGCCTAGGGAGGACGAAAATGACCTAAATGTTCAACCAATGACACAAAATCACTTATTGGATGCACAAGATTGGTTAAAAACCCTAATTGGATGAGAATAATCCTAGGGAGGACGAAAATTACGTAAATGTTCAAACAATGACACAAAATCACTTATTGGATGCACAAGAATGGTTAAAAACCCTATTTGGAAGAGAATAAGCCTAGGGAGGACGAAAATGACCTAAATGTTCAACCAATGACACAAACGTACTTATTGGATGCACAAGATTGGTTAAAAACCCTAATTGGATGTGAATAAGCCTAGGGAGGAAGAAAATGACCTAAATGTTCAACCAATGACACAAAATCACTTATTGGATGATAAGATTGGTGAAAAACCCTAATTGGATTAGAATAAGCCTAAGGAGGACGAATATGACCTAAATGTTCATCCAATGACACAAAATCAGTGATTGGATGCACAAGATTGGTTAAAAACCCTAATTGGATGAGAATAATCCTAGGGAGGACGAAAATGACCTAAATGTTCAACCAATGACACAAAATCACTTATTGGATGCACAAGACTGGTTAAAAACCCTAATTGGAAGAGAATAAGCCTAGGGAGGACGAAAATGACCTAAATGTTCAACCATTGACACAAACATACTTATTGGATGCACAAGATTGGTTAAAAACCCTAATTGGATGAGAATAAATTTAGGGAGGACGAAAATGACCTAAATGTTTAACCAATGACACAAAATCACTTATCGGATGCACAAGATTGGTTAAAAACCCTAATTGGAATAGAATAAGCTTAGGGAGGAAGAAAATGACCTAAATGTTCATCACATGACACAAAATCACTTATTGGATGCACAAGATTGGTTAAAAACCATAATTGGATGAGAATAAGCCTAGGGAGGACGAAAATGACCTAAATGTTCAACCAATGACACAAAATCACTTATTGGATGCACAAGATTGGTTAAAAACCCTAATTGGAAGAGAATAAGCCTAGGGAGGACGAAAATGACCTAAATGTTTAACCAATGACACAAACATACTTATTGGATGCACAAGATTGGTTAAAAACCCTAATTGGATGAGAATAATCCTAGGGAGGACGAAAATGACCTAAATGTTCAACCAATGACACAAAATCACTTATCGGATGCACAAGATTGGTTAAAAACCCTAATTGGAATTGAATAAGCTTATGGAGGAAGAAAATGACCTAAATGTTCATCACATGACACAAAATCACTTATTGGATGCACATGATTGGTTAAAAACCCTAATTGGATGAGAATAATCCTAGGGAGGACGAAAATGACGTAAATGTTCAACTAACGACACAAAATCACTTATTGGATGCACAAGATTGGATAAAAACCCTAATTGGAAGAGAATAAGCCTAGGGAGGACGAAAATGACCTAAATGTTTAACCAATGACACAAACGTACTTATTGGATGCACAAGATTGGTTAAAAACCCTAATTGGATGAGAATAATCCTAGGGAGGACGAAAATGACCTAAATGTTCAACCAATGACACAAAATCACTTATTGGATGCACAAGATCGGTTAAAAACCCTAATTGGAAGAGAATAAGCCTAGGGAGGGCGAAAATGACCTAAATGTTCAACCAGTGACACAATCATACTTATTGGATGCACAAGATTGGTTAAAAACCCTAATTGAATGAGAATAAGCCTAGGGAGGACGAAAATGACCTAAATGTTCAACCAATGACACAAAATCACTTATTGGATGCACAAGATTGGTTAAAAACCCTAATTGGATGAGAATAATCCTAGGGAGGACGAAAATTACGTAAATGTTCAAACAATGACACAAAATCACTTATTGGATGCACAAGAATGGTTAAAAACCCTATTTGGAAGAGAATAAGCCTAGGGAGGACGAAAATGACCTAAATGTTCAACCAATGACACAAACGTACTTATTGGATGCACAAGATTGGTTAAAAACCCTAATTGGATGTGAATAAGCCTAGGGAGGAAGAAAATGACCTAAATGTTCAACCAATGACACAAAATCACTTATTGGATGATAAGATTGGTGAAAAACCCTAATGGATTAGAATAAGCCTAAGGAGGACGAATATGACCTAAATGTTCATCCAATGACACAAAATCAGTGATTGGATGCACAAGATTGGTTAAAAACCCTAATTGGATGAGAATAATCCTAGGGAGGACGAAAATGACCTAAATGTTCAACCAATGACACAAAATCACTTATTGGATGCACAAGACTGGTTAAAAACCCTAATTGGAAGAGAATAAGCCTAGGGAGGACGAAAATGACCTAAATGTTCAACCATTGACACAAACATACTTATTAGATGCACAAGATTGGTTAAAAACCCTAATTGCATGAGAATAAACTTAGGGAGGACGAAAATGACCTAAATGTTTAACCAATGACACAAAATCACTTATCGGATGCATAAGATTGGTTAAAAACCCTAATTGGAATAGAATAAGCTTAGGGAGGAAGAAAATGACCTAAATGTTCATCACATGACACAAAATCACTTATTGGATGCACAAGATTGGTTAAAAACCCTAATTGGATGAGAATAATCCTAGGGAGGACGAAAATGACGTAAATGTTCAACTAATGACACAAAATCACTTATTGGATGCACAAGATTGGTTAAAAACCCTAATTGGAAGAGAATAAGCCTAGGGAGGACGAAAATGACCTAAATGTTCAACCATTGACACAAACATACTTATTGGATGCACAAGATTGGTTAAAAACCCTAATTGGATGAGAATAAATTTAGGGAGGACGAAAATGACCTAAATGTTTAACCAATGACACAAAATCACTTATCGGATGCACAAGATTGGTTAAAAACCCTAATTGGAATAGAATAAGCTTAGGGAGGAAGAAAATGACCTAAATGTTCATCACATGACACAAAATCACTTATTGGATGCACAAGATTGGTTAAAAAGCCTAATTGGATGAGAATAATCCTAGGGAGGACGAAAATGACGTAAATGTTCAACTAATGACACAAAATCACTTATTGGATGCACAAGATTGGTTAAAAACCCTAATTGGAAGAGAATAAGCCTAGGGAGGACGAAAATGACCTAAATGTTTAACCAATGACACAAACATACTTATTGGATGCACAAGATTGGTTAAAAACCCTAATTGGATGAGAATAATCCTAGGGAGGACGAAAATGACCTAAATGTTCAACCAATGACACAAAATCACTTATTGGATGCACAAGATTGGTTAAAAACCCAAATTGGAAGAGAATAAGCCTAGGGAGGACGAAAATGACCTAAATGTTCAACCAATGACACAAACGTACTAATTGGATGCACAAGATTGGTTAAAAACCCTAATTGGATGAGAATAAGCCTAGGGAGGACGAAAATGACCTAAATGTTCAACCAATGACACAAAATCACTTATTGGATGCACAAGATTGGTGAAAAACCCTAATTGGATTAGAATAAGCCTAAGGAGGACGAATATGACCTAAATGTTCATCCAATGACACAAAATCAGTGATTGGATGCACAAGATTGGTTAAAAACCCTAATTGGATGAGAATAATCCTAGGGAGGACGAAAATGACCTAAATGTTCAACCAATGACACAAAATCACTTATTGGATGCACAAGACTGGTTAAAAACCCTAATTGGAAGAGAATAAGCCTAGGGAGGACGAAAATGACCTAAATGTTCAACCATTGACACAAACATACTTATTAGATGCACAAGATTGGTTAAAAACCCTAATTGCATGAGAATAAACTTAGGGAGGACGAAAATGACCTAAATGTTTAACCAATGACACAAAATCACTTATCGGATGCATAAGATTGGTTAAAAACCCTAATTGGAATAGAATAAGCTTAGGGAGGAAGAAAATGACCTAAATGTTCATCACATGACACAAAATCACTTATTGGATGCACAAGATTGGTTAAAAACCCTAATTGGATGAGAATAATCCTAGGGAGGACGAAAATGACGTAAATGTTCAACTAATGACACAAAATCACTTATTGGATGCACAAGATTGGTTAAAAACCCTAATTGGAAGAGAATAAGCCTAGGGAGGACGAAAATGACCTAAATGTTCAACCATTGACACAAACATACTTATTGGATGCACAAGATTGGTTAAAAACCCTAATTGGATGAGAATAAATTTAGGGAGGACGAAAATGACCTAAATGTTTAACCAATGACACAAAATCACTTATCGGATGCACAAGATTGGTTAAAAACCCTAATTGGAATAGAATAAGCTTAGGGAGGAAGAAAATGACCTAAATGTTCATCACATGACACAAAATCACTTATTGGATGCACAAGATTGGTTAAAAAGCCTAATTGGATGAGAATAATCCTAGGGAGGACGAAAATGACGTAAATGTTCAACTAATGACACAAAATCACTTATTGGATGCACAAGATTGGTTAAAAACCCTAATTGGAAGAGAATAAGCCTAGGGAGGACGAAAATGACCTAAATGTTTAACCAATGACACAAACATACTTATTGGATGCACAAGATTGGTTAAAAACCCTAATTGGATGAGAATAATCCTAGGGAGGACGAAAATGACCTAAATGTTCAACCAATGACACAAAATCACTTATTGGATGCACAAGATTGGTTAAAAACCCTAATTGGAAGAGAATAAGCCTAGGGAGGACGAAAATGACCTAAATGTTCATCCAATGACACAAAATCACTTATTGGATGCATAAGATTGGTTAAAAACTCTAATTGGATTAGAATAAGCCTAGGGAGGATGAGAATGACCTAAATGTTCAACCAATGACACAAAATCACATATTGGATGCACAAGATTGGTTAAAAACCGTAACTGGATTATAATACGCCTAGGCAGGACGAAAATGGCCTAAATGTTCAACCAATGACACAAAATCACTTATTGGATGCATAAGATTGGTTAAAAACTCTAATTGGATTAGAATAGGCCTATGGAGGACGAAAATGACCTAAATGTTCAACCAATGACTTAAAATCACTAGTTGGATGCACAAGCGTGGTTAAGAACCCTAATTGGATTATAATACGCCTAGGGACGACGAAAATGGCCTAAATGTTCAACCAATGACACAAAATCACTTATTGGATGCACAAGATTAATTAAAAACCCTAATTTGATTAGAATAGGCCTAGCGAAACTGAAAATGACCTAGATGTTCAACCAATAACACAAAATCCCTTATTGGATCCACAAGATTGGTTCAAAACACAAATTGGATTTGAAGAAGCATAGGGAGGACGAAAATGACCTAAATGTTCAACCAACGACACAAAATCAGTTATTGGATGCACAAGATTAGTTAAAAACCCGAATTGGATTAGAATAAGCCTAGGGAGGACGAGAAATGACCTAAATGTTCAACCAATGACACAAAATCACTTATTTGATGCACAAGATGGTTAAAAACCCTAATTGCATTAGAATAAGCCTAGGGACAACGAAAATGACTTAAATGTTCAACCAATGACACAAAATCACTTATTGGATGCATAAGATTGGTTAAAAACTCTAATTGGATTAGAATAAGCCTAGGGAGGACGAAAATTACCTAAATGTTCAACCAATGACACAATATCACTTATTGGATGCACAAGATTGGTTAAAAACCCAAATTGGATTATAATACGCCTAGGGAAGACGAAAATGGCCTAAATGTTCAACCAATGACACAAAATCACTTATTGGATGCATAAGATTGGTTGAAAACTCTAATTGGATTAGAATAAGCCTACGGAGGACGAAAATGACCTAAATGTTCAACCAATGACACAAAATCACTTATTGGATGCACAAGATTGGTTAAAATCCTAATTGGATTATAATACGACTAGGGAGGATTAAAATGGCCTAAATGTTCAACCAATGACACAAAATCACTTATTGGATGCATAACATTGGTTAAAAACTCTAATTGGATTAGAATAAGCCTAGGGAGGATGAAACTGACCTAAATGATCAACAAATCACACAAAATCACTTATTGGATGCACAAGATTGGTTAAAAACCCTAATTGGATTATAATACGCCTAGGGAGGACGAAAATGGCCTAAATGTTCAACCAATGACACAAAATCACTTATTGGATGCACAAGATTAATTTAAAACTCTAATTGGATTAGAATAAGAGTAGCGAGAACTAAAATGACCTTAATGTTCAAACAATGACATAAAATCACTTCTTGGATGCACAAGATTGGTTAAAAACCGTAATTGTATCAGAATAAGCTTAGGGAGGACGAAAATGACCTAAATGTTCAACCAATGAAACAAAATCACTTAATGGAAGCACAAGATTTGTTAAAAACCCTAATTGGATTAGAATACGCCTAGGGAGGACGAAAATGGCATAAATGTTCAACCAATGATACAAAATCACTTATTGGATGCATAAGATTGGTTAAAAACTCTAATTGGATTAGAACAAGCCTAGGGAGGACAAAAATGGCCTAAATGTTCAACCAATGACACAAAATCACTTATTGGATGCACAAGATTTGATAAAAACCCTATTTGGAAGAGAATAAGCCTAGGGAGGACGAAAATGACCTAAATGTTCAACGAATGACACAAACGTACTTATTGGATGCACAAGATTGGTTAAAAACACTAATTGGAAGAGAATAATCCTATGGAGGACTAAAATGACATAAATGTTCAACCAATGACACAAAATCACTTATTGGATGCACAATATTGGTTAAAAACCCTAATTGGAAGAGAATAAGCCTAGGGAGGACGAAAATGACCTAAATGTTCAACCAATGACACAAACGTACTTATTGGATGCACAAGATTGGTTAAAAACCCTAATTGGATGATAATAAGCCTAGGGAGGACGAAATTGACCTAAATGTTTAACCAATGACACAAACGTACTTATTGGATGCACAAGATTGGATAAAAACCCTAATTGGATGAGAATAATCCTAGGGAGGACGAAAATAACCTAAATGTTCAACCAATGACACAAAATCACTTATTGGATGCACAAGACTAGTTAAAAACCCTAATTTGGAAGAGAATAAGCCTAGGGAGGATGAAAATGACATAAATGTTCAACCATTGACACAAACATACTTATTGGATGCACAAGATTGGTTAAAAACCCTAATTGGATGAGAATAAGCCTAGGGAGGACGAAAATGACCTAAATGTTCAACCAATGACACAAACGTACTTATTGGATGCACAAGATTGGTTAAAAACCCTAATTGGATGAGAATAAGCCTAGGGAGGAAGAAAATGACCTAAATGTTCAACCAATGACACAAAATCACTTATTGGATGCACAAGATTGGTTAAAAACCCTAATTGGATGAGAATAAGCCTAGGGAGGACGAAAATGACCTAAATGTTCAACCAATGACACAAAATCACTTATTGGATGCACAAGATTGGTTAAAAACCCTAATTGGATTAGAATAAGCTTAGGGAGGAAGAAAATGACCTAAATAACCATCCAATGACACAAAATCACTTATTGGATGCACAAGATTGGTTAAAAACCCTAATTGGATGAGAATAATCCTATGGAGGACTAAAATGACATAAATGTTCAACCAATGACACAAAATCACTTATTGGATGCACAATAGTGGTTAAAAACCCTAATTGGAAGAGAATAAGCCTAGGGAGGACGAAAATGACCTAAATGTTCAACCAATGACACAAACGTACTTATTGGATGCACAAGATTGGTTAAAAACCCTAATTGGATTATAATAAGCCTAGGGAGGACGAAAATGACCTAAATGTATAACCAATGACACAAACGTACTTATTGGATGCACAAGATTGGATAAAAACCCTAATTGGATGAGAATAATCCTAGGGAGGACGAAAATGACGTAAATATTCAACCAATGACACAAAATCACGTATTGGATGCACAAGACTGGTTAAAAACCCTAATTGGAAGAGAATAAGCCTAGGGAGGACGAAAATGACCTAAATGTTCAACCATTGACACAAACATACTTATTGGATGCACAAGATTGGTTAAAAACCCTAATTGGATGAGAATAAGCCTAGGGAGGACGAAAATGACCTAAATGTTCAACCAATGACACAAAATCACTTATCGGATGCACAAGATTCGTAAAAAACCCTAATAGGAATAGAATAAGCTTAGGGAGGAAGAAAATGACCTAAATGTTCATCCAAAGACACAAAATCACTTATTGGGTGCACAAGATTGGTTAAAAAGCCTAATTGGATGAGAATAATCCTAGGGAGGACAAAAATGACGTAAATGTTCAACCAGTGACACAAAATCACTTATTGGATGCACAAGATTGGTTAAAAACCCTAATTGGAAGAGAATAAGCCTAGGGAGGACGAAAATGACCTAAATGTTTAACCAATGACACAAACGTACTTATTGGATGCACAAGATTGGTTAAAAACCCTAATTGGATGAGAATAATCCTAGGGAGGACGAAAATGACCTAAATGTTCAACCAATGACACAAAATCACTTATTGGATGCACAAGATCGGTTAAAAACCCTAATTGGAAGAGAATAAGCCTAGGGAGGGCGAAAATGACCTAAATGTTCAACCAGTGACACAATCATACTTATTGGATGCACAAGATTGGTTAAAAACCCTAATTGAATGAGAATAAGCCTAGGGAGGACGAAAATGACCTAAATGTTCAACCAATGACACAAAATCACTTATTGGATGCACAAGATTGGTTAAAAACCCTAATTGGATGAGAATAATCCTAGGGAGGACGAAAATTACGTAAATGTTCAAACAATGACACAAAATCACTTATTGGATGCACAAGAATGGTTAAAAACCCTATTTGGAAGAGAATAAGCCTAGGGAGGACGAAAATGACCTAAATGTTCAACCAATGACACAAACGTACTTATTGGATGCACAAGATTGGTTAAAAACCCTAATTGGATGTGAATAAGCCTAGGGAGGAAGAAAATGACCTAAATGTTCAACCAATGACACAAAATCACTTATTGGATGATAAGATTGGTGAAAAACCCTAATTGGATTAGAATAAGCCTAAGGAGGACGAATATGACCTAAATGTTCATCCAATGACACAAAATCAGTGATTGGATGCACAAGATTGGTTAAAAACCCTAATTGGATGAGAATAATCCTAGGGAGGACGAAAATGACCTAAATGTTCAACCAATGACACAAAATCACTTATTGGATGCACAAGACTGGTTAAAAACCCTAATTGGAAGAGAATAAGCCTAGGGAGGACGAAAATGACCTAAATGTTCAACCATTGACACAAACATACTTATTAGATGCACAAGATTGGTTAAAAACCCTAATTGCATGAGAATAAACTTAGGGAGGACGAAAATGACCTAAATGTTTAACCAATGACACAAAATCACTTATCGGATGCATAAGATTGGTTAAAAACCCTAATTGGAATAGAATAAGCTTAGGGAGGAAGAAAATGACCTAAATGTTCATCACATGACACAAAATCACTTATTGGATGCACAAGATTGGTTAAAAACCCTAATTGGATGAGAATAATCCTAGGGAGGACGAAAATGACGTAAATGTTCAACTAATGACAGAAAATCACTTATTGGATGCACAAGATTGGTTAAAAACCCTAATTGGAAGAGAATAAGCCTAGGGAGGACGAAAATGACCTAAATGTTTAACCAATGACACAAACATACTTATTGGATGCACAAGATTGGTTAAAAACCCTAATTGGATGAGAATAATCCTAGGGAGGACGAAAATGACCTAAATGTTCAACCAATGACACAAAATCACTTATCGGATGCACAAGATTGGTTAAAAACCCTAATTGGAATTGAATAAGCTTATGGAGGAAGAAAATGACCTAAATGTTCATCACATGACACAAAATCACTTATTGGATGCACATGATTGGTTAAAAACCCTAATTGGATGAGAATAATCCTAGGGAGGACGAAAATGACGTAAATGTTCAACTAACGACACAAAATCACTTATTGGATGCACAAGATTGGATAAAAACCCTAATTGGAAGAGAATAAGCCTAGGGAGGACGAAAATGACCTAAATGTTTAACCAATGACACAAACGTACTTATTGGATGCACAAGATTGGTTAAAAACCCTAATTGGATGAGAATAATCCTAGGGAGGACGAAAATGACCTAAATGTTCAATCAATGACACAAAATCACTTATTGGATGCACAAGATTAATTAAAAACCCTAATTGGAAGAGAATAAACCTAAGGAGGGCGAAAATGACCTAAATGTTCAACCAGTGACACAAACATACTTATTGGATGCACAAGATTGGTTAAAAACCCTAATTGAATGAGAATAAGCCTAGGGAGGAAGAAAATGACCTAAATGTTCAACCAATGACACAAAATCACTTATCGGATGCACAAGATTGGTTAAAAACCCTAACTGGAATTGAATAAGCTTATGGAGGAAGAAAATGACCTAAATGTTCATCACATGACACAAAATCACTTATTGGATGCACATGATTGGTTAAAAACCCTAATTGGATGAGAATAAGCCTAGGGAGGACGAAAATGACCTAAATGTTCAACCATTGACACAAACATACTTATTGGATGCACAAGATTGGTTAAAAACCCTAATTGCATGAGAATAAACTTAGGGAGGACGAAAATGACCTAAATGTTTAACCAATGACACAAAATCACTTATCGGATGCACAAGATTGGTTAAAAACCCTAATTGGAATAGAATAAGCTTAGGGAGGAAGAAAATGACCTAAATGTTCATCACATGACACAAAATCACTTATTGGATGCACAAGATTGGTTAAAAACCCTAATTGGATGAGAATAATCCTAGGGAGGACGAAAATGACGTAAATGTTCAACTAATGACACAAAATCACTTATTGGATGCACAAGATTGGTTAAAAACCCTAATTGGAAGAGAATAAGCCTAGGGAGGACGAAAATGACCTAAATGTTCAACCAATGACACAAAATCACTTATTGGATGCACAAGATGGTTAAAAACCCTAATTGCATTAGAATAAGCCTAGGGACGACGAAAATGACTTAAATGTTCAACCAATGACACAAAATCACTTATTGGATGCATAAGATTGGTTAAAAACTCTAATTGGATTCGAATAAGCCTAGGGAGGACGAAAATTACCTAAATGTTCAACCAATGACACAATATCACTTATTGGATGCACAAGATTGGTTAAAAACTCTAATTGAATTAGAATAACCATAGGGACGACGAAAATGACCTTAATGTTCAAACAATGACATAAAATCACTTCTTGGATGCACAAGATTGGTTAAAAACCGTAATTGTATTAGAATAAGCTTAGGGAGGACGAAAATGACCTAAATGTTCAACCAATGACACAAAATCACTTAATGGAAGCACAAGATTTGTTAAAAACCCTAATTGGATTAGAATACGCCTAGGGAGGACGAAAATGGCATAAATGTTCAACCAATGATACAAAATCACTTATTGGATGCATAAGATTGGTTAAAAACTCTAATTGGATTAGAACAAGCCTAGGGAGGACAAAAATGGCCTAAATGTTCAACCAATGACACAAAATCACTTATTGGATGCACAAGATTTGATAAAAACCCTAATTGGAAGAGAATAAGCCTAGGGAGGACGAAAATGACCTAAATGTTCATCCAATGACACAAAATCACTTATTGGATGCATAAGATTGGTTAAAAACTCTAATTGGATTAGAATAAGCCTAGGGAGGATGAGAATGACCTAAATGTTCAACCAATGACACAAAATCACATATTGGATGCACAAGATTGGTTAAAAACCGTAACTGGATTATAATACGCCTAGGCAGGACGAAAATGGTCTAAATGTTCAACCAATGACACAAAATCACTTATTGGATGCATAAGATTGGTTAAAAACTCTAATTGGATTAGAATAGGCCTATGGAGGACGAAAATGACCTAAATGTTCAACCAATGACTTAAAATCACTAGTTGGATGCACTAGCGTGGTTAAGAACCCTAATTGGATTATAATACGCCTAGGGACGAAGAAAATGGCCTAAATGTTCAACCAATGACACAAAATCACTTATTGGATGCACAAGATTAATTAAAAACCCTAATTGGATTAGAATAGGCCTAGCGAAACTGAAAATGACCTAGATGTTTAACCAATAACACAAAATCCCTTATTGGATCCACAAGATTGGTTCAAAACACAAATTGGATTTGAAGAAGCATAGGGAGGACGAAAATTACCTAAATGTTCAACCAATGACACAATATCACTTATTGGATGCACAAGATTGGTTAAAAACCCAAATTGGATTATAATACGCCTAGGGAAGACGAAAATGGCCTAAATGTTCAACCAATGACACAAAATCACTTATTGGATGCATAAGATTGGTTGAAAACTCTAATTGGATTAGAATAAGCCTACGGAGGACGAAAATGACCTAAATGTTCAACCAATGACACAAAATCACTTATTGGATGCACAAGATTGGTTAAAATCCTAATTGGATTATAATACGACTAGGGAGGATGAAAATGGCCTAAATGTTCAACCAATGACACAAAATCACTTATTGGATGCATAACATTGGTTAAAAACTCTAATTGGATTAGAATAAGCCTAGGGAGGATGAAACTGACCTAAATGATCAACAAATCACACAAAATCACTTATTGGATGCACAAGATTGGTTAAAAACCCTAATTGGATTATAATACGCCTAGGGAGGACGAAAATGGCCTAAATGTTCAACCAATGACACAAAATCACTCATTGGATGCACAAGATTAATTTAAAACTCTAATTGGATTAGAATAAGAGTAGCGAGAACTAAAATGACCTTAATGTTCAAACAATGACATAAAATCACTTCTTGGATGCACAAGATTGGTTAAAAACCGTAATTGTATCAGAATAAGCTTAGGGAGGACGAAAATGACCTAAATGTTCAACCAATGAAACAAAATCACTTAATGGAAGCACAAGATTTGTTAAAAACCCTAATTGGATTAGAATACGCCTAGGGAGGACGAAAATGGCATAAATGTTCAACCAATGATACAAAATCACTTATTGGATGCATAAGATTGGTTAAAAACTCTAATTGGATTAGAACAAGCCTAGGGAGGACAAAAATGGCCTAAATGTTCAACCAATGACACAAAATCACTTATTGGATGCACAAGATTGGTTAAAAACCCTAATTGGAAGAGAATAAGCCTAGGGAGGACGAAAATGACCTAAATGTTCATCCAATGACACAAAATCACTTATTGGATGCATAAGATTGGTTAAAAACTCTAATTGGATTAGAATAAGCCTAGGGAGGATGAGAATGACCTAAATGTTCAACCAATGACACAAAATCACTTATTGGATGCACAAGATTGGTTAAAAACCGTAACTGGATTATAATACGCCTAGGGAGGACGAAAATGGCCTAAATGTTCAACCAATGACACAAAATCACTTATTGGATGCATAAGATTGGTTAAAAACTCTAATTGGATTAGAATAGGCCTAGGGAGGACGAAAATGAACTAAATGTTCAACCAATGACTTAAAATCACTAGTTGGATGCACAAGCGTGGTTAAGAACCCTAATTGGATTATAATACGCCTAGGGAGGACGAAAATGGCCTAAATGTTCAACCAATGACACAAAATCACTTATTGGATGCACAAGATTAGTTAAAAACTCTAATTAGATTAGAATAAGCCTAGGGAGGACGAACATGACCTAAATGTTCAACCAATGACACAAAATCACTTATTGGATGCACAAGATTAATTAAAAACCCTAATTGGATTAGAATAGGCCTAGCGAAACTGAAAATGACCTAGATGTTCAACCAATAACACAAAATTCTTATTGGATCCACAAGATTGGTACAAAACACAAATTGGATTTGAAGAAGCATAGGGAGGACGAAAATGACCTAAATGTTCAACCAATGACACAAAATCATTTATTGGATGCACAAGATTAGTTAAAAACCCGAATTGGATTAGAATAAGCCTAGGGAGGACGAGAAATGACCTAAATGTTCAACCAATGACACAAAATCACTTATTGGATGCACAAGATGGTTAAAAACCCTAATTGCATTAGAATAAGCCTAGGGACGACGAAAATGACTTAAATGTTCAACCAATGACACAAAATCACTTATTGGATGCATAAGATTGGTTAAAAACTCTAATTGGATTAGAATAAGCCTAGGGAGGACGAAAATTACCTAAATGTTCAACCAATGACACAATATCACTTATTGGATGCACAAGATTGGTTAAAAACCCTAATTGGATTATAATACGCCTAGGGAAGACGAAAATTGCCTAAATGTTCAACCAATGACACAAAATCACTTATTGGATGCATAAGATTGGTTGAAAACTCTAATTGGATTAGAATAAGCCTAGGGAGGACGAAAATGACCTAAATGTTCAACCAATGACACAAAATCACTTATTGGATGCACAAGATTGGTTAAAACCCTAATTGGATTATAATACGACTAGGGAGGATGAAAATGGCCTAAATGTTCAACCAATGACACAAAATCACTTATTGGATGCATAACATTGGTTAAAAACTCTAATTGGATTAGAATAAGCCTAGGGAGGATGAAAATGACCTAAATGATCAACAAATCACACAAAATCACTTATTGGATGCACAAGATTGGTTAAAAACCCTAATTGGATTATAATACGCCTAGGGAGGACGAAAATGGCCTAAATGTTCAACCAATGACACAAAATCACTTATTGGATGCACAAGATTAATTAAAAACTCTAATTGGATTAGAATAAGAGTAGCGAGAACTAAAATGACCTAAATGTTCAACCAATGACAAAATCACTTGTTGGATGCACAAGCATGGTTAAAAACCCTAATTGAATCTTAATACGCCTAAGGAGGACGAAAATGGCCTAAATGTTCAACCAATGACACAAAATCACTTATTGGATGCACAAGATTAGTTAAAACCCCTAATTGGATTACAATAAGCGTAGGGAGGACGAAAATGACCTAAATGTTCAACCAATAACACAAAATCCCTTATTGGATCCACAAGATTGGTTAAAAACCATAATTGGATTACAATAAGCCTAAGGAAACTGAAAAGACCTAGATGTTCAACCAATGACACAAAATCACTTATTGGATGCACAAGATTGGTTCAAAACCCTAATTGGATTAGAATAAGCCTTGCGAGGACGAAAATGGCATTAATGTCCAACCAATGACACAAAATCACTTATTGGATGCACAAGATTGGTTAAAAATCCTAATTGGATTATAATACGCCTCAGGAGGACGAAAATGGCATAAATGTTCAACCAATGACACAAAATCACTTATTGGATGCATAAGATTGGTTAAAAACTCTAATTGGATTAGAATAAGCCTAGGGAGGACAAAAATGGCCTAAATGTTCAACCAATGACACAAAATCACTTATTGGATGCACAAGATGGTTAAAAACCCTAATTGCATTAGAATAAGTCTAGGGACGACGAAAATGACTTAAATGTTCAACCAATGACACAAAATCACTATTTGGATGCATAAGATTTGTTAAAAACTCTAATTGGATTAGAATATGCCTAGGGAGGACGAAAATTACCTAAATGTTCAACCAATGACACAATATCACTTATTGGATGCACAAGATTGGTTAAAAACTCTAATTGAATTAGAATAACCATAGGGACGACGAAAATGACCTTAATGTTCAAACAACGACATAAAATCACTTCTTGGATGCACAAGATTGGTTAAAAACCGTAATTGTATTAGAATAAGCTTAGGGAGGACGAAAATGACCTAAATGTTCAACCAATGACACAAAATCACTTAATGGAAGCACAAGATTTGTTAAAAACCCTAATTGGATTAGAATACGCCTAGGGAGGACGAAAATGGCATAAATGTTCAACCAATGATACAAAATCACTTATTGGATGCATAAGATTGGTTAAAAACTCTAATTGGATTAGAACAAGCCTAGGGAGGACAAAAATGGCCTAAATGTTCAACCAATGACACAAAATCACTTATTGGATGCACAAGATTTGATAAAAACCCTAATTGGAAGAGAATAAGCCTAGGGAGGACGAAAATGACCTAAATGTTCATCCAATGACACAAAATCACTTATTGGATGCATAAGATTGGTTAAAAACTCTAATTGGATTAGAATAAGCCTAGGGAGGATGAGAATGACCTAAATGTTCAACCAATGACACAAAATCACATATTGGATGCACAAGATTGGTTAAAAACCGTAACTGGATTATAATACGCCTAGGCAGGACGAAAATGGTCTAAATGTTCAACCAATGACACAAAATCACTTATTGGATGCATAAGATTGGTTAAAAACTCTAATTGGATTAGAATAGGCCTATGGAGGACGAAAATGACCTAAATGTTCAACCAATGACTTAAAATCACTAGTTGGATGCACTAGCGTGGTTAAGAACCCTAATTGGATTATAATACGCCTAGGGACGAAGAAAATGGCCTAAATGTTCAACCAATGACACAAAATCACTTATTGGATGCACAAGATTAATTAAAAACCCTAATTGGATTAGAATAGGCCTAGCGAAACTGAAAATGACCTAGATGTTTAACCAATAACACAAAATCCCTTATTGGATCCACAAGATTGGTTCAAAACACAAATTGGATTTGAAGAAGCATAGGGAGGACGAAAATTACCTAAATGTTCAACCAATGACACAATATCACTTATTGGATGCACAAGATTGGTTAAAAACCCAAATTGGATTATAATACGCCTAGGGAAGACGAAAATGGCCTAAATGTTCAACCAATGACACAAAATCACTTATTGGATGCATAAGATTGGTTGAAAACTCTAATTGGATTAGAATAAGCCTACGGAGGACGAAAATGACCTAAATGTTCAACCAATGACACAAAATCACTTATTGGATGCACAAGATTGGTTAAAATCCTAATTGGATTATAATACGACTAGGGAGGATGAAAATGGCCTAAATGTTCAACCAATGACACAAAATCACTTATTGGATGCATAACATTGGTTAAAAACTCTAATTGGATTAGAATAAGCCTAGGGAGGATGAAACTGACCTAAATGATCAACAAATCACACAAAATCACTTATTGGATGCACAAGATTGGTTAAAAACCCTAATTGGATTATAATACGCCTAGGGAGGACGAAAATGGCCTAAATGTTCAACCAATGACACAAAATCACTCATTGGATGCACAAGATTAATTTAAAACTCTAATTGGATTAGAATAAGAGTAGCGAGAACTAAAATGACCTTAATGTTCAAACAATGACATAAAATCACTTCTTGGATGCACAAGATTGGTTAAAAACCGTAATTGTATCAGAATAAGCTTAGGGAGGACGAAAATGACCTAAATGTTCAACCAATGAAACAAAATCACTTAATGGAAGCACAAGATTTGTTAAAAACCCTAATTGGATTAGAATACGCCTAGGGAGGACGAAAATGGCATAAATGTTCAACCAATGATACAAAATCACTTATTGGATGCATAAGATTGGTTAAAAACTCTAATTGGATTAGAACAAGCCTAGGGAGGACAAAAATGGCCTAAATGTTCAACCAATGACACAAAATCACTTATTGGATGCACAAGATT
>JBBPBP010000004.1:35096492-35141026 GCA_037974735.1 Cicer chorassanicum
TAAAAACCCTAATTGGAAGAGAATAAGCCTAGGGAGGACGAAAATGACCTAAATGTTCATCCAATGACACAAAATCACTTATTGGATGCATAAGATTGGTTAAAAACTCTAATTGGATTAGAATAAGCCTAGGGAGGATGAGAATGACCTAAATGTTCAACCAATGACACAAAATCACATATTGGATGCACAAGATTGGTTAAAAACCGTAACTGGATTATAATACGCCTAGGCAGGACGAAAATGGCCTAAATGTTCAACCAATGACACAAAATCACTTATTGGATGCATAAGATTGGTTAAAAACTCTAATTGGATTAGAATAGGCCTATGGAGGACGAAAATGACCTAAATGTTCAACCAATGACTTAAAATCACTAGTTGGATGCACTAGCGTGGTTAAGAACCCTAATTGGATTATAATACGCCTAGGGACGAAGAAAATGGCCTAAATGTTCAACCAATGACACAAAATCACTTATTGGATGCACAAGATTAATTAAAAACCCTAATTGGATTAGAATAGGCCTAGCGAAACTGAAAATGACCTAGATGTTTAACCAATAACACAAAATCCCTTATTGGATCCACAAGATTGGTTCAAAACACAAATTGGATTTGAAGAAGCATAGGGAGGACGAAAATTACCTAAATGTTCAACCAATGACACAATATCACTTATTGGATGCACAAGATTGGTTAAAAACCCAAATTGGATTATAATACGCCTAGGGAAGACGAAAATGGCCTAAATGTTCAACCAATGACACAAAATCACTTATTGGATGCATAAGATTGGTTGAAAACTCTAATTGGATTAGAATAAGCCTACGGAGGACGAAAATGACCTAAATGTTCAACCAATGACACAAAATCACTTATTGGATGCACAAGATTGGTTAAAATCCTAATTGGATTATAATACGACTAGGGAGGATGAAAATGGCCTAAATGTTCAACCAATGACACAAAATCACTTATTGGATGCATAACATTGGTTAAAAACTCTAATTGGATTAGAATAAGCCTAGGGAGGATGAAAATGACCTAAATGATCAACAAATCACACAAAATCACTTATTGGATGCACAAGATTGGTTAAAAACCCTAATTGGATTATAATACGCCTAGGGAGGACGAAAATGGCCTAAATGTTCAACCAATGACACAAAATCACTTATTGGATGCACAAGATTAATTAAAAACTCTAATTGGATTAGAATAAGAGTAGCGAGAACTAAAATGACCTAAATGTTCAACCAATGACAAAATCACTTGTTGGATGCACAAGCATGGTTAAAAACCCTAATTGAATCTTAATACGCCTAAGGAGGACGAAAATGGCCTAAATGTTCAACCAATGACACAAAATCACTTATTGGATGCACAAGATTAGTTAAAACCCCTAATTGGATTACAATAAGCGTAGGGAGGACGAAAATGACCTAAATGTTCAACCAATAACACAAAATCCCTTATTGGATCCACAAGATTGGTTAAAAACCATAATTGGATTACAATAAGCCTAAGGAAACTGAAAAGACCTAGATGTTCAACCAATGACACAAAATCACTTATTGGATGCACAAGATTGGTTCAAAACCCTAATTGGATTAGAATAAGCCTTGCGAGGACGAAAATGGCATTAATGTCCAACCAATGACACAAAATCACTTATTGGATGCACAAGATTGGTTAAAAATCCTAATTGGATTATAATACGCCTCAGGAGGACGAAAATGGCATAAATGTTCAACCAATGACACAAAATCACTTATTGGATGCATAAGATTGGTTAAAAACTCTAATTGGATTAGAATAAGCCTAGGGAGGACAAAAATGGCCTAAATGTTCAACCAATGACACAAAATCACTTATTGGATGCACAAGATGGTTAAAAACCCTAATTGCATTAGAATAAGTCTAGGGACGACGAAAATGACTTAAATGTTCAACCAATGACACAAAATCACTATTTGGATGCATAAGATTTGTTAAAAACTCTAATTGGATTAGAATATGCCTAGGGAGGACGAAAATTACCTAAATGTTCAACCAATGACACAATATCACTTATTGGATGCACAAGATTGGTTAAAAACTCTAATTGAATTAGAATAACCATAGGGACGACGAAAATGACCTTAATGTTCAAACAACGACATAAAATCACTTCTTGGATGCACAAGATTGGTTAAAAACCGTAATTGTATTAGAATAAGCTTAGGGAGGACGAAAATGACCTAAATGTTCAACCAATGACACAAAATCACTTAATGGAAGCACAAGATTTGTTAAAAACCCTAATTGGATTAGAATACGCCTAGGGAGGACGAAAATGGCATAAATGTTCAACCAATGATACAAAATCACTTATTGGATGCATAAGATTGGTTAAAAACTCTAATTGGATTAGAACAAGCCTAGGGAGGACAAAAATGGCCTAAATGTTCAACCAATGACACAAAATCACTTATTGGATGCACAAGATTTGATAAAAACCCTAATTGGAAGAGAATAAGCCTAGGGAGGACGAAAATGACCTAAATGTTCATCCAATGACACAAAATCACTTATTGGATGCATAAGATTGGTTAAAAACTCTAATTGGATTAGAATAAGCCTAGGGAGGATGAGAATGACCTAAATGTTCAACCAATGACACAAAATCACATATTGGATGCACAAGATTGGTTAAAAACCGTAACTGGATTATAATACGCCTAGGCAGGACGAAAATGGTCTAAATGTTCAACCAATGACACAAAATCACTTATTGGATGCATAAGATTGGTTAAAAACTCTAATTGGATTAGAATAGGCCTATGGAGGACGAAAATGACCTAAATGTTCAACCAATGACTTAAAATCACTAGTTGGATGCACTAGCGTGGTTAAGAACCCTAATTGGATTATAATACGCCTAGGGACGAAGAAAATGGCCTAAATGTTCAACCAATGACACAAAATCACTTATTGGATGCACAAGATTAATTAAAAACCCTAATTGGATTAGAATAGGCCTAGCGAAACTGAAAATGACCTAGATGTTTAACCAATAACACAAAATCCCTTATTGGATCCACAAGATTGGTTCAAAACACAAATTGGATTTGAAGAAGCATAGGGAGGACGAAAATTACCTAAATGTTCAACCAATGACACAATATCACTTATTGGATGCACAAGATTGGTTAAAAACCCAAATTGGATTATAATACGCCTAGGGAAGACGAAAATGGCCTAAATGTTCAACCAATGACACAAAATCACTTATTGGATGCATAAGATTGGTTGAAAACTCTAATTGGATTAGAATAAGCCTACGGAGGACGAAAATGACCTAAATGTTCAACCAATGACACAAAATCACTTATTGGATGCACAAGATTGGTTAAAATCCTAATTGGATTATAATACGACTAGGGAGGATGAAAATGGCCTAAATGTTCAACCAATGACACAAAATCACTTATTGGATGCATAACATTGGTTAAAAACTCTAATTGGATTAGAATAAGCCTAGGGAGGATGAAAATGACCTAAATGATCAACAAATCACACAAAATCACTTATTGGATGCACAAGATTGGTTAAAAACCCTAATTGGATTATAATACGCCTAGGGAGGACGAAAATGGCCTAAATGTTCAACCAATGACACAAAATCACTTATTGGATGCACAAGATTAATTAAAAACTCTAATTGGATTAGAATAAGAGTAGCGAGAACTAAAATGACCTAAATGTTCAACCAATGACAAAATCACTTGTTGGATGCACAAGCATGGTTAAAAACCCTAATTGAATCTTAATACGCCTAAGGAGGACGAAAATGGCCTAAATGTTCAACCAATGACACAAAATCACTTATTGGATGCACAAGATTAGTTAAAAACCCTAATTGGATTACAATAAGCGTAGGGAGGACGAAAATGACCTAAATGTTCAACCAATAACACAAAATCCCTTATTGGATCCACAAGATTGGTTAAAAACCATAATTGGATTACAATAAGCCTAGGGAAACTGAAAAGACCTAGATGTTCAACCAATGACACAAAATCACTTATTGGATGCACAAGATTGGTTCAAAACCCTAATTGGATTAGAATAAGCCTTGCGAGGACGAAAATGGCATTAATGTCCAACCAATGACACAAAATCACTTATTGGATGCACAAGATTGGTTAAAAATCCTAATTGGATTATAATACGCCTCAGGAGGACGAAAATGGCATAAATGTTCAACCAATGACACAAAATCACTAATTGGATGCATAAGATTGGTTAAAAACTCTAATTGGATTAGAATAAGCCTAGGGAGGACAAAAATGGCCTAAATGTTCAACCAATGACACAAAATCACTTATTGGATGCACAAGATGGTTAAAAACCCTAATTGCATTAGAATAAGTCTAGGGACGACGAAAATGACTTAAATGTTCAACCAATGACACAAAATCACTAATTGGATGCATAAGATTTGTTAAAAACTCTAATTGGATTAGAATATGCCTAGGGAGGACGAAAATTACCTAAATGTTCAACCAATGACACAAAATCACTTATTGGATGCACAAGATTGGTTAAAAACCCTAATTGGATAAGAATAAGCCTAGGGAGGATGAAAATGACCTAAATATTCAACCAATGACACAAAATCACTTATTGGATGCACAAGATTGGTTAAAAACCGTAATTGGATTATAATACGCCTAGGGAGGACGAAAATGGCCTAAATGTTCAACCAATGACACAAAATCACTTATTGGATGCACAAGATTGGTTAAAAACCCTAATTGGATTATAATACGCCCAGGGAAGACGAAAATGGCCTAAATGTTCAACCAATGACACAAAATCACTTATTGGATGCATAAGATTGGTTGAAAACTCTAATTGGATTAGAATAAGCCTAGCGAGGACGAAAATGACCTAAATGTTCAACCAATGACACAAAATCACTTATTGGATGCACAAGATTGGTTAAAACCCTAATTGGATTATAATACGACTAGGGAGGACGAAAATGGCCTAAATGTTCAACCAATTACACAAAATCACTTATTGGATGCATAAGATTGGTTAAAAACTCTAATTGGATAAGAATAAGCCTAGGGAGGATGAAAATGACCTAAATGTTCAACCAATGACACAAAATCAATTATTGGATGCATAAGATTGGTTAAAAACTCTAATTGGATAAGAATAAGCCTAGGGAGGATGAAAATGACCTAAATGTTCAACCAATGACACAAAATCACTTATTGGATGCACAAGATTGGTTAAAAACCCTAATTGGATTATAATACGCCTAGGGAGGACGAAAATGACCTAAATGTTCAACCAATGACACAAAATCACTTATTGGATGCACAAGATTGGTTAAAAACCCTAATTGGATTAGAATACGCCTAAGGAGGACGAAAATGGCATAAATGTTCAACCAATGACACAAAATCACTTATTGGATGCATAAGATTGGTTAAAAACCCTAATTGAATTATAATACGCCTTGGGAGGACAAAAATCGCCTAAATGATCAACCAATGACACAAAATCACTTATTGGATGCACCAGATTGGTTAAAAACCCTAATTGGATTATAATACGCCTAGCGAGGACGAAAATGGCCTAAATGTTCAACCAATGACACAAAATCACTTATTGGATGCACAAGATTGGTTAAAAATCCTAATTGGATTATAATACGCCTAGGGAGGACGAAAATGACCTAAATGTTAAACCAATGACACAAAATCACTTATTGGATGCACAAGATTAATTAAAAACCCTAATTGGATTAGAATATGCCTAAGGAGGACGAAAATGGCATAAATGTTCAACCATTGACACAAAATCACTCATTGGATGCATAAGATTGGTTAAAAACTCTAATTGGATTAGAATAAGCCTAGGGAGGACAAAAATGGCCTAAATGTTCAACCAATGACACAAAATCACTTATAAGATGCACAAGATGGTTAAAAACCCTAATTGCATTTGAATAAGCCTAGGGACGACGAAAATGACTTAATTGTTCAACCAATGACACAAAATCACTTATTGGAAACATAAGATTGGTTAAAAACTCTAATTGGATTAGAATAAGCCTAGGGAGGACGAAAATTACATAAATGTTCAACCAATGACACAAAATCACTTATTGGATGCACAAGATTGGTTAAAAACCCTAATTGGATTATAATACGCATAGGCAGGACACAAATGGCCTAAATGTTCAACCAATGACACAAAATCACTTATTGGATGCACAAGATTGGTTAAAAACCCTAATTGGATTATAATACGCCTAGGGAGGACGAAAATGGCCTAAATGTTCAACCAATGACACAAAATCACTTATTGGAAGCACTAGATTGGTTCTAATTAGATTAGAATAAGCATTGGGAGGACGAAAATGGCCTAAATGTTCAACCAATGACACAAAATCACTTATTGGATGCATACGATTAGTTAAAAACCCTAATTGGATTAGAATAAGCGTAGGGAGGACGAAAATGACCTAAATGTTCAACCAATAACACAAAATCCCTTATTGGATCCACAAGATTGGTTAAGAACCCTAATTGGATTACAATAAGCGTAGGGAAACCGAAAATGACCTAGATGTTCAACCAATGACACAAAATCACTAATTGGATGCATAAGATTTGTTAAAAACTCTAATTGGATTAGAATAAGCCTAGGGAGGACGAAAATTACCTAAGTGTTCAACCAATGACACAAAATCACTTATTGGATGCACAAGATTGGTTAAAAACCCTAATTGGATTATAATACGCCTAGGGAGGACGAAAATGGCCTAAATGTTCAACCAATGACACAAAATCACTTATTGGAAGCACAAGATTGGTTCTAATTAGATTAGAATAAGCATTGGGAGGACGAAAATGGCCTAAATGTTCAACCAATGACACAAAATCACTTATTGGATGCACACGATTAGTTAAAAACCCTAATTGGATTAGAATAAGCGTAGGGAGGACGAAAATGACCTAAATGTTCAACCAATGACACAAAATCACTTATAAGATGCACAAGATGGTTAAAAACCCTAATTGCATTTGAATAAGCCTAGGGACGACGAAAATGACTTAATTGTTCAACCAATGACACAAAATAACTTATTGGAAACATAAGATTGGTTAAAAACTCTAATTGGATTAGAATAAGCCTAGGGAGGACAAAAATGGCCTAAATGTTCAACCAATGACACAAAATCACTTATAAGATGCACAAGATGGTTAAAAACCCTAATTGCATTTGAATAAGCCTAGGGACGACGAAAATGACTTAATTGTTCAACCAATGACACAAAATCACTTATTGGAAACATAAGATTGGTTAAAAACTCTAATTGGATTAGAATAAGCCTAGGGAGGACGAAAATTACCTAAATGTTCAACCAATGACACAAAATCACTTATTGGATGCACAAGATTGGTTAAAAACCCTAATTGGATAAGAATAAGCCTAGGGAGGATGAAAATGACCTAAATATTCAACCAATGACACAAAATCACTTATTGGATGCCCAAGATTGGTTAAAAACCGTAATTGGATTATAATACGCCTAGGGAGGACGAAAATGACCTAAATGTTCAACCAATGACACAAAATCACTTATTGGATGCACAAGATTGGTTAAAAACCCTAATTGGATTAGAATACGCCTAAGGAGGACGAAAATGGCATAAATGTTCAACCAATGACACAAAATAACTTATTGGATGCATAAGATTGGTTAAAAACCCTAATTGAATTATAATACGCCTTGGGAGGACAAAAATGGCCTAAATGTTCAACCAATGACACAAAATCACTTATTGGATGCACAAGATTGGTTAAAAACCCTAATTGGATTATAATACGCCTAGGGAGGACGAAAATGGCCTAAATGTTCAACCAATGACACAAAATCACTTATTGGATGCACAAGATTGGTTAAAAACCCTAATTGGATTATAATACGCCTAGGGAGGACGAAAATGGCCTAAATGTTCAACCAATGACACAAAATCACTTATTGGAAGCACAAGATTGGTTCTAATTAGATTAGAATAAGCATTGGGAGGACGAAAATGGCCTAAATGTTCAACCAATGACACAAAATCACTTATTGGATGCATAAGATTGGTTGAAAACTCTAATTGGATTAGAATAAGCCTAGCGAGGACGAAAATGACCTAAATGTTCAACCAATGACACAAAATCACTTATTGGATGCATAACATTGGTTAAAAACTCTAATTGGATTAGAATAAGCCTAGGGAGGATGAAAATGACCTAAATGATCAACAAATCACACAAAATCACTTATTGGATGCACAAGATTGGTTAAAAACCCTAATTGGATTATAATACGCCTAGGGAGGACGAAAATGGCCTAAATGTTCAACCAATGACACAAAATCACTTATTGGATGCACAAGATTAATTAAAAACTCTAATTGGATTAGAATAAGAGTAGCGAGAACTAAAATGACCTAAATGTTCAACCAATGACAAAATCACTTGTTGGATGCACAAGCATGGTTAAAAACCCTAATTGAATCTTAATACGCCTAAGGAGGACGAAAATGGCCTAAATGTTCAACCAATGACACAAAATCACTTATTGGATGCACAAGATTAGTTAAAAACCCTAATTGGATTACAATAAGCGTAGGGAGGACGAAAATGACCTAAATGTTCAACCAATAACACAAAATCCCTTATTGGATCCACAAGATTGGTTAAAAACCATAATTGGATTACAATAAGCCTAGGGAAACTGAAAAGACCTAGATGTTCAACCAATGACACAAAATCACTTATTGGATGCACAAGATTGGTTCAAAACCCTAATTGGATTAGAATAAGCCTTGCGAGGACGAAAATGGCATTAATGTCCAACCAATGACACAAAATCACTTATTGGATGCACAAGATTGGTTAAAAATCCTAATTGGATTATAATACGCCTCAGGAGGACGAAAATGGCATAAATGTTCAACCAATGACACAAAATCACTTATTGGATGCATAAGATTGGTTAAAAACTCTAATTGGATTAGAATAAGCCTAGGGAGGACAAAAATGGCCTAAATGTTCAACCAATGACACAAAATCACTTATTGGATGCACAAGATGGTTAAAAACCCTAATTGCATTAGAATAAGTCTAGGGACGACGAAAATGACTTAAATGTTCAACCAATGACACAAAATCACTAATTGGATGCATAAGATTTGTTAAAAACTCTAATTGGATTAGAATATGCCTAGGGAGGACGAAAATTACCTAAATGTTCAACCAATGACACAAAATCACTTATTGGATGCACAAGATTGGTTAAAAACCCTAATTGGATAAGAATAAGCCTAGGGAGGATGAAAATGACCTAAATATTCAACCAATGACACAAAATCACTTATTGGATGCACAAGATTGGTTAAAAACCGTAATTGGATTATAATACGCCTAGGGAGGACGAAAATGGCCTAAATGTTCAACCAATGACACAAAATCACTTATTGGATGCACAAGATTGGTTAAAAACCCTAATTGGATTATAATACGCCCAGGGAAGACGAAAATGGCCTAAATGTTCAACCAATGACACAAAATCACTTATTGGATGCATAAGATTGGTTGAAAACTCTAATTGGATTAGAATAAGCCTAGCGAGGACGAAAATGACCTAAATGTTCAACCAATGACACAAAATCACTTATTGGATGCACAAGATTGGTTAAAACCCTAATTGGATTATAATACGACTAGGGAGGACGAAAATGGCCTAAATGTTCAACCAATTACACAAAATCACTTATTGGATGCATAAGATTGGTTAAAAACTCTAATTGGATAAGAATAAGCCTAGGGAGGATGAAAATGACCTAAATGTTCAACCAATGACACAAAATCAATTATTGGATGCATAAGATTGGTTAAAAACTCTAATTGGATAAGAATAAGCCTAGGGAGGATGAAAATGACCTAAATGTTCAACCAATGACACAAAATCACTTATTGGATGCACAAGATTGGTTAAAAACCCTAATTGGATTATAATACGCCTAGGGAGGACGAAAATGACCTAAATGTTCAACCAATGACACAAAATCACTTATTGGATGCACAAGATTGGTTAAAAACCCTAATTGGATTAGAATACGCCTGAGGAGGACGAAAATGGCATAAATGTTCAACCAATGACACAAAATCACTTATTGGATGCATAAGATTGGTTAAAAACCCTAATTGAATTATAATACGCCTTGGGAGGATAAAAATGGCCTAAATGTTCAACCAATGACACAAAATCACTTATTGGATGCACAAGATTGGTTAAAAACCCTAATTGGATTATAATACGCCTAGGGAGGACGAAAATGGCCTAAATGTTCAACCAATGACACAAAATCACTTATTGGATGCACAAGATTGGTTAAAAACCCTAATTGGATTATAATACGCCTAGGGAGGACGAAAATGACCTAAATGTTAAACCAATGACACAAAATCACTTATTGGATGCACAAGATTAATTAAAAACCCTAATTGGATTAGAATATGCCTAAGGAGGACGAAAATGGCATAAATGTTCAACCATTGACACAAAATCACTCATTGGATGCATAAGATTGGTTAAAAACTCTAATTGGATTAGAATAAGCCTAGGGAGGACAAAAATGGCCTAAATGTTCAACCAATGACACAAAATCACTTATAAGATGCACAAGATGGTTAAAAACCCTAATTGCATTTGAATAAGCCTAGGGACGACGAAAATGACTTAATTGTTCAACCAATGACACAAAATCATTTATTGGAAACATAAGATTGGTTAAAAACTCTAATTGGATTAGAATAAGCTTAGGGAGGACGAAAATTACCTAAATGTTCAACCAATGACACAAAATCACTTATTGGATGCACAAGATTGGTTAAAAACCCTAATTGGATTATAATACGCATAGGCAGGACACAAATGGCCTAAATGTTCAACCAATGACACAAAATCACTTATTGGATGCACAAGATTGGTTAAAAACCCTAATTGGATTATAATACGCCTAGGGAGGACGAAAATGGCCTAAATGTTCAACCAATGACACAAAATCACTTATTGGAAGCACTAGATTGGTTCTAATTAGATTAGAATAAGCATTGGGAGGACGAAAATGGCCTAAATGTTCAACCAATGACACAAAATCACTTATTGGATGCATACGATTAGTTAAAAACCCTAATTGGATTAGAATAAGCGTAGGGAGGACGAAAATGACCTAAATGTTCAACCAATAACACAAAATACCTTATTGGATCCACAAGATTGGTTAAGAACCCTAATTGGATTACAATAAGCGTAGGGAAACCGAAAATGACCTAGATGTTCAACCAATGACACAAAATCACTAATTGGATGCATAAGATTTGTTAAAAACTCTAATTGGATTAGAATAAGCCTAGGGAGGACGAAAATTACCTAAGTGTTCAACCAATGACACAAAATCACTTATTGGATGCACAAGATTGGTTAAAAACCCTAATTGGATTATAATACGCCTAGGGAGGACGAAAATGGCCTAAATGTTCAACCAATGATACAAAATTACTTATTGGAAGCACAAGATTGGTTCTAATTAGATTAGAATAAGCATTGGGAGGACGAAAATGGCCTAAATGTTCAACCAATGACACAAAATCACTTATTGGATGCACACGATTAGTTAAAAACCCTAATTGGATTAGAATAAGCGTAAGGAGGACGAAAATGACCTAAATATTCAACCAATAACACAAAATCCCTTATTGGATCCACAAGATTGGTTAAGAACCCTAATTGGATTTCAATAAGCCTAGGGAAACCGAAAATGACCTAGATGTTCAACCAATGACACAAAATCACTTATTGGATGCACAAGATTGGTTAAAAACCCTAATTGGATTATAATACGCCTAAGGAGGACGAAAATGGCATAAAAGTTCAACCAATGACACAAAATCACTTATTGGATGCACAAGATTGGTTAAAAACCCTAATTGGATTATAATACGCCTAGGGAGGACGAAAATGGCCTAAATGTTCAACCAATGACACAAAATCACTTATTGGAAGCACAAGATTGGTTAAAAACTCTAATTGGATTAGAATAAGCCTAGGGAGGACGAAAATGGCCTAAATGTTCAACCAATGACACAAAATCACTTATTGGAAGCACAAGATTGGTTAAAACCCCTAATTGGATTATAATATGCCTAGGGAGGACGAAAATGGCCTAAATGTTCAACCAATGACACAAAATCACTTATTGGATGCACAAGATTGGTTAAAAACCCTAATTGGATTACAATAAGCCTAGGGAAACCGAAAATGACCTAAATGTTCAACCAATGACACAAAATCACTTATTGGATGCACAAGATTGGTTAAAAACCCTAATTGGATTATAATACGCCTAAGGAGGACGAAAATGGCATAAATGTTCAACCAATGACACAAAATCACTTATTGGATGCACAAGATTGGTTAAAAACCCTAATTGGATTATAATACGCCTAGGGAGGACGAAAATGGCCTAAATGTTCAACCAATGACACAAAATCACTTATTGGAAGCACAAGATTGGTTAAAAACTCTAATTGGATTAGAATAAGCCTAGGGAGGACGAAAATGGCCTAAATGTTCAACCAATGACACAAAATCACTTATTGGAAGCACAAGATTGGTTAAAACCCCTAATTGGATTATAATATGCCTAGGGAGGACGAAAATGGCCTAAATGTTCCACCAATGACACAAAATCACTTATTGGATGCACAAGATTGGTTAAAAACCCTAATTGGATTACAATAAGCCTAGGGAAACCTAAAATGACCTAAATGTTCAACCAATGACACAAAATCACTTATTGGATGCACAAGATTGGTTCAAAACCCTAATTGGTTTAGAATAAGCCTAGGGAGGACGAAAATTACCTAAGTGTTCAACCAATGACACAAAATCACTTATTGGATGCACAAGATTGGTTAAAAACCCTAATTGGATTATAATACGCCTAGGGAGGACGAAAATGGCCTAAATGTTCAACCAATGACACAAAATTACTTATTGGAAGCACAAGATTGGTTCTAATTAGATTAGAATAAGCATTGGGAGGACGAAAATGGCCTAAATGTTCAACCAATGACACAAAATCACTTATTGGATGCACACGATAAGTTAAAAACCCTAATTGGATTAGAATAAGCGTAAGGAGGACGAAAATGACCTAAATATTCAACCAATAACACAAAATCCCTTATTGGATCCACAAGATTGGTTAAGAACCCTAATTGGATTTCAATAAGCCTAGGGAAACCGAAAATGACCTAGATGTTCAACCAATGACACAAAATCACTTATTGGATGCACAAGATTGGTTAAAAACCCTAATTGGATTATAATACGCCTAGGGAGGACGAAAATGGCCTAAATGTTCAACCAATGACACAAAATCACTTATTGGAAGCACAAGATTGGTTAAAAACTCTAATTGGATTAGAATAAGCCTAGGGAGGACGAAAATGGCCTAAATGTTCAACCAATGACACAAAATCACTTATTGGAAGCACAAGATTGGTTAAAACCCCTAATTGGATTATAATATGCCTAGGGAGGACGAAAATGGCCTAAATGTTCAACCAATGACACAAAATCACTTATTGGATGCACAAGATTGGTTAAAAACCCTAATTGGTTTACAATAAGCCTAGGGAAACCTAAAATGACCTAAATGTTCAACCAATGACACAAAATCACTTATTGGATGCACAAGATGGTTAAAAATCCTAATTGCATTAGAATAAGCCTAGGAACGACGAAAATGACTTAATTGTTCAACCAATGACACAAAATCACTTATTGGAAACATAAGATTGGTTAAAAACCCTAATTGGATTAGAATAAGCCTAGGGAGGAAGAAAATTACCTAAATGTTCAACCAATGACACAAAATCACTTATTGGATGCACAAGATTGGTTAAAAAGCCTAATTGGATTATAATACGCCTAGGGAGGACAAAAATGGCCTAAATGTTCAACCAATGACACAAAATCACTTATTGGATGCACAAGATTGGTTAAAAACCCTAATTGGATTATAATACGCCTAGGGAGGACGAAAATGGCCTAAATGTTCAACCAATGACACAAAATCACTTATTGGAAGCACAAGATTGGTTCTAATTGGATTAGAATTATCATTGGGAGGACGAAAATGGCCTAAATGTTCAACCAATGACACAAAATCACTTATTGGATGCACACGATTAGTTAAAAACCCTAATTGGATTAGAATAAGCGTAGGGAGGACGAAAATGACCTAAATGTTCAACCAATAACACAAAATCCCTTATTGGATCCACAAGATTGGTTAAGAACCCTAATTGGATTACAATAAGCCTAGGGAAACCGAAAATGACCTAAATGTTCAACCAATGACACAAAATCACTTATTGGATGCACAAGATTGGTTCAAAACCCTAATTGGTTTAGAATAAGCCTTGCGAGGACGAAAATGGCATTAATGTTCAACCAATGACACAAAATCACTTATTGGATGCACAAGATTGGTTAAAAACTCTAATTGAATTAGAATAACCATAGGGAGGACGACAATGACCTAAATGTTCAACCAATGACAGAAAATCACTTATTGGATGCACAAGATTGGTTAAAAACCGTGATTGTATTAGAATAAGCTTGGGGAGGACCAAAATGACTTAAATGTTCAACCAATGACACAAAATCACTTATTGGATGCACAAGATTGGTTAAAAACCCTAATTGGATTATAATACGCCTAGGGAGGACGAAAATGGCCTAAATGTTCAACCAATGACACAAAATCACTTATTGGAAGCACAAGATTGGTTCTAATTGGATTAGAATAAGCATTGGGAGGACGAAAATGGCCTAAATGTTCAACCAATGACACAAAATCACTTATTGGATGCACACGATTAGTTAAAAACCCTAACTGGATTAGAATAAGCGTAGGGAGGACGAAAATGACCTAAATGTTCAACCAATAACACAAAATCCCTTATTAGATCCACAAGATTGGTTAAGAACCCTAATTGGATTACAATAAGCCTAGGGAAACCGAAAATGACCTAGATGTTCAACCAATGACACAAAATCACTTATTGGATGCACAAGATTGGTTAAAAACCCTAATTGGATTATAATACGCCTAAGGAGGACGAAAATGGCATAAATGTTCAACCAATGACACAAAATCACTTATTGGATGCACAAGATTGGTTAAAAACCCTAATTGGATTATAATACGCCTAGGGAGGACGAAAATGGCCTAAATGTTCAACCAATGACACAAAATCACTTATTGGAAGCACAAGATTGGTTAAAACCCCTAATTGGATTATAATATGCCTAGGGAGGACGAAAATGGCCTAAATGTTCAACCAATGACACAAAATCACTTATTGGATGCACAAGATTGGTTAAAAACCCTAATTGGATTACAATAAGCCTAGGGAAACCGAAAATGACCTAAATGTTCAACCAATGACACAAAATCACTTATTGGATGCACAAGATTGGTTCAAAACCCTAATTGGTTTAGAATAAGCCTTGCGAGGACGAAAATGGCATTAATGTTCAACCAATGACACAAAATCACTTATTGGATGCACAAGATTGGTTAAAAACTCTAATTGAATTAGAATAACCATAGGGAGGACGACAATGACCTAAATGTTCAACCAATGACAGAAAATCACTTATTGGATGCACAAGATTGGTTAAAAACCGTAATTGTATTAGAATAAGCTTGGGGAGGACCAAAATGACCTAAATGTTGAACCAATGACACAAAATCACTTATTGGAAACATAAGATTGGTTAAAAACTCTAATTGGATTAGAATAAGCCTAGGGAGGAAGAAAATGGCCTAAATGTTCAACCAATGACACAAAATCACTTATTGGATGCACAAGATTGGTTAAAAACCCTAATTGGATTATAATACGCCTAGGGAGGACGAAAATGGCCTAAATGTTCAACCAATGACACAAAATCACTTATTGGAAGCACAAGATTGGTTCTAATTAGATTAGAATAAGCATTGGGAGGACGAAAATGGCCTAAATGTTCAACCAATGACACAAAATCACTTATTGGATGCACACGATTAGTTAAAAACCCTAATTGGATTAGAATAAGCGTAGGGAGGACGAAAATGACCTAAATGTTCAACCAATGACACAAATCACTTATAAGATGCATAAGATGGTTAAAAACCCTAATTGCATTTGAATAAGCCTAGGGACGACGAAAATGACTTAATTGTTCAACCAATGACACAAAATCACTTATTGGAAACATAAGATTGGTTAAAAACTCTAATTGGATTAGAATAAGCCTAGGGAGGACAAAAATGGCCTAAATGTTCAACCAATGACACAAAATCACTTATAAGATGCACAAGATGGTTAAAAACCCTAATTGCATTTGAATAAGCCTAGGGACGACGAAAATGACTTAATTGTTCAACCAATGACACAAAATCACTTATTGGAAACATAAGATTGGTTAAAAACTCTAATTGGATTAGAATAAGCCTAGGGAGGACGAAAATTACCTAAATGTTCAACCAATGACACAAAATCACTTATTGGATGCACAAGATTGGTTAAAAACCCTAATTGGATAAGAATAAGCCTAGGGAGGATGAAAATGACCTAAATATTCAACCAATGACACAAAATCACTTATTGGATGCCCAAGATTGGTTAAAAACCGTAATTGGATTATAATACGCCTAGGGAGGACGAAAATGGCCTAAATGTTCAACCAATGACACAAAATCACTTATTGGATGCACAAGATTGGTTAAAAACCCTAATTGGATTTTAATACGCCTAGGGAAGACGAAAATGGCCTAAATGTTCAACCAATGACACAAAATCACTTATTGGATGCATAAGATTGGTTGAAAACTCTAATTGGATTAGAATAAGCCTAGCGAGGACGAAAATGACCTAAATGTTCAACCAATGACACAAAATCACTTATTGGATGCACAAGATTGGTTAAAACCCTAATTGGATTATAATACGACTAGGGAGGACGAAAATGGCCTAAATGTTCAACCAATTACACAAAATCACTTATTGGATGCATAAGATTGGTTAAAAACTCTAATTGGATAAGAATAAGCCTAGGGAGGATGAAAATGACCTAAATGTTCAACCAATGACACAAAATCAATTATTGGATGCATAAGATTGGTTAAAAACTCTAATTGGATAAGAATAAGCCTAGGGAGGATGAAAATGACCTAAATGTTCAACCAATGACACAAAATCACTTATTGGATGCACAAGATTGGTTAAAAACCCTAATTGGATTATAATACGCCTAGGGAGGACGAAAATGACCTAAATGTTCAACCAATGACACAAAATCACTTATTGGATGCACAAGATTGGTTAAAAACCCTAATTGGATTAGAATACGCCTAAGGAGGACGAAAATGGCATAAATGTTCAACCAATGACACAAAATCACTTATTGGATGCATAAGATTGGTTAAAAACCCTAATTGAATTATAATACGCCTTGGGAGGACAAAAATGGCCTAAATGTTCAACCAATGACACAAAATCACTTATTGGATGCACAAGATTGGTTAAAAACCCTAATTGGATTATAATACGCCTAGGGAGGACGAAAATGGCCTAAATGTTCAACCAATGACACAAAATCACTTATTGGATGCACAAGATTGGTTAAAAACCCTAATTGGATTATAATACGCCTAGGGAGGACGAAAATGGCCTAAATGTTCAACCAATGACACAAAATCACTTATTGGATGCACAAGATTGGTTAAAAACCCTAATTGGATTATAATACACCTAGGGAGGACGAAAATGACCTAAATGTTCAACCAATGACACAAAATCACTTATAGGATGCACAAGATTGGTTAAAAACCCTAATTGGATTAAAATACGCCTAAGGAGGACGAAAATGGCATAAATGTTCAACCAATGACACAAAATCACTTATTGGATGCATAAGATTGGTTAAAAACTCTAATTGGATTAGAATAAGCCTAGGGAGGACAAAAATGGCCTAAATGTTCAACCAATGACACAAAATCACTTATTGGATGCACAAGATGGTTAAAAACCCTAATTGCATTAGAATAAGCCTAGGGACGACGAAAATGACTTAATTGTTCAACCAATGACACAAAATCACTTATTGGAAACATAAGATTGGTTAAAAACTCTAATTGGATTAGAATAAGCCTAGGGAGGAAGAAAATTACCTAAATGTTCAACCAATGACACAAAATCACTTATTGGATGCACAAGATTAGTTAAAAAGCCTAATTGGATTATAATACGCCTAGGGAGGACAAAAATGGCCTAAATGTTCAACCAATGACACAAAATCACTTATTGGATGCACAAGATTGGTTAAAAACCCTAATTGGATTATAATACGCCTAGGGAGGACGAAAATGGCCTAAATGTTCAACCAATGACACAAAATCACTTATTGGAAGCACAAGATTGGTTCTAATTGGATTAGAATTATCATTGGGAGGACGAAAATGGCCTAAATGTTCAACCAATGACACAAAATCACTTATTGGATGCACACGATTAGTTAAAAACCCTAATTGGATTAGAATAAGCGTAGGGAGGACGAAAATGACCTAAATGTTCAACCAATAACACAAAATCCCTTATTGGATCCACAAGATTGGTTAAGAACCCTAATTGGATTACAATAAGCCTAGGGAAACCGAAAATGACCTAAATGTTCAACCAATGACACAAAATCACTTATTGGATGCACAAGATTGGTTCAAAACCCTAATTGGTTTAGAATAAGCCTTGCGAGGACGAAAATGGCATTAATGTTCAACCAATGACACAAAATCACTTATTGGATGCACAAGATTGGTTAAAAACCCTAATTGGATTATAATACGCCTAAGGAGGACGAAAATGGCATAAATGTTCAACCAATGACACAAAATCACTTATTGGATGCACAAGATTGGTTAAAAACCCTAATTGGATTATAATACGCCTAGGGAGGACGAAAATGGCCTAAATGTTCAACCAATGACACAAAATCACTTATTGGAAGCACAGGATTGGTTAAAAACTCTAATTGGATTAGAATAAGCCTAGGGAGGACAAAAATGGCCTAAATGTTCAACCAATGACACAAAATCACTTATTGGATGCACAAGATTGGTTAAAAACCCTAATTGGATTACAATAAGCCTAGGGAAACCGAAAATGACCTAAATGTTCAACCAATGACACAAAATCACTTATTGGATGCACAAGATTGGTTCAAAACGCTAATTGGTTTAGAATAAGCCTTGCGAGGACGAAAATGGCATTAATGTTCAACCAATGACACAAAATCACTTATTGGATGCACAAGATTGGTTAAAAACTCTAATTGAATTAGAATAACCATAGGGAGGACGACAATGACCTAAATGTTCAACCAATGACAGAAAATCACTTATTGGATGCACAAGATTGGTTAAAAACCGTAATTGTATTAGAATAAGCTTGGGGAGGACCAAAATGACCTAAATGTTGAACCAATGACACAAAATCACTTAATGGAAGCACAAGATTTGTTAAAAACCCTAATTGGATTAGAATACGCCTAGGGAGGACGAAAATGGCATAAATGTTCAACCAATGACACAAAATCACTTATTGGATGCATAAGATCGGTTAAAAACTCTAATTGGAAGAGAATAAGCCTAGGGAGGACGAAAATGACCTAAATGTTCAACCAATGACACAAAATCACTTATTGGATGCACAAGATTGGTTAAAAACCCTAATTGGAAGAGAATAAGCCTAGGGAGGACGAAAATGACCTAAATGTTCAACCAATGACACAAAATCACTTATTGGATGCACAAGATTGGTTAAAAACCGTAATTGTATTATAATACGCCTAAAGAGGACGAAAATGGCCTAAATGCTCAACCAATGACACAAAATCACTTATTGGATGCACAAGATGGGTTAAAAACTCTAATTCGATTAGAATAAGAGTAGCGAGGACAAAAATGACCTAAATGTTCAACCAATGACACATAATCACTTATTGGATGCACAAGATTGGTTAAAAACCCTAATTGGATTAGAATACGCCTAAGGAGGACGAAAATGGCATAAATGTTCAACCAATGACACAAAATCACTTATTGGATGCATAAGATTGGTTAAAAACTCTAATTGGATTAGAATAAGCCTAGGGAGGACAAAAATGGCCTAAATGTTCAACCAATGACACAAAATCACTTATTGGATGCACAAGATGGTTAAAAACCCTAATTGCATTAGAATAAGCCTAGGGACGACGAAAATGACTTAATTGTTCAACCAATGACACAAAATCACTTATTGGAAACATAAGATTGGTTAAAAACTCTAATTGGATTAGAATAAGCCTAGGGAGGAAGAAAATTACCTAAATGTTCAACCAATGACACAAAATCACTTATTGGATGCACAAGATTGGTTAAAAAGCCTAATTGGATTATAATACGCCTAGGGAGGACAAAAATGGCCTAAATGTTCAACCAATGACACAAAATCACTTATTGGATGCACAAGATTGGTTAAAAACCCTAATTGGATTATAATACGCCTAGGGAGGACGAAAATGGCCTAAATGTTCAACCAATGACACAAAATCACTTATTGGAAGCACAAGATTGGTTCTAATTGGATTAGAATTATCATTGGGAGGACGAAAATGGCCTAAATGTTCAACCAATGACACAAAATCACTTATTGGATGCACACGATTAGTTAAAAACCCTAATTGGATTAGAATAAGCGTAGGGAGGACGAAAATGACCTAAATGTTCAACCAATAACACAAAATCCCTTATTGGATCCACAAGATTGGTTAAGAACCCTAATTGGATTACAATAAGCCTAGGGAAACCGAAAATGACCTAAATGTTCAACCAATGACACAAAATCACTTATTGGATGCACAAGATTGGTTCAAAACCCTAATTGGTTTAGAATAAGCCTTGCGAGGACGAAAATGGCATTAATGTTCAACCAATGACACAAAATCACTTATTGGATGCACAAGATTGGTTAAAAACCCTAATTGGATTATAATACGCCTAAGGAGGACGAAAATGGCATAAATGTTCAACCAATGACACAAAATCACTTATTGGATGCACAAGATTGGTTAAAAACCCTAATTGGATTATAATACGCCTAGGGAGGACGAAAATGGCCTAAATGTTCAACCAATGACACAAAATCACTTATTGGAAGCACAGGATTGGTTAAAAACTCTAATTGGATTAGAATAAGCCTAGGGAGGACAAAAATGGCCTAAATGTTCAACCAATGACACAAAATCACTTATTGGATGCACAAGATTGGTTAAAAACCCTAATTGGATTACAATAAGCCTAGGGAAACCGAAAATGACCTAAATGTTCAACCAATGACACAAAATCACTTATTGGATGCACAAGATTGGTTCAAAACGCTAATTGGTTTAGAATAAGCCTTGCGAGGATGAAAATGGCATTAATGTTCAACCAATGACACAAAATCACTTATTGGATGCACAAGATTGGTTAAAAACTCTAATTGAATTAGAATAACCATAGGGAGGACGACAATGACCTAAATGTTCAACCAATGACAGAAAATCACTTATTGGATGCACAAGATTGGTTAAAAACCGTAATTGTATTAGAATAAGCTTGGGGAGGACCAAAATGACCTAAATGTTGAACCAATGACACAAAATCACTTAATGGAAGCACAAGATTTGTTAAAAACCCTAATTGGATTAGAATACGCCTAGGGAGGACGAAAATGGCATAAATGTTCAACCAATGACACAAAATCACTTATTGGATGCATAAGATCGGTTAAAAACTCTAATTGGAAGAGAATAAGCCTAGGGAGGACGAAAATGACCTAAATGTTCAACCAATGACACAAAATCACTTATTGGATGCACAAGATTGGTTAAAAACCCTAATTGGAAGAGAATAAGCCTAGGGAGGACGAAAATGACCTAAATGTTCATCCAATGACACAAAATCACTTATTGGATGCATAAGATTGGTTAAAAACTCTAATTGGATTAGAATAAGCCTAGGGAGGATGAGAATGACGTAAATGTTCAACCAATGACACAAAATCACTTATTGGATGCACAAGATTGGTTAAAAACCGTAATTGGATTATAATACGCCTAAAGAGGACGAAAATGGCCTAGATGTTCAACCAATGACAGAAAATCACTTATTGGATGCACAAGATTGGTTAAAAACCGTAATTGTATTAGAATAAGCTTGGGGAGGACCAAAATGACCTAAATGTTGAACCAATGACACAAAATCACTTAATGGAAGCACAAGATTTGTTAAAAACCCTAATTGGATTAGAATACGCCTAGGGAGGACGAAAATGGCATAAATGTTCAACCAATGACACAAAATCACTTATTGGATGCATAAGATCGGTTAAAAACTCTAATTGGAAGAGAATAAGCCTAGGGAGGACGAAAATGACCTAAATGTTCAACCAATGACACAAAATCACTTATTGGATGCACAAGATTGGTTAAAAACCCTAATTGGAAGAGAATAAGCCTAGGGAGGACGAAAATGACCTAAATGTTCATCCAATGACACAAAATCACTTATTGGATGCATAAGATTGGTTAAAAACTCTAATTGGATTAGAATAAGCCTAGGGAGGATGAGAATGACCTAAATGTTCAACCAATGACACAAAATCACTTATTGGATGCACAAGATTGGTTAAAAACCGTAATTGGATTATAATACGCCTAAAGAGGACGAAAATGGCCTAGATGTTCAACCAATGACACAAAATCACTTATTGGATGCACAAGATTGGTTAAAAACTCTAATTGGATTAGAATAAGAGTAGCGAGGACGAAAATGACCTAAATGTTCAACCAATGACACAAAATCACTTATTGGATGCACAAGATTGGTTAAAAACCCTAATTGGATTAGAATACGCCTAAGGAGGACGAAAATGGCATAAATATTCAACCAATGACACAAAATAACTTATTGGATGCATAAGATTGGTTAAAAACTCTAATTGGATTAGAATAAGCCTAGGGAGGACAAAAATGGTCTAAATGTTCAACCAATGACACAAAATCACTTATTGGATGCACAAGATGGTTAAAAACCCTAATTGCATTAGAATAAGTCTAGGGACGGCGAAAATGACTTAATTGTTCAACCAATGACACAAAATCACTTATTGGATGCACAAGATTGGTTAAAAACCGTAATTGGATTATAATACGCCTAGGGAGGACGAAAATGGCCTAAATGTTCAACCAATGACACAAAATCACTTATTGGATGCACAAGATTGGTTAAAAACTCTAATTGGATTAGAATAAGAGTAGCGAGGACAAAAATGACCTAAATGTTCAACCAATGACACAGAATCACTTATTGGATGCACAAGATTGGTTAAAAACCCTAATTGGATTAGAATACGCCTAAGGAGGACGAAAATGGCATAAATATTCAACCAATGACACAAAATCACTTATTGGATGCATAAGATTGGTTAAAAACTCTAATTGGATTAGAATAAGCCTAGGGAGGACAAAAATGGCCTAAATGTTCAATCAATGACACAAAATCACTTATTGGATGCATAAGATTGGTTAAAAACTCAAATTGGATTAGAATAAGCCTAGGGAGGACGAAAATTACCTAAATGTTCAACCAACGACACAAAATCACTTATTGGATGCACAAGATTGGTTAAAAACCCTAATTGAATTATAATACGCCTTGGGAGGACAAAAATGGCCTAAATGTTCAACCAATGACACAAAATCACTTATTGGATGCACAAGATTGGTTAAAAACCCTAATTGGATTATAATACGACTAGGGAGGACGAAAATGGCCTAAATGTTCAACCAATGACACAAAATCACTTATTGGAAGCACAAGATTGGTTAAAAACTCTAATTGGATTAGAATAAGCCTAGGGAGGACGAAAATGGCCTAAATGTTCAACCAATGACACAAAATCACTTATTGGAAGCACAAGATTGGTTAAAACCCCTAATTGGATTATAATATGCATAGGGAGGACGAAAATGGCCTTAATGTTCAACCAATGACACAAAATCACTTATTGGATGCACAAGATTGGTTAAAAACCCTAATTGGATTACAATAAGCCTAGGGAAATCGAAAATGACCTAAATGTTCAACCAATGACACAAAATCACTTATTGGATGCACAAGATTGGTTCAAAAACCTAATTGCTTTAGAATAAGCCTTGCGAGGACGAAAATGGCATTAATGTTCAACCAATGACACAAAATCACTTATTGGATGCACAAGATTGGTTAAAAACTCTAATTGAATCAGAATAACCATAGGGAGGACGAAAATGACCTAAATGTTCAACCAATGACAGAAAATCGCTTCTTGGATGCACAAGATTGGTTAAAAACCGTAATTGTATTAGAATAAGTTTAGGGAGGACCAAAATGACCTAAATGTTCAACCAATGACACAAAATCACTTAATGGAAGCACAAGATTTGTTAAAAACCCTAATTGGATTAGAATACGCCTACGGAGGACGAAAATGGCATAAATGTTCAACCAATGACACAAAATCACTTATTGGATGCATAAGATTGGTTAAAAACTCTATTTGGAAGAGAATAAGCCTAGGGAGGACGAAAATGACCTAAATGTTCAACCAATGACACAAAATCACTTATTGGATGCACAAGATTGGTTAAAAACCCTAATTGGAAGAGAATAAGCCTAGGGAGGACGAAAATGACCTAAATGTTCAACCAATGACACAAAATCACTTATTGGATGCACAAGATTGGTTAAAAACCGTAATTGTATTATAATACGCCTAAAGAGGACGAAAATGGCCTAAATGCTCAACCAATGACACAAAATCACTTATTGGATGCACAAGATGGGTTAAAAACTCTAATTCGATTAGAATAAGAGTAGCGAGGACAAAAATGACCTAAATGTTCAACCAATGACACATAATCACTTATTGGATGCACAAGATTGGTTAAAAACCCTAATTGGATTAGAATACGCCTAAGGAGGACGAAAATGGCATAAATGTTCAACCAATGACACAAAATCACTTATTGGATGCATAAGATTGGTTAAAAACCCTAATTGAATTATAATACGCCTAGCGAGGACGAAAATGGCCTAAATGTTCAACCAATGACACAAAATCACTTATTGGATGCACAAGATTGGTTAAAAACCCTAATTGGATTATAATACGCCTAGGGAGGACGAAAATGACCTAAATGTTAAACCAATGACACAAAATCACTTATTGGATGCACAAGATTAATTAAAAACCCTAATTGGATTAGAATATGCCTAAGGAGGACGAAAATGGCATAAATGTTCAACCATTGACACAAAATCACTCATTGGATGCATAAGATTGGTTAAAAACTCTAATTGGATTAGAATAAGCCTAGGGAGGACAAAAATGGCCTAAATGTTCAACCAATGACACAAAATCACTTATAAGATGCACAAGATGGTTAAAAACCCTAATTGCATTTGAATAAGCCTAGGGACGACGAAAATGACTTAATTGTTCAACCAATGACACAAAATCACTTATTGGAAACATAAGATTGGTTAAAAACTCTAATTGGATTAGAATAAGCCTAGGGAGGACGAAAATTACCTAAATGTTCAACCAATGACACAAAATCACTTATTGGATGCACAAGATTGGTTAAAAACCCTAATTGGATAAGAATAAGCCTAGGGAGGATGAAAATGACCTAAATATTCAACCAATGACACAAAATCACTTATTGGATGCCCAAGATTGGTTAAAAACCGTAATTGGATTATAATACGCCTAGGGAGGACGAAAATGACCTAAATGTTCAACCAATGACACAAAATCACTTATTGGATGCACAAGATTGGTTAAAAACCCTAATTGGATTAGAATACGCCTAAGGAGGACGAAAATGGCATAAATGTTCAACCAATGACACAAAATAACTTATTGGATGCATAAGATTGGTTAAAAACCCTAATTGAATTATAATACGCCTTGGGAGGACAAAAATGGCCTAAATGTTCAACCAATGACACAAAATCACTTATTGGATGCACAAGATTGGTTAAAAACCCTAATTGGATTATAATACGCCTAGGGAGGACGAAAATGGCCTAAATGTTCAACCAATGACACAAAATCACTTATTGGATGCACAAGATTGGTTAAAAACCCTAATTGGATTATAATACGCCTAGGGAGGACGAAAATGGCCTAAATGTTCAACCAATGACACAAAATCACTTATTGGATGCACAAGATTGGTTAAAAACCCTAATTGGATTATAATACGCCTAGGGAGGACAAAAATGGCCTAAATGTTCAACCAATGACACAAAATCACTTATTGGATGCACAAGATTGGTTAAAAACCCTAATTGGATTATAATACGCCTAGGGAGGACGAAAATGGCCTAAATGTTCAACCAATGACACAAAATCACTTATTGGAAGCACAAGATTGGTTCTAATTGGATTAGAATTAGCATTGGGAGGACGAAAATGGCCTAAATGTTCAACCAATGACACAAAATCACTTATTGGATGCACACGATTAGTTAAAAACCCTAATTGGATTAGAATAAGCGTAGGGAGGACGAAAATGACCTAAATGTTCAACCAATAACACAAAATCCCTTATTGGATCCACAAGATTGGTTAAGAACCCTAATTGGATTACAATAAGCCTAGGGAAACCGAAAATGACCTAAATGTTCAACCAATGACACAAAATCACTTATTGGATGCACAAGATTGGTTCAAAACCCTAATTGGTTTAGAATAAGCCTTGCGAGGACGAAAATGGCATTAATGTTCAACCAATGACACAAAATCACTTATTGGATGCACAAGATTGGTTAAAAACCCTAATTGGATTATAATACGCCTAAGGAGGACGAAAATGGCATAAATGTTCAACCAATGACACAAAATCACTTATTGGATGCACAAGATTGGTTAAAAACCCTAATTGGATTATAATACGCCTAGGGAGGACGAAAATGGCCTAAATGTTCAACCAATGACACAAAATCACTTATTGGAAGCACAGGATTGGTTAAAAACTCTAATTGGATTAGAATAAGCCTAGGGAGGACAAAAATGGCCTAAATGTTCAACCAATGACACAAAATCACTTATTGGATGCACAAGATTGGTTAAAAACCCTAATTGGATTACAATAAGCCTAGGGAAACCGAAAATGACCTAAATGTTCAACCAATGACACAAAATCACTTATTGGATGCACAAGATTGGTTCAAAACCCTAATTGGTTTAGAATAAGCCTTGCGAGGACGATAATGGCATTAATGTTCAACCAATGACACAAAATCACTTATTGGATGCACAAGATTGGTTAAAAACTCTAATTGAATTAGAATAACCATAGGGAGGACGACAATGACCTAAATGTTCAACCAATGACAGAAAATCACTTCTTGGATGCACAAGATTGGTTAAAAACCGTAATTGTATTAGAATAAGCTTGGGGAGGACCAAAATGACCTAAATGTTCAACAATTGACACAAAATCACTTAATGGAAGCACAAGATTTGTTAAAAACCCTAATTGGATTAGAATACGCCTAGGGAGGACGAAAATGGCATAAATGTTCAACCAATGACACAAAATCACTTATTGGATGCATAAGATCGGTTAAAAACTCTAATTGGAAGAGAATAAGCCTAGGGAGGACGAAAATGACCTAAATGTTCAACCAATGACACAAAATCACTTATTGGATGCACAAGATTGGTTAAAAACCCTAATTGGAAGAGAATAAGCCTAGGGAGGACGAAAATGACCTAAATGTTCATCCAATGACACAAAATCACTTATTGGATGCATAAGATTGGTTAAAAACTCTAATTGGATTAGAATAAGCCTAGGGAGGATGAGAATGACCTAAATGTTCAACCAATGACACAAATTCACTTATTGGATGCACAAGATTGGTTAAAAACCGTAATTGGATTATAATACGCCTAAAGAGGACGAAAATGGCCTAAATGTTCAACCAATGACACAAAATCACTTATTGGATGCACAAGATTGGTTAAAAACTCTAATTAGATTAGAATAAGAGTAGCGAGGACGAAAATGACCTAAATGTTCAACCAATGACACAAAATCACTTATTGGATGCACAAGATTGGTTAAAAACCCTAATTGGAAGAGAATAAGCCTAGGGAGGACGAAAATGACCTAAATGTTCATCCAATGACACAAAATCACTTATTGGATGCATAAGATTGGTTAAAAACTCTAATTGGATTAGAATAAGCCTAGGGAGGATGAGAATGACGTAAATGTTCAACCAATGACACAAAATCACTTATTGGATGCACAAGATTGGTTAAAAACCGTAATTGGATTATAATACGCCTAAAGAGGACGAAAATGGCCTAGATGTTCAACCAATGACAGAAAATCACTTATTGGATGCACAAGATTGGTTAAAAACCGTAATTGTATTAGAATAAGCTTGGGGAGGACCAAAATGACCTAAATGTTGAACCAATGACACAAAATCACTTAATGGAAGCACAAGATTTGTTAAAAACCCTAATTGGATTAGAATACGCCTAGGGAGGACGAAAATGGCATAAATGTTCAACCAATGACACAAAATCACTTATTGGATGCATAAGATCGGTTAAAAACTCTAATTGGAAGAGAATAAGCCTAGGGAGGACGAAAATGACCTAAATGTTCAACCAATGACACAAAATCACTTATTGGATGCACAAGATTGGTTAAAAACCCTAATTGGAAGAGAATAAGCCTAGGGAGGACGAAAATGACCTAAATGTTCATCCAATGACACAAAATCACTTATTGGATGCATAAGATTGGTTAAAAACTCTAATTGGATTAGAATAAGAGTAGCGAGGACGAAAATGACCTAAATGTTCAACCAATGACACAAAATCACTTATTGGATGCACAAGATTGGTTAAAAACCCTAATTGGATTAGAATACGCCTAAGGAGGACGAAAATGGCATAAATGTTCAACCAATGACACAAAATAACTTATTGGATGCATAAGATTGGTTAAAAACTCTAATTGGATTAGAATAAGCCTAGGGAGGACAAAAATGGTCTAAATGTTCAACCAATGACACAAAATCACTTATTGGATGCATAAGATTGGTTAAAAACTCTAATTGGATTAGAATAAGCCTAGGGAGGACAAAAATGGCCTAAATGTTCAACCAATGACACAAAATCACTTATTGGATGCATAAGATTGGTTAAAAACTCTAATTGGATTAGAATAAGCTTAGGGAGGACGAAAATTACCTAAATGTTCAACCAACGACACAAAATCACTTATTGGATGCACAAGATTGGTTAAAAACCCTAATTGAATTATAATACGCCTTGGGAGGACAAAAATGGCCTAAATGTTCAACCAATGACACAAAATCACTTATTGGATGCACAAGATTGGTTAAAAACCGTAATTGTATTAGAATAAGCTTGGGGAGGACCAAAATGACCTAAATGTTCAACCAATGACACAAAATCACTTAATGGAAGCACAAGATTTGTTAAAAACCCTAATTGGATTAGAATACGCCTAGGGAGGACGAAAATGGCATAAATGTTCAACCAATGACACAAAATCACTTATTGGATGCATAAGATCGGTTAAAAACTCTAATTGGAAGAGAATAAGCCTAGGGAGGACGAAAATGACCTAAATGTTCAACCAATGACACAAAATCACTTATTGGATGCACAAGATTGGTTAAAAACCCTAATTGGAAGAGAATAAGCCTAGGGAGGACGAAAATGACCTAAATGTTCATCCAATGACACAAAATCACTTATTGGATGCATAAGATTGGTTAAAAACTCTAATTGGATTAGAATAAGCCTAGGGAGGATGAGAATGACCTAAATGTTCAACCAATGACACAAATTCACTTATTGGATGCACAAGATTGGTTAAAAACCGTAATTGGATTATAATACGCCTAAAGAGGACGAAAATGGCCTAAATGTTCAACCAATGACACAAAATCACTTATTGGATGCACAAGATTGGTTAAAAACTCTAATTAGATTAGAATAAGAGTAGCGAGGACGAAAATGACCTAAATGTTCAACCAATGACACAAAATCACTTATTGGATGCACAAGATTGGTTAAAAACCCTAATTGGATTAGAATACGCCTAAGGAGGACGAAAATGGCATAAATGTTCAACCAATGACACAAAATAACTTATTGGATGCATAAGATTGGTTAAAAACTCTAATTGGATTAGAATAAGCCTAGGGAGGACAAAAATGGTCTAAATGTTCAACCAATGACACAAAATCACTTATTGGATGCACAAGATGGTTAAAAACCCTAATTGCATTAGAATAAGCCTAGGGACGGCGAAAATGACTTAATTGTTCAACCAATGACACAAAATCACTTATTGGATGCACAAGATTGGTTAAAAACCGTAATTGGATTATAATACGCCTAGGGAGGACGAAAATGGCCTAAATGTTCAACCAATGACACAAAATCACTTATTGGATGCACAAGATTGGTTAAAAACTCTAATTGGATTAGAATAAGAGTAGCGAGGACAAAAATGACCTAAATGTTCAACCAATGAAACAGAATCACTTATTGGATGCACAAAATTGGTTAAAAAACCTAATTGGATTAGAATACGCCTAAGGAGGACGAAAATGGCATAAATATTCAACCAATGACACAAAATCACTTATTGGATGCATAAGATTGGTTAAAAACTCTAATTGGATTAGAATAAGCCTAGGGAGGACAAAAATGGCCTAAATGTTCAACCAATGACACAAAATCACTTATTGGATGCATAAGATTGGTTAAAAACTCTAATTGGATTAGAATAAGCCTAGGGAGGACGAAAATTACCTAAATGTTCAACCAACGACACAAAATCACTTATTGGATGCACAAGATTGGTTAAAAACCCTAATTGAATTATAATACGCCTTGGGAGGACAAAAATGGCCTAAATGTTCAACCAATGACACAAAATCACTTATTGGATGCACAAGATTGGTTAAAAACCCTAATTGGATTATAATACGACTAGGGAGGACGAAAATGGCCTAAATGTTCAACCAATGACACAAAATCACTTATTGGAAGCACAAGATTGGTTAAAAACTCTAATTGGATTAGAATAAGCCTAGGGAGGACGAAAATGGCCTAAATGTTCAACCAATGACACAAAATCACTTATTGGAAGCACAAGATTGGTTAAAACCCCTAATTGGATTATAATATGCATAGGGAGGACGAAAATGGCCTTAATGTTCAACCAATGACACAAAATCACTTATTGGATGCACAAGATTGGTTAAAAACCCTAATTGGATTACAATAAGCCTAGGGAAATCGAAAATGACCTAAATGTTCAACCAATGACACAAAATCACTTATTGGATGCACAAGATTGGTTCAAAAACCTAATTGCTTTAGAATAAGCCTTGCGAGGACGAAAATGGCATTAATGTTCAACCAATGACACAAAATCACTTATTGGATGCACAAGATTGGTTAAAAACTCTAATTGAATCAGAATAACCATAGGGAGGACGAAAATGACCTAAATGTTCAACCAATGACAGAAAATCGCTTCTTGGATGCACAAGATTGGTTAAAAACCGTAATTGTATTAGAATAAGTTTAGGGAGGACCAAAATGACCTAAATGTTCAACCAATGACACAAAATCACTTAATGGAAGCACAAGATTTGTTAAAAACCCTAATTGGATTAGAATACGCCTACGGAGGACGAAAATGGCATAAATGTTCAACCAATGACACAAAATCACTTATTGGATGCATAAGATTGGTTAAAAACTCTATTTGGAAGAGAATAAGCCTAGGGAGGACGAAAATGACCTAAATGTTCAACCAATGACACAAAATCACTTATTGGATGCACAAGATTGGTTAAAAACCCTAATTGGAAGAGAATAAGCCTAGGGAGGACGAAAATGACCTAAATGTTCAACCAATGACACAAAATCACTTATTGGATGCACAAGATTGGTTAAAAACCGTAATTGTATTATAATACGCCTAAAGAGGACGAAAATGGCCTAAATGCTCAACCAATGACACAAAATCACTTATTGGATGCACAAGATGGGTTAAAAACTCTAATTCGATTAGAATAAGAGTAGCGAGGACAAAAATGACCTAAATGTTCAACCAATGACACATAATCACTTATTGGATGCACAAGATTGGTTAAAAACCCTAATTGGATTAGAATACGCCTAAGGAGGACGAAAATGGCATAAATGTTCAACCAATGACACAAAATCACTTATTGGATGCATAAGATTGGTTAAAAACTCTAATTGGATTAGAATAAGCCTAGGGAGGACAAAAATGGCCTAAATGTTCAACCAATGACACAAAATCACTTATTGGATGCACAAGATGGTTAAAAACCCTAATTGCATTAGAATAAGCCTAGGGACGACGAAAATGACTTAATTGTTCAACCAATGACACAAAATCACTTATTGGATGCATAAGATTGGTTAAAAACCGTAATTGGATTATAATACGCCTAGGGAGGACAAAAATGGCCTAAATGTTCAACCAATGACACAAAATCACTTATTGGATGCACAAGATTGGTTAAAAACTATAATTGGATTAGAATAAGAGTAGCGAGGACAAAAATTACCTAAATATTCAACCAATGACACAGAATCACTTATTGGATGCACAAGATTGGGTAAAAACCCTAATTGGATTAGAATACGCCTAAGGAGGACGAAAATGGCATAAATGTTCAACCAATGACACAAAATCACTTATTGGATGCATAAGATTGGTTAAAAACTCTAATTGGATTAGAATAAGCCTAGGGAGGACAAAAATGGCCTAAATGTTCAACCAATGACACAAAATCACTTATTGGATGCACAAGATGGTTAAAAACCCTAATTGCATTAGAATAAGCCTAGGGACGACGAAAATGACTTAATTGTTCAACCAATGACACAAAATCACTTATTGGATGCATAAGATTGGTTAAAAACTCTAATTGGATTATAATAAGCCTAGGGAGGACGAAAATTACCTAAATGTTCAACCAATGACACAAAATCACTTATTGGATGCACAAGATTGGTTAAAAACCCTAATTGGATTATAATACGCCTAGGGAGGACAAAAATGGCCTAAATGTTCAACCAATGACACAAAATCACTTATTGGATGCACAAGATTGGTTAAAAACCCTAATTGGATTATAATACGCCTAGGGAGGACGAAAATGGCCTAAATGTTCAACCAATGACACAAAATCACTTATTGGAAGCACAGGATTGGCTCTAATTGGATTAGAATAAGCATTGGGAGGACGAAAATGGCCTAAATGTTCAACCAGTGACACAAAATCACTTATTGGATGCACACGATTAGTTAAAAATCCTAATTGCATTAGAATAAGCGTAGGGAGGACGAAAATGACCTAAATGTTCAACCAATAACACAAAATCCCTTATTGGATCCACAAGATTGGTTAAGAACCCTAATTGGATTACAATAAGCCTAGGGAAACCGAAAATGACCTAGATGTTCAACCAATGTCACAAAATCACTTATTGGATCCACAAGATTGGTTAAAAACCCTAATTGGATTATAATACGCCTAAGGAGGACGAAAATGGCATAAATGTTCAACCAATGACACAAAATCACTTATTGGATGCACAAGATTGGTTAAAAACTATAATTGGATTAGAATAAGAGTAGCGAGGACAAAAATTACCTAAATATTCAACCAATGACACAGAATCACTTATTGGATGCACAAGATTGGGTAAAAACCCTAATTGGATTAGAATACGCCTAAGGAGGACGAAAATGGCATAAATGTTCAACCAATGACACAAAATCACTTATTGGATGCATAAGATTTGTTAAAAACTCTAATTGGATTAGAATAAGCCTAGGGCAGACGAAAATGACCAAAACGTTCAACCAATGACACAAAACCAATTATTGGATGCACCAGATTTTGTTAAAAACCCTAACTAGATTAGAATAAGCCTTGGGAAGACGAAATTGACCTAAATGTTCAACCAATGATAGAAAATCACTTATTGGATGCACATGATTGATTAAAAAACCGTAATTGGATTAGAATAAGTCTAAGGAGGACGAAAATTACCTAATATTCAACCAATGACACAAAATCACTTATTGGAAGCACAAGATTGGTTAAAAACTGTTATTGGATTATAATACGCCTAGGGAGGACGAAAATGGCCTAAATGTTCATCCAATGACACAAAATCACTTATTGGATGCAGAAGATTGGTTAAAAACTCTAATTGAATTAGAATAACCATAGGGAAGACGAAAATGACCTAAATGTTCAACCAATGACAGAAAATCACTTATTGGATGCACAAGATTGGTTAAAAACCGTAATTAAATTAGAATACGCTTAGGGAGGACGAGAATGACCTAAATGTTCAACCAATGACACAAAATCACTTAATGGAAGCACAAGTTTGGTTAAAAACCCTAGTTGGATTATAATACGCCTAGGTAGGACGAAAATGGCCTAAATGTTCAACCAATGACACAAAATCACTTATTGGATGCATAAGATTGGTTAAAAACTCTAATTGGATTAGAATAAGCCTAGGGAGGACGAAAATGACTTAAATGTTCAACCAATGACACAAAATCACTTATTGGATGCACAAGATGGTTAAAACCCCTAATTGCATTAGAATAAGCCTAGGGACGACGAAAATGACTTAAATGTTCAACCAATGACACAAAATCACTTATTGGATGCATAAGATTGGTTAAAAACTCTAATTGGATTAAAATAAGCCTGGGGAGGACGAAAATTACCTAAATGTTCAACCGATGACACAAAATCACTTATTGGATGCACAAGATTGGTTGAAAACCCAAATTGGATTAAAATACGCCTAGGGAGGACAAAAATGGCCGAAATGTTCAACCAATGACACATAATCACTTATTGGATGCACAAGATTAGTTGAAAACTCTAATTGGATTAGAATAAGCCTAGGGAGGACAAAAATGACCTAAATGTTCAACCAATGACACAAAATCACTTATTTGATGCACAAGAATATTAAATAACCCTAATTGGATTAGAATAAGCCTTGGGCAGACGAAAATGACCAAAACGTTCAACCAATGACACAAAATCACTTATTGGATGCACAAGATTGGTTAAAAACGCTAATTAGATTAGAATAAGCCTAGGGAGGACGAAAATGACCTAAATGTTCAACCAATGATAGAAAATCTCTTATTGGAAGCACAAGATTGGTTAAAAACCCAAATTGGATTATAATACGCCTAGGGAGGACGAAAATGGCCTAAATGTTCAACCAATGACACAAAATCACTTATTTGATGCCTAAGAATGGCTAAAAACTCTAATTGGATTAGAATAAGCCTAGGGAGGACGAAAATGACCTAAATGTTCGACCAATGACACAAAATCACTTATTGGATGCACAAGATTGGTTAAAAACCCTAATTGAATTAGAATAAGCCTAAGGAGGACGAAAAACACCTAAATGTTTAACCAATTACAGAAAATCACTTATTGGACGCACAAGATTGGTAAAAAATGCTAATTGGATTAGAATAAGCCTAAGGTGGACAAAAATGACCTAAATGTTCAACCAATGACAAAAAATCACTTATTGGATGCATAAGATTGGTTAAAAACTCTAATTGGATTATAATACGCCGAGGGAGGACGAAAATTGTCTAAATGTTCAACCAGTGACACAAAATCACTAATTGAATGCACAAGATTGGTTAAAAACTCTAATTGGATTAGAATAAGCCTAGGGAGGACGAAAATGACCTAAGTGTTCAACCTATGACATAAAGTCACTTACTGGATGCTTAAGAATAGTTAAAAACCCTAATTGGATTAGAATAAGCCTAGGGAGGACGAAAATGACCTAAATGTTCAACCAATGACACAAAATCACTTATAGGAAGCACAAGATTGGTTAAAAACCCTAATTGGATTATAATATGCCTAGGGAGGACGAAACTGACCGATCTTATAATCCAATTAGGGTTTTTAACCAATCTTTTGCATTAATAAGTGCTTTTTTGTCTTTGGTTTAACATTTAGGTTATATTCCTCATCCTTCCGCTTATTATAATCCATTTAGGGTTTTTAACCAATCCTTTGCATCCAATAATTGTGTTTGTCTAATGGGAGTAACATTTAGGTGTTTTTGTCATCCTTCGGCTTATTATAATCCATTTAGAGTTTTTAACAAATCTTGTGCATCCAATAAGTGCGTTTGTGTCATTGGTATAACATTTAGGTCATTTTCGTCTTTCTTAGGCTTATTCTAATCCATTTAGGGTTTTAAACCAATCTTTTGCATCCAATAAGTGCATTTTTCTCATTGGATTAACATTTAGGTGTTTGTGTCATCCTTTTGCTTATTCTAATCTATTTCGGGTTTTTGACCAATCTAGTGCATCCAATAAGTGCGTTTTTCTCATTGGATTATCCTTTCGGTCATCTTCGTCTTCCCTAGGCTTATTCTAACCCATTTAGGGTTTGTAACCAATCTTGTGCATCCAATTAGGGCGTTTGTCATCGTTCGGCTTATTCTAATCCATCTAAGGAATTTTAACCAATTTTGTGCATCCAATAAATCCGTTTTGTTTCATTGGTTTAAAATTTATGTCACTTTTGTCCTCCCTAGGCTTATTCTAATCCATTTAGGGTTTTTAACTAATCTTGTGTCATTGGTTTAAAAATTCGGTCATTTTCATCCTTCTTAGGCTTATTCTAATCCATTTTGGTTGTGTAACCAATCTTGTGCATCCAATAAGTGTGTTTCTGTCATTGGTAAAACATTTAGGTCATTTTCATCTTTCCTATACTTGTTCTAATCCATTTACAATTTTTAGCTAATCTTATGCATCCAATAAGTGCGTTTGTGCCATTGGATTAACATTTAGATCATTTTCGTCATCATTCGGCTAATTCTAATCCATTTAGGGTTTTTAACCAATATTGTGTATCCAATAAGTGCGTTAGGGTAATTGGTTTTTCATTTAGATCATTTTCGTCATCCTTCGGCTTTTTCAAATCCATTTTGTTTGTTTAACCAATCTTGTGCATCCAATAAGTGCGTGTGGGTCATTGGGTTAACATTTAGGTCATTTTCGTCTTCCCTAGGCTTAATCTAATCCATTTATGGTTTTTAACCAATCTTATGCATCCAATAATTTCGTTTGTGTCATTGGATTAACATTTAGGTCATTTTTGTCGTCTCAAGGCTTATCCTAATCCATTTTGGTTGTGTAACCAATCTTGCGCATCCAATAAGTGCGTTTATGTCTCTGGTTTAACATTTAGGTCATTTGTGTCATCCTTCCGCTTATTCTAATCCATTTAGGGTTTTTAACCAATATAGTGCGTCCAATAAGTGGGTTTGTCTCATTGGTTTAACATTTAGGTCATCTTCGTCTTCCCTTGGCTTATTCTAATCCATTTAGGGTTTTTAAGCAATCATGTGCATCCAATTAGGGCGTTTGTGTCGTTGGATTAACATTTAGGTCATTTTTGTCATCCTTCCGCTTATTCTAATCCATCTAAGGGTTTTTAACCAATCTTGTGCATTCAATAAGTGCGTTTGCGTCATTGGACTAACAATTAGGTTGTTTTTGTCCTCCCTAGACTTATTCTACTCCATTTAGGGTTCTTAACCAATCTTGTACATCCAATAAGTGTGTTTGTGTCATTGTATTAACATTTACGTCATTTTCGTCATCCTTCGGTATATGTTAATCCATTTAGGGTTTTTAACCAATCTTGTGGATCCATTAAGTGTGTTTGTGTCATTGGTTTAATATTTAGGTCATTTTCGTCCTTCTTGGGCTTATTCTAATCTAGTTAGGGTTTTAAACCAATCTTGTGCATTCAATAAGTGCGTCTGTATCATCGGATTAACATTTAGGTCATTTTCGTCATCCTTCGACTTATTCTAATCCATTTTGGGTTTTTAACAATTATTGTGCATCCAAAAAGTGTGTTAGGGTCATTGGTTTTACATTTAGTTCATTTTTATAATCCTTTGGCTTTTTCTAATTCATTTTGGTTGTTTAACAAATTTTGTGCATCCAATAAGGTCGTGTGGGTCATCGGATTAACATTTAGGTCATTTTCGTCTTCCCTATGCTTATTATAATCAATTTAGGATTTTTAACCAATCTTCTAAATCTAGTAATTGCATTTGTGTCATTGGATTAACATTTAGGTCTTTTTGTCATCCTTCGGCTTATTCTAATCCATTTAAAGTTTTAACCAATCTTGTGCATCCAATAAGTGCATTTGTTTCATTAGATTAATATTTTGGTCATTTTTGTCGTCCCTAGGCTTATTCTAATGCATTTTGGTTGTGTAACCAATCTTGTGCATCCAATAAGTGGTTTGTGTCATTGGTTGAACATTTAGGTCATTTTTTACCCCTCCTATGCATATTCTAACCCATTTAGGGTTATTAACCAATCTTGTGCATCAAATAAGTGAGTTTGTGTCATTAGATTAACATTTAGGTCATCTGCGTCATCCTTTGGCATATTCTAATCCATTTTGGGTTTTTTTACCAATTTTGTGCATTCAATAAGTGCGTTTGTGTAATTGGTTTAACATTTAGGTCATTTTCGTCTTCCCTAAGTATATTCTAATCCATTTAGGGTTTTTGACCAATCCTTTGCATCCAATAATTGTGATTGTGTCATTGGATTAACATTTAGGTCATTTTCGTCATCGTTCAACTTAATCTAATCCATTTAGGGTTTCTAACCAATATTCTGCATCCAATAAGTGCGTTTGGGTCATTGGATTATTATTTAGGTTATTTTTGACATCCTTCGGCTAATTCTAATCCATTTAGGGTATTTAACCAATCTTGTGCATCCAATAAGTGTGTTTGTGTCATTGGATCAACATTTCGGTCATTTTCGTCATCCTTCGGCTTATTCTAATCCATTTTGGGTTTTTAACTAATCTTGTTCATCAAATAAGTGGGTTTGTGACATTGGATTAACATTTACGTCGTTTTCGTCATCTACGTCATCCTTCAGCATATTTTAATCCATTTAGGGTTTTTAACCAATCTTTTACTTCAAATAAGTGCGTTTGTGTCATTGGTTTAACATTTCGGTCATTTTCGTCCTTCTTAGGCTTATTCTAATCCATTTATAATTTTTAACCAATCTTATGCATCCAATAAGTGTGTTTGTGCCATTGGATTAACATTTAGATCATTTTTGCTTCATTCGGCTAATTCTAATCCATTTAGGGTTTTTAACCAATATTGTGTATCCAATAAGTGCTTTAGGGTAATTGGTTTTACATTTAGATCATTTTCGTCATCCTTCGGCTTTTTCAAATCCATTTTGCTTGTTTAACCAATCTTCTGCATCCAATAAGTGCGTGAGAGTCATTGGGTTAACATTTAGGTCATTTTCGACTTCCCTAGGCTTAATCTAATCCATTTAGGGTTTTTAACCAATCTTATGCATCCAATAATTGTGTTTGTGTCATTGGTTTAACATTTAGGTCATTTTTGTCCCCCCTTATGCATATTTCAACCCATTTAGGGTTATTAACCAATCTTGAGCATCAAATAAGTGAGTTTGTGTCATTGGATTAACATTTAGGTTATCTGTGTCATCCTTCGGCATATTCTAATCCATTTAGGGTTTTTTTTTACCAATTTTGTGCATTCAATAAGTGCGTTTGTGTAATTAGTTTAACATTTAGGTCATTTTCGTCTTCCCTAAATGTATTCTAATCCATTTAGGGTTTTTAACCAATCCTTTGCATCCAATAACTGTGTTTGTGTCATTGGATTAACATTTAGGTCATTTTTGTCATTGTTCAACTTAATCTAATCCATTTAGGGTTTTTAACCAATATTCTGCATCCAATAAGTGCGTTTGGGTCATTGGATTATTATTTAGGTTATTTTTGACATCCTTCGGCTAATTCTAATCCATTTAGGGTATTTAACCAATCGTGTGCATCCAATAAGTGTGTTTGTGTCATTGGAGCTTATTTTAATCCATTTAGGGTTTTTAAGCAATCTTGTGCATCCAATTAGGGCGTTTGTGTCGTTGGATTAACATTTAGGTCATTTTTGTCATCCTTTGGCTTATTCTAATCCATCTAGGGGTTTTTAACTAATTTTTTGCATCCAATAAATCTGTTTTGTTTCATTGGTTTAACATTTATGTCACTTTCGTCCTCCCTAGGCTTACTCTAATCCATTTAGGGTTTTTAACTAATCTTGTGCATCAAATAAGTGCGTTTGTGACATTGGATTAACATTTAAGTCATTTTCGTCATCCTTTAGCATATTTTAATCCATTAAGGGTTTTTAACCAATCTTTTACATCAAATAAGTGCGTTTGTGTCATTGGTTTAATATTTCGGTCATTTTCGTCCTTCTTAGGCTTATTCTAATCCATTTACAATTTTTAACCAATCTTGTGCATCCAAAAATTGGGTTGGTGTCATTGGTTTAACATTTAGGTCATTTTGGTCGTCCCGTGGCTTATTCTAATCCATTTTGATTGTGTAACCAATCTTGTGCATCCAATAAGTGTGTTTGTGTTATTGGTTTAATATTTAGGTCATTTTCGTCATCCTTCGGCTTATTCTAATCCATTAAGGGTTTTTAACCAATCTTGTGCATCCAATAAGTGCGTTTGAGTCATATGACTAACATTTAGGTCGTTTTGGTAATCCTTCGACTTTTTCAAATCCATTTTGTTTGTTTAACCAATCTTGTGCATCCAATAAGTGTGTGTGGGTCATTTGGTTAACATTTAGGTCATTTTCGTCTTCCCTAGGCTTACTTTAATCCATTTATGGTTTTTATCCAATAATTGCGTTTGTGTCATTGGATTAACTTTTAGCTCATTTTTGTCGTCCCAAGGCTTATCCTAATCCATTTTGGTTGTGTAACCAATCTTGCGCATCCAATAAGTGCGTTTATGTCTATGGTTTAACATTTAGGTCATTTGTGTCATCCTTTTGCTTATTCTAATCCATTTAGGGTTTTTAACCAATATTGTACATCCAATAAGTGTGTTTGTGTCTATGGTTTAACATTTAGGTTATTTTTGTCATCCTTCGTGTTATTCTAATCCATTTAGGGTTTTTAACCAAGCTTGTGCATCCAATAAGTGCATTTGTCTCATTGGAATTATTATTAGGTGTATGTGTCATCCTTCCTTTTATTATAATCCATTTAAGGTTTTTAACCAATCTAGTGCATCCAATAAGTGCGTTTGTGTCATTGGTTTAACATTTAGGTCATCTTCGTCTTCCCTAGGCTTATATCAACCTATTTAGGGTTTTTAACCAATCTTGGGCATCCAATTAGGGCGTTTGTGTCGTTGGATTAACATTTTGGTCATTTTTGTTATCATTCGGCTTATTCTAATCCATCTAAGGAATTTTAACCAATTTTGTGCATCCAATAAATCCGTTTTGTTTAATTGGTTTAAAATTTATGTCACTTTTGTCCTCCCTAGGCTTATTCTAATCCATTTAGGGTTTTTAACTAATCTTGTGCATCAAATAAGTGCGTTTGTGACATTGGATTAACATTTACGTCATTTTCGTCTTCCTTCAGCATATTTTAATCCATTTAGGGTTTTTAACCAATCTTTTACTTCAAATAAGTGTGTATGTGTCATTTTCCTCCTTCTTAGGCTTATTCTAATCCATTTACAATTTTTAACCAATCTTATGCATCCAAAAAGTGCGTTTGTGCCATTGGTTTAACATTTAGGTCATTTTTGTCCCCCTTCCCCCCTATGCATATTTTAATCCATTTAGGGTTATTAACCAATCTTCTGCATCAAATAAGTGAGTTTGTGTCATTGGATTAACATTTATGGTTTTTTTTTTCAATTTTGTGCATTTAGTAAGTGCGTTTGTGTAATTGGTTTAACATTTAGGTCATTTTCGTCTTCCCTAAATTTATTCTAACCCATTTAGGGTTTTTAACCAATCCTTTGCATCCAATAACTGCGTTTTTGTCATTGGATAAACATTAAGGTTATTTTCGTCATCCTTCAACTTAATCTAATCCATTTAGGGTTTTTAACCAATATTCTGCATCCAATAAGTGCGTTTGGGTCATTGGATTATTATTTAGGTTATTTTTCTCATCCATGTACGATTTTTAACCAATCTTGAGCATCCAATAAGTGCGTTTGTGTCATTGGTTTAACATTTAGATCATTTTCGTTTTCCCTAGGCTTATTCTAATCAGTTTAAGGTTTTGAATCAATCTTTTGACTCAAAACCTAGGCTTATTCAAATAAGTGTGTTTGTGTCATTGGTATAACATTTAGGTCATTTTCTTCTTTCCTAGGGTTATTATAATCCATTTATGGTTTTAAGCCAATCTTTTGCATCCAATAAGTACAATTGTCTAATTGGATTAACATTTATGTTATTTTTGACATCCTTCGGGTAATTCTAATCCATCTAGGGTTTTTAACCAATCTTGTGCATCCAATAAGTTTGTTTGTGTCATTGGATTAACATTTAAGTCATTTTCGTCATTGATTGGCTTATTCTAATCCATTTAGGGTTTTAACCAATCTTGTGCATGCAATAAGTGGGTTTGGGTCATTGGATTTACATTTAGGTCATTTTCGTCATCCTTCGGCTAATTGTAATCCATTTAGGGTTTTTAACCAATCTTGTGCATCCAATAAGTATGATTCTATCATTGGATTAACATTTAGGTGATTTTCGTCATCCTTGGACTTATTCCAATCCATTTTAGGTTTTAACCAATCTTGTGCAACCAATAAGTGCGTTTGTGTCTTTGGTTTAACATTTAGTTCATTTTTGTCATCCCTAGGCTTATTCTAATCTTTTTTTTGTTGTGTAACCAATCCTGTGCATCCAATAAGTGCGTTTGTGTCATTGGTTAAACATTTAGTTTATTTTCGTGCAACCTAGGCTTATTCTAATTGATTTTGGTTGTTTAACCAGTCTTGTGCATCCCAAAAGTGCGTTTGTATAATTGGTTTAACATTTAGGTCATTTTCGTCCTTCTTGAGCTTGTTTTAATCTTGTTAGGGTTTTTAATTAATCTTGTTCATCAAATAAGTGCATTTGTGGCATTAAATTAACATTTAGGTTATGTTTTACATCCTTCGGCTAATTGTAATCCATTTAGGGTTTTTAACCAATATTGTGCATCGATTAAGTGCGTTGGGGTCATTGGTTTTACATTTAGATCATTTTCATCATCCTCCGGCTTTTTCTAATCTATTTGGGGTTTTAAACCAATCTTTTGCATCCGATAAGTACATTTGTCTCATTGCATTAACATTTAGGTTATTTTTAACATCCTTCGGATAATTCTAATCCATCTAGGGTTTTTAACCAATCTAGAGCATCCAATAAGTGTGTTTGTGTCATTGGATTAACATTTAGGCCATTTTCGTCGTCCTTCGGCATATTCTAATCCATTTTGGTTGTGTAATCAATCTAGTGCATCCAATAATTGCGTTTACGTCATTGGTATAACATTTAGGTCATTTTCTTCTTTCCTAGACTTGTTCTAATCCATTTACAATTTTTAGCCAATCTTATGCATCCAATAAGTGCGTTTGTGCCATTGGATTAACATTTAGATCATTTTTGTCTTCCTTCGGCTTATTCTAATCCATTTAGGGTTTTTAACCAATATTGTACATCCAATAAGTGTGTTTGTGTCTATGGTTTAACATTTAGGTTATTTTTGTCATCCTTCGTGTTATTCTAATCCATTTAGGGTTTTTAACCAAGCTTGTGCATCCAATAAGTGCATTTGTCTCATTGGAATTATTATTAGGTGTTTGTGTCATCCTTCCTTTTATTATAATCCATTTAAGGTTTTTAACCAATCTAGTGCATCCAATAAGTGCGTTTGTGTCATTGGTTTAACATTTAGGTCATCTTCGTCTTCCCTAGGCTTATATCAACCCATTTAGGGTTTTTAACCAATCTTGGGCATCCAATTAGGGCGTTTGTGTCGTTGGATTAACATTTTGGTCATTTTTGTTATCATTCGGCTTATTCTAATCCATCTAAGGAATTTTAACCAATTTTGTGCATCCAATAAATCCGTTTTGTTTAATTGGTTTAAAATTTATGTCACTTTTGTCCTCCCTAGGCTTATTCTAATCAATTTAGGGTTTTTAACTAATCTTGTGCATC
>JBBPBP010000004.1:35141036-35151669 GCA_037974735.1 Cicer chorassanicum
GTCATTGGTATAACATTTAGGTCATTTTCTTCTTTCCTAGACTTGTTCTAATCCATTTACAATTTTTAGCCAATCTTATGCATCCAATAAGTGCGTTTGTGCCATTGGATTAACATTTAGATCATTTTTGTCTTCCTTCGGCTTATTCTAATCCATTTAGGGTTTTTAACCAATATTGTACATCCAATAAGTGTGTTTGTGTCTATGGTTTAACATTTAGGTTATTTTTGTCATTCTTCGTGTTATTCTAATCCATTTAGGGTTTTTAACCAAGCTTGTGCATCCAATAAGTGCGTTTGTGTCATTGGTTTAACATTTAGATCATTTTCGTTTTCCCTAGGCTTATTCTAATCAGTTTAAGGTTTTGAATCAATCTTTTGACTCAAAACCTAGGCTTATTCAAATAAGTGTGTTTGTGTCATTGGTATAACATTTAGGTCATTTTCTTCTTTCCTAGGGTTATTATAATCCATTTATGGTTTTAAGCCAATCTTTTGCATCCAATAAGTACAATTGTCTAATTGGATTAACATTTATGTTATTTTTGACATCCTTCGGGTAATTCTAATCCATCTAGGGTTTTTAACCAATCTTGTGCATCCAATAAGTTTCTTTGTGTCATTGGATTAACATTTAAGTCATTTTCGTCATTGATTGGCTTATTCTAATCCATTTAGGGTTTTAACCAATCTTGTGCATGCAATAAGTGGGTTTGGGTCATTGGATTTACATTTAGGTCATTTTCGTCATCCTTCGGCTAATTGTAATCCATTTAGGGTTTTTAACCAATCTTGTGCATCCAATAAGTATGATTCTATCATTGGATTAACATTTAGGTGATTTTCGTCATCCTTGGACTTATTCCAATCCATTTTAGGTTTTAACCAATCTTGTGCAACCAATAAGTGCGTTTGTGTCTTTGGTTTAACATTTAGTTCATTTTTGTCATCCCTAGGCTTATTCTAATCTTTTTTTTTGTTGTGTAACCAATCCTGTGCATCCAATAAGTGCGTTTGTGTCATTGGTTAAACATTTAGTTTATTTTCGTGCAACCTAGGCTTATTCTAATTGATTTTGGTTGTTTAACCAGTCTTGTGCATCCCAAAAGTGCGTTTGTATAATTGGTTTAACATTTAGGTCATTTTCGTCCTTCTTGAGCTTGTTTTAATCTTGTTAGGGTTTTTAATTAATCTTGTTCATCAAATAAGTGCATTTGTGGCATTAAATTAACATTTAGGTTATGTTTTACATCCTTCGGCTAATTGTAATCCATTTAGGGTTTTTAACCAATATTGTGCATCGATTAAGTGCGTTGGGGTCATTGGTTTTACATTTAGATCATTTTCATCATCCTCCGGCTTTTTCTAATCTATTTGGGGTTTTAAACCAATCTTTTGCATCCGATAAGTACATTTGTCTCATTGCATTAACATTTAGGTTATTTTTAACATCCTTCGGATAATTCTAATCCATCTAGGGTTTTTAACCAATCTAGAGCATCCAATAAGTGTGTTTGTGTCATTGGATTAACATTTAGGCCATTTTCGTCGTCCTTCGGCATATTCTAATCCATTTTGGTTGTGTAATCAATCTTGTGCATCCAATAATTGCGTTTATGTCATTGGTATAACATTTAGGTCATTTTCTTCTTTCCTAGACTTGTTCTAATCCATTTACAATTTTTAGCCAATCTTATGCATCCAATAAGTGCGTTTGTGCCATTGGATTAACATTTAGATCATTTTTGTCTTCCTTCGGCTTATTCTAATCCATTTAGGGTTTTTAACCAATATTGTACATCCAATAAGTGTGTTTGTGTCTATGGTTTAACATTTAGGTTATTTTTGTCATTCTTCGTGTTATTCTAATCCATTTAGGGTTTTTAACCAAGCTTGTGCATCCAATAAGTGCATTTGTCTCATTGGAATTATTATTAGGTGTTTGTGTCATCCTTCCTTTTATTATAATCCATTTAAGGTTTTTAACCAATCTAGTGCATCCAATAAGTGCGTTTGTGTCATTGGTTTAACATTTAGGTCATCTTCGTCTTCCCTAGGCTTATATCAACCCATTTAGGGTTTTTAACCAATCTTGGGCATCCAATTAGGGCGTTTGTGTCGTTGGATTAACATTTTGGTCATTTTTGTTATCATTCGGCTTATTCTAATCCATCTAAGGAATTTTAACCAATTTTGTGCATCCAATAAATCCGTTTTGTTTAATTGGTTTAAAATTTATGTCACTTTTGTCCTCCCTAGGCTTATTCTAATCAATTTAGGGTTTTTAACTAATCTTGTGCATCCAATAAGTGCGTTTGTGCCATTGGATTAACATTTAGATCATTTTTGTCTTCCTTCGGCTTATTCTAATCCATTTAGGGTTTTTAACCAATATTGTACATCCAATAAGTGTGTTTGTGTCTATGGTTTAACATTTAGGTTATTTTTGTCATTCTTCGTGTTATTCTAATCCATTTAGGGTTTTTAACCAAGCTTGTGCATCCAATAAGTGCGTTTGTGTCATTGGTTTAACATTTAGATCATTTTCGTTTTCCCTAGGCTTATTCTAATCAGTTTAAGGTTTTGAATCAATCTTTTGACTCAAAACCTAGGCTTATTCAAATAAGTGTGTTTGTGTCATTGGTATAACATTTAGGTCATTTTCTTCTTTCCTAGGGTTATTATAATCCATTTATGGTTTTAAGCCAATCTTTTGCATCCAATAAGTACAATTGTCTAATTGGATTAACATTTATGTTATTTTTGACATCCTTCGGGTAATTCTAATCCATCTAGGGTTTTTAACCAATCTTGTGCATCCAATAAGTTTCTTTGTGTCATTGGATTAACATTTAAGTCATTTTCGTCATTGATTGGCTTATTCTAATCCATTTAGGGTTTTAACCAATCTTGTGCATGCAATAAGTGGGTTTGGGTCATTGGATTTACATTTAGGTCATTTTCGTCATCCTTGGGCTAATTGTAATCCATTTAGGGTTTTTAACCAATCTTGTGCATCCAATAAGTATGATTCTGTCATTGGATTAACATTTAGGTGATTTTCGTCATCCTTGGACTTATTCCAATCCATTTTAGGTTTTAACCAATCTTGTGCAACCAATAAGTGCGTTTGTGTCTTTGGTTTAACATTTAGTTCATTTTTGTCATCCCTAGGCTTATTCTAATCTTTTTTTTTGTTGTGTAACCAATCCTGTGCATCCAATAAGTGCGTTTGTGTCATTGGTTAAACATTTAGTTTATTTTCGTGCAACCTAGGCTTATTCTAATTGATTTTGGTTGTTTAACCAGTCTTGTGCATCCCAAAAGTGCGTTTGTATAATTGGTTTAACATTTAGGTCATTTTCGTCCTTCTTGAGCTTGTTTTAATCTTGTTAGGGTTTTTAATTAATCTTGTTCATCAAATAAGTGCATTTGTGGCATTAAATTAACATTTAGGTTATGTTTTACATCCTTCGGCTAATTGTAATCCATTTAGGGTTTTTAACCAATATTGTGCATCGATTAAGTGCGTTCGGGTCATTGGTTTTACATTTAGATCATTTTCATCATCCTCCGGCTTTTTCTAATCTATTTGGGGTTTTAAACCAATCTTTTGCATCCGATAAGTACATTTGTCTCATTGCATTAACATTTAGGTTATTTTTAACATCCTTCGGATAATTCTAATCCATCTAGGGTTTTTAACCAATCTAGAGCATCCAATAAGTGTGTTTGTGTCATTGGATTAACATTTAGGCCATTTTCGTCGTCCTTCGGCATATTCTAATCCATTTTGGTTGTGTAATCAATCTTGTGCATCCAATAATTGCGTTTATGTCATTGGTATAACATTTAGGTCATTTTCTTCTTTCCTAGACTTGTTCTAATCCATTTACAATTTTTAGCCAATCTTATGCATCCAATAAGTGCGTTTGTGCCATTGGATTAACATTTAGATCATTTTTGTCTTCCTTCGGCTTATTCTAATCCATTTAGGGTTTTTAACCAATATTGTACATCCAATAAGTGTGTTTGTGTCTATGGTTTAACATTTAGGTTATTTTTGTCATTCTTCGTGTTATTCTAATCCATTTAGGGTTTTTAACCAAGCTTGTGCATCCAATAAGTGCATTTGTCTCATTGGAATTATTATTAGGTGTTTGTGTCATCCTTCCTTTTATTATAATCCATTTAAGGTTTTTAACCAATCTAGTGCATCCAATAAGTGCGTTTGTGTCATTGGTTTAACATTTAGGTCATCTTCGTCTTCCCTAGGCTTATATCAACCCATTTAGGGTTTTTAACCAATCTTGGGAATCCAATTAGGGCGTTTGTGTCGTTGGATTAACATTTTGGTCATTTTTGTTATCATTCGGCTTATTCTAATCCATCTAAGGAATTTTAACCAATTTTGTGCATCCAATAAATCCGTTTTGTTTAATTGGTTTAAAATTTATGTCACTTTTGTCCTCCCTAGGCTTATTCTAATCAATTTAGGGTTTTTAACTAATCTTGTGCATCAAATAAGTGCGTTTGTGACATTGGATTAACATTTACGTCATTTTCGTCTTCCTTCAGCATATTTTAATCCATTTAGGGTTTTTAACCAATCTTTTACTTCAAATAAGTGTGTATGTGTCATTGGTTTAACATTTCGGTCATTTTCCTCCTTCTTAGGCTTATTCTAATCCATTTACAATTTTTAACCAATCTTATGCATCCAATAAGTGCGTTTGTGCCATTGGTTTAACATTTAGGTCATTTTTGTCCCCCCTTCCCCCCTATGCATATTTTAATCCATTTAGGGTTATTAACCAATCTTGTGCATCACATAAGTGAGTTTGTGTCATTGGATTAACATTTATTGTTTTTTTTCCATTTTGTGCATTCAGTAAGTGCGTTTGTGTAATTGGTTTAACATTTAGGTCATTTTCGTCTTCACTAAATTTATTCTAACCCATTTAGGGTTTTTAACCAATCCTTTGCATCCAATAACTGCGTTTTTGTCATTGGATAAACATTAAGGTTATTTTCGTCATCCTTCAACTTAATCTAATCCATTTAGGGTTTTTAACCAATATTCTGCATCCAATAAGTGCGTTTGGGTCATTGGATTATTTTTAGGTTATTTTTCTCATCCTTCGGGTTATTCTAATCCATGTACGATTTTTAACCAATCTTGAGCATCCAATAAGTGCGTTTGTGTCATTGGTTTAACATTTACGTCATTTTGGTCGTCCCTAGGGTTATTCAAATCCATTTTGATTGTGTAACCAATCTTGTGCATCCAATAAGTTTGTTTGTGTTATTGGTTACACATTTAGGTCATATTCGTCATCCTTCGCCTTATTCTACTCCATTTAGGGTTCTTAACCAATCTTGTGCATCCAACAAGTGTGTTTGTGTCATTGCATTAACATTTACGTCATTTTCGTCATCGTTCAGCATATTGCATCCATTTAGGGTTTTAAACAAATCTGTTGCATTCAATAAGTGTGTTTGTGTCATTGGATTAACATTTAGGTCATTTTCGTCGTCCTTCGAGTTATTCTAATCCATTTCGCGTTTTTAACCAATATTGTGCATCCAAAAAGTGTGTTAGGGTCATTGGTTTTACATTTAGTTCATTTTCATAATCCTTTGGCTTTTTCTCATCCATTTTGGTTGTTTAACTAATCTTGTGCATCCAATAAATGCGTGTGGGTCATTTGATTAACATTTAGATGATTTTCTTTTTCCCTATGCTTAATATAATCGATTTAGGGTTTCTAACCAATCTTGTGAATCCAGCAATTGCGTTTGTGTCATTGGATTAACATTTAGGTAATTTTTGTCATCCTTCATCTTATTCGAATCCAATTAGGGTTTTTAACCATATTTGTGCATTCAATAAGTGTGTCTGTGTCGTTGGTTTAACATTTAGGTCATTTTCGTCTTCCCTAAATTTATTCTAATCCATTTAGGGTTTTTAACCAATATTCTGCATCGAATAAGTGCGTTTGGGTCATTAGATTATTATTTAGGTTATTTTTGTCATCCTTTAGGTTATTCTAATCCATGTACGATTTTTAACCAATCTTGTGCATCCAATAAGTGTGTTTGTGTCATTGGTTTAACATTTATATCATTTTTCGTTTTCCCTAGGCTTATTCTAATCCATTTAGGGTTTTGAACCAATCTTTTGCATCCAGTAAGTGTGTTTGTGTCATTGGATTAACATTTAGGCCATTTTTGTCGTCCCAAGGCTTATTGTAATACATTTTGGTTGTGTAACCAATCTTGTGCATCCAATAAGTGCGTTTGTGTCATTGGTATAACATTTAGGTCATTTTCTTCTTTCCTAGACTAGTTCTAATCCATTTACAATTTTTAGCCAATCTTATGCATCCAATAAGTGCGTTTGTGCCATTGGATTAACACTTAGATCATTTTTGTCTTCCTTCGGCTTATTCTAATCCATTTAGGGTTTTTAACCAATATTGTTCGTACAATAAGTGTATTTGTGTTATTGGATTGACATTTAGGTTATTTTTGTCATCCTTCGAGTTATTCTAATCCATTTATGGTTTTTAGCCAATCTTGTGCATCTAAAAATTGGGTTTGTTTCGTTGGTTTAACATTTAGGTCATTTTGGTCATCCCTTGGCTTATTCTAATCCATTTTGATTGTGTAACCAATCTTGGGCATCCAATAAGTGTGTTTATGTTATTGGTTTAACATTTAGGTCATATTCGTCATCCTTTGCCTTATTATAACCCATTAAGGGTTTTTAACCAATCTTGTGCATCCATTAAGTGCGTTTGCGTCATTGGACTAATATTTCGATCGTTTTAGTCCTCCCTAGACTTATTCTACTCCATTTAGGGTTCTTAACCAATCTTGTGCATCCAATAAGTGTGTTTGTGTCATTGTATTAACATTTACGTCATTTTCGTCATCCTTCGGCATATTGTAATCCATTTAGGGTTTTTAACCAATCTTGTGGATCCATTAAGTGTGTTTGTGTCATTGGTTTAATATTTAGGTCATTTTCGTCCTTCTTAGGCTTATTCTAACCTAGTAAGGGTTTTAAACAAATCTTGTGCATTCAATAAGTGCGTTTGTGTCATTGGAATAACATTTAGGTCATTTTCGTCTTCCTTCCACTCATTCTAATCCATTTCGGGTTTGTAACCAATATTGTGCATCAAAAAAGTACGTTAGGGTCATTGGTTTTACATTTAGTTTATTTTCATAATCCTTTGGCTTTTTCTCATCCATTTTGGTCGTTTAACTAATCTTGTGCATCAAATAAATGCGTATAGTTCATTAGATTAGGATTTAGATCATTTTTGTCTTCCCTATGCTTATTATAATCGATTTACTGTTGCCAACCAATCTTGTGAATCAAGTAATTGCGTTTGTGTCATTGGATTAACATTTAGGTCATTTGCGTCATCCTTCAGCTTATTCGAATCCATTTAGGGTTTTTAACCAATTTTGTGCATTCAATAAGTGCGTTTGTGTCGTTGGTTTAACATTTAGGTAATTTTCGTATTCCCTAAATTTATTCTAATCCATGTATGATTTTTAACCAATCTTGTGCATTCAATAAGTGCGTTTTTGTCATTGGTTTAACATTTAGTTCATTTTCGTCGTCCTTCGGCTTATTCTAATCCATTTTGGGTTTTAACCAATCTACTACATCCAATAAGTGTGTTTGTGTGTTTGGTTTAACATTTAGGTTATTGTCGTCATCCTTCCACTTATTCTAATCCATTTAGGGTTGTTAACCAATCCTTTGCATCAAATAATTGTGTTTGTGTCATGGGATTAACATTTAGGTCTTTTTGTCATCCTTAGGCTTATTCTAATCCATTTAGAGTTTTTAACCAATCTTGCGCATCCAATAAGTGAGTTTGTGTCAATGGATTAACATTTAGGCCATTTTTGTCGTCCATAGGCTTATTTTAATCCATTTTGGTTGTGTAACCAATGTTGTGCATCCAATAAGTGCGTTTCTGTCAATTGTAAAACATATAGGTCATTTTCTTCTTTCCTATACTTGTTCTAATCCATTTACAATTTTTAGCTAATCTTATGCATCCAATAAGTGCGTTTGTGCCATTGGATTAACATTTAGATCATTTTTGTCTTCCCTCAGCTTATTCTAATCCATTTAGGGTTTTTAACAAATATTGTGCATCCAATAAGTGTGTTTGTGTTATTGGATTACATTTAGGTTATTTTTGTCATCCTTCGGGTTATTCTAATCCATTTAGGGTTTTTAACCAATCTTGTGCATCCAAAAATTGGGTTTGTGTCATTGGTTGAACATTTTGGCCATTTTGGTTGTCCCTTGGCTTATTCTAATCCATTTTGATTGTGTAACCAATCTTGTTCATCCAATAAGTGTGTTTATGTTAATGGTTAAACATTTAGGTCATATTCGTCATCCTTTTACTTATTCTAATCCATCTAAGGTTTTAACTAATTTTATGCATCCAATAAGTGCGTTTGTATCTTTGGTTTAACATTAAGTTCATTTTCGTCGTCCCGTAGGCTTATTCTAATCTTTTTTTGTTGTGTAACCAATCTTGTGCATCCAATAAGTGTGTTTGTGTCATTGGTTTAACATTTAGTTTATTTTCGTGCAACCTAGCCTTATTGTAATCGATTTTTGTTGTTTAACCAATCTGGTGCATCCCATAAGTGCGTTTGTGTCATTGGATTAACATTCAGGTCATTTTCGTCATCCTTCGGCTTATTCTAATTCGTTAAGTGTTTTTAAATAATCTTGTGCATCCAATAAGTGTGTTTGTCTCATTGGATTAACATTTAGGTCATTTTCGTCCTCCCTAGGCATATTCTACTCCTTTTAGGGTTCTTAACCAATCTTGTGTCATTGTATAAACATTTACGTTATTCTCGTCATCCTTTGGCATACTGTAATCCATTTAGGGTTTTTAACCAAACTTGTGCATCAAATAAGTGCGTTTGTGTCATTGGATTAACCTATAGGTCATTTGCGTCATCCTTGGGCTAATTCTAATCTATTTAGGGTTTTTTCACCATTTTTGTGCATCCAATAAGTATGTTTCTGTCATTGGATTAATATTAAGGTCATTTTCGTCATCCTTTGACTTATTCTAATCCATTTAAGGTTTTAACCAATCTTGTGCATCCAATAAGTGCGTTTGTGTCTTTGGTTTAGCATTTAGTTCATTTTTGTCGTCCCTAGGCTTATTCTAATCCATTTAGGTTGTGTAACCAATCTTGTATATCCAATAAATGCGTTTGTGTCATTCGTTTAACATTTAGTTTATTTTCGTGCAACCTAGGCTTATTCAAATCGATTTTGGTTGTTTAACCAATCTTGTGCATCCCATAAGTGCGTTTGTGTCATTGGATGAACATTCAGGTTATTTTCGTCATCCTTCGACTTATTCTAATCCATTAAGTGTTTTTAACCAATCTTGTGCATCCAATAAGTGCATTTGTGTCATTGGATTATCATTTAGGTCATTTTCGTCCTCCCTAGGCATATTCTACTCCATTTAGGGTTCTTAACCAATCTTGTGTCATTGTATAAACATTTAAGTTATTCTCGTCATCCTTCGGCATATTTTAATCCATTTTGGGTTTTTAAGCAAACTTGTGCATCAAATAAGTGCGTTTGTCTCATTGGATTAATATTTAGGTCATTTACGACTTCCCTAAATTTATTCTAATCCATTTAGGGTTTTCAACCAATACTGTGCATCCACTAAGTGTGTTTGTGTCATTGGATTAACAATTAGGTTATTTTCGTCATCCTTCAACTTAAACTAATCAATTTAGGGTTTTTAACCAATATTATGCATCCAATAAGTGCGTTGGGGTCATTGGATTATTATTTAGGTTACTTTTGTCATCCTTCGAGTTAATCTAATCCATGTACGATTTTTAACCAACCTTGTGCATCCAATAAATGTGTTTGTGTCATTGGTTTAACATTTAGATCAATTTTGTTTTCCCTAGGCTTATTCTAATCCATTTAGGGTTTTGAACCAATCTTTTGCATGTAATAAGTGTGTTTGTGTCATTGGTTTAACATTTAGGTTATTTTTCACATCCTTCAGCTAATTCTAATCCATTTAGGGTTTTTTAACCAATATTGTGCATCCAATAAGTGCGTTGGTGTCATTAGTTTTACATTTAGGTCATTTTTGTCATCCTTCCGCTTTTTCTAATCTATTTTGGTTATTTAACCAATCTTGTGTATCCAATGATTGCGTGTGGGCCATTGGATTAACATTTAGGTCATTTTTCGTCTTCCCTAGCCTTAACCTAATCGATTTAGGGTATTTAACCAATCTTGTGCATCCAATAATTGTGTTTGTGTCATGGGATTAACACTTAGGTGTTTTTGTCTTCCTTCGGCTTATTCTAATCCATTTAGTGTTTTTAACCAATTTTGTGCATCCAATAAGTGAGTTTGTATCATTTGATTAACATTTAGGCCACTTTTGTCGTCCCTAGGCTTATTCTAATCCATTTTGGTTGTGAAACCAATCTTGTGCATCAAATAAGTGCGTTTGTGTCATTGGTATAATATTTAGGTCATTTTCATCTTTCCTAGACTTATTCTAATCCATTTAGGGTTTTATACCAGT
>JBBPBP010000004.1:35167078-35203326 GCA_037974735.1 Cicer chorassanicum
TGTGCATCCAATAAGTGCGTTTTTGTCATTGGATTAAGATTTAGGTCATTTGTGTCATCGTTCGGCTTATTCTAATCCATTTAGGGTTTTTAACAAATATAGTGCATCCAATAAGTGCGTTTGTGTCATTGGATTAACATTTAGGTCATTTGTGTCATCGTTCGGCTTATTCTAATCCATTTAGGGTTTTTAACCAATCTTGTGCATCCAATAAATGCGCTTGTATCATTGTATTAACATTTATGTCATTATCGTCATCCTTCGGCATATTGTAATCCATTTTGGGTTTTTAACCAATCTTAGGGATCCAATAAGTGTGTTTATGTCATTGGCTTATCATTTAGGTCATTTTCGTCCTTCATGAGCTTATTCAAATCTAGTTAGGTTTTTAACCAATCTTGTGCATTCAATAAGTGCGTTAGTGTCATTGGATTAACGTTTAGGTCATTTTCTTCATCCTTCAATTTATTCTAATCCATTTAGGGTTTTTAACCAATATTGTGCAACCAATAGTTTTACATTTAGATTATTTTCGTCATCCTTCAGCTTTTTCTAATCCATTTTGGTTGTCGTAACCAATCCTATGCATCCAATAAGTGTGTTTGGGTTATTGGTTTTTATTTAGGTCAATTTCGTCTACCCTAGGCTTATTTTAATTCATTTTGGGTTTATAACTAATCTTCTGCATCCAGTAATTTCGTCTACCCTAGGCTTATTCTTATTCAATCTTGTGCATTCAATAAGTGCTTTTGGGTCATTGGATTAACATTTAGGTCATTTTCTTCTTCCTTCGACTTATTCTAATCCATTTAGGGTTTTTAACAAATCTTGTGCATCAAATAAGTGCGTTTGTGTCTTTGGATTAACATTTCGGTCATTTTTGTCGTCCCTAGAGTTATTCTAATCCATTTTGGTTGTGTAACCAATCTTTTGCATCCAATAAGTGTGTTTGTGTCATTAGTTTAACATTTAGATCCTCTTCGTCCTTCTATGGCTTATTCTAATCTAGTTATGGTTTTTAAACAGTCTTGTGCATTCAATAAGTGTGTTTGTGTCATTGGATTAACATTTAGGTAATTTTCTTCATCCTTTGACTTATTCTAATCCATTTAGGGTTTTTGCATCCAATAAGTGCATTTGGGTCATGGGTTTTACATTTAGTTCATTTTCGTCATCCTTCAGCTTTTTCTAATCCATTTTGGTTGTTTAACTAATCATGTGCACCCAATAATTGTGTTTGTGTCATTGGATTAACATTTAGATCTTTTGGTCATCCTTCGGCTTATTCTAATCCATTCAGCGTTTTTAACCAATCCCGTGCATTCAATAAGTGCATTTTTGTCATTGGATTAACATTTAGGTCATTTTCATCATCCTTCGACTTATTCTAGTGCATTTTCTGGTTATTAACCAATATTGTGCATCAAATAAGTGCGTTTGGGTCATTGGTTTTACATTTAGTTCGTTTTCGTCATCCTTCGCCTTTTTCTAATCCATTTTGGTTGTAAATCCAATCTTGTGTATCCAATAAGTGCGTTTGTGTCATTGGTTTAACATTTACGTCATATTGTAATCCATTTAGAGTTTTTAACCAATATTGTGCATCCAATAAGTGCGTTTGTGTCATTGGTTTTACATTTATTTCATTTTCGTCATCCTTCGGCTTTTTCTAATCCATTTATGTTGTTTAATCAATCTTGTGCATCCAATAGTGCGTCTGGATCATTGGATTAACATTTAGGTCATTTTTGTATTCCCTAGGATTATTCTAATCCATTTGGTGTTTTTAATTAATCTTGTGCATCCAATAATTGCGTTTGGGTCATTGGATTAAGATTTAGGTCTTTTTGTCCTCCTTCGGCTTATTCTAATGCATTTAGAGTTTTTAACCAATCTTGTGCATTCAATAAGTGCGTTTGTGTCATTGGTTTAACATTTAGGTCATTTTCGTCTTCCCTAGGCTTATTCTAATCCATTTTGGTAGTGTAACCAATTTTGTGCATCCAATAAGTGTGTTTATGTCATTGGTTTTACATTTAGGTCATTTTCGTCCTCCCTAGGCATATTCTAATTCATTTTGGTTGTTTAACCAATCTTGTGCATCCAATAAGTGCGTTTTTGTCATTGGATAAAGATTTAGGTCATTTGTGTCATCGTTCGGCTTATTCTAATCCATTTAGGGTTTTTAACAAATATAGTGCATCCAATAAGTGCGTTTGTGTCAATATTTGTTTAACATTTAGGTCATCTTCGTCTTCCCTAGGCTTATTCTAATCCATTTAGGGTTTTTAACCAATCTTGTGTATCCAAAATAATTAACGCACTTATTGCATGCACAGGATTGGTTAAGCACCAAAATGGAGTAGAATAAGCCGAATGAGGATGAAAATGACCTAAATGTTCATCCAATGGCACAATTGTGGTAGGATGATGAAAATGAACTACTTGTTATTGTATGCACAAGATAGGTTAAAAATTACCTATATGTTGAAAATGACCTATTGGATGCACAAGATTGGTTAAAAACCTAAATTGAGTAGAATAAGCTGAGGGTGGACGAAAATGACCTTATTATTAATACAATGACGCAAATGCACTTATTGGATGCACAAGATTGGTTAATAAACCAAAATGGATTAGAATAAGCCGACGGATGACAAAATTGACCTAATTATTAATCTAATAACACAAACACACTTATTGGATGCAAAAGAATGGTTAAGAACCAAAACGGAGTAGAATAAGTCGAAAGATGATGGAAATAACCAAATTGTGAATCTAGTGACACACGCACATATTGGATCCACAAGATTGGTTAACAAACATAAATGGATTAGAATAAGTTGAAGGTTGACGAAAATGACATAATTGTTAATCTAATGACACAAACACACTTATTTGATGCACAAGATTGGCTAAGAACCAAAATGGAGTAGAATAAGCTTAGGGAAGATGAAAATGACTGTATTATTAATCCAATGACACAAACCCACTAATTGGATGCACAAGATTGGTTAATAAAGCAAAATGGATGAGAATAAGCCAAAAGATGACGAAAATGACCTAATTGTTAATCTAATGACACAAACACCTTTATTGGATGCACAATACAGGTTAAGAACCAAAATGGAGTAGATTAATCTGATGAAGACCAAAAATGACTTAAATGTTCATACGATTACACAAACGCACTAATTGGATGCACATTATTGGCTAACACACCAAAATGGATTAGAATAAGTCGAAGAATCACGAAAGTTACCTAATTGTTAATCTAATGACACAAAAGGCCTTAATGGATGCACAAGATTTGTTAAGAACCAAAATGGAGTAGAATAAGTCGAGGGAGGACGAAAATGACCTAAATGTCCATCTGATAAACAAACGCTCTTATTGGATGCACAAAATAAGTTCATAAACCAAAATGGATAAGAATAAGCCGAAGGATGACGAAAATTAACTAATTGTTAATCTAATGACACAACCCCACTTATTGGATGCACAAGTTTGGTTAAGAACCAAAATGGACTAGAATCTGCCGAGGGTGGACCGAATTGACCTAAATGTTCATCCAATGACACAAACGCACTTATTGGATGCACAAGATTGGTAAACAAACCAAAAAGGATTAGAATAAGCCGAAGGATGACGCAAATGACCTAATTGTTAATCTTATGACACAAACTTACTTATTGGACGCACAAGATTAGTTAACAAACCAAAATGGATTTGAATAAGCTAAAGGATGCCAAAACTGACCTAATTGTTAATCTAATGACACTAACGCATTTATTGGATGCAAAAGATTGGTTAAGAAAAAAATGGAGTAGAATAAGCTGAGGCAGGATGAAAATGACCTAAATGTTCATCTCATGACACAAACGCACTTATTGGATGCCCAAGATCGGTTAACAAACCAAATTGGATTAGAATAAGCTGAAGGATGACGAAAACGACCTAAATGTTAAACAAATGACACAAATGCACTTATTGGATTCCCAAGATTGGTTAACAAACCAAAATGGATTAGAGTAAGCCGAAGGATGACAAAAATGACCTAATTGTTAATCTAATGATACAAACGCACTTATTAGATGCACAAGATTGGTTAACAACAAAAATTGAGTAGAATTAGCTGAGGGAGGACGAAAATGATCTAATTCTTAATCCAATGACATAAACCCACTTATTGCAAAAGATTGGTTAATAAACCAAATTGCATTAGAATAAGCTAAAGGATGATGAAAATGATATAAAGTTAAACAAATGACACAAATTCACTTATTGGATTTCTAAGATTGGTTAATAAACCAAAATGGATTAGAATAAGTTGAAGGATGATCCAATGACACAAACGCACTTATTGGTTCAATGACATAATTGTTAATCTAAAGACACCAACGCACTTATTGGATCCACAAAATTAGTAATGCACTAAAATGGACTAGAATAAGCTGGGAAACGATGAAAATGACCTAAATGTTCATCCAATGACACAAACGCACTTATTGGATGCACAAGATTGGTTAATAAACCAAAATGGTTTAGAATACATCGTAGGATGATGAAAATGACCTAACTGTTAATCTAATGACACAAGCGCACTTGTTGGATGCACGAGATTGGTTAATAAACCAAAATGGATTAGAATACGTCGTAGGATGATGAAAATGACCTAACTGTTAATCTAATGACACAAGCGCACTTGTTGGATGCACGAGATTGGTTAATAAACCAAAATGGATTAGAATAAGCCGACGAATGAAGATAATGACCTCACCCTTATTGGATGCAAAAGATTGGTGAAGAACCATAATGGAGTAGAATAAGCCGAAGGTGGACAAAAATAACCTAATTGTTAATCTAATGACACAAAAGCACTTATTGGATGCACTAGATTGGTTAGTAAACCAAAAATGGACTAAAATAAGTCAAAACCTGATGAAAATAACCTAATTGTTAGTTTAGCAACACAAACGCACTTATTGGATGCACAAGATTGGTTAACAAACCAAAATGGATTAGAATAAGCCAAAGGTTGACGAAAATGACATAATTGTTAATCTAATGATACAAACACACTTATTGGATGCACAAGATTGGTTAAGCACAAAAATGGAGTAGAATAAGCCGAAAGAGGATGAAAATGACCTAAATGTTCATCCGATGACACAGCCATAGTTTTGTTTTGTGGCATTATCAGATTAGATGGTTGTATAGGGGCTAGATGTCTATCTGTTGTGGTTGTGTTTATTTCATTTTGGAAGATTGTACCTATACCATATATTGTCAGGTTGACTTTTATTTTGACGGGTCCTTGTATCACTTTTTGATGTGACGTGGAGAAATTAAAATTCTTGGGGCAGTGCTTTTGTACAGGTGTCTACCGAGAATACCCCAGGCGTATGAGCTATGTCTGATAGGACTCATAGCCCCGGTTTATATTCTTTGTTTAAATACTTTGGATTTTCATTTCAAAATCGTTTCCGCTTTTGTAAATATTGGTGACTTTGTCGTTGAGTTACGACTTAAATATTTTATCCAAAACTATTTCTTTCTTTATTTATGAATTCAATTTTAGTTTTTTTTTTTAAAAAAAAAACAATTTTGGTATCAGAGCTTTTGATTATAGATTATAGGTCAAGGTGGGTGTAGTTATCTGATCATGCGTTGGGCTGATTTGTCTAAGTAGTCGGCGTCGGTGTAGTTTTGTGTTGTTATAGTCGAAAGATGTCTTTTGGGATTCTTCTAAGGGGTGTTAATATTTATTCGTGATGTTGGTGGAGGAGTATAAGACTGTTGATGGGATCAGCTTACGAGGAGGAGAACTGGGAATCATTCAAAAGGAAGTTCTTAGACAAATACTTCCCGATAAGTATCAAGACTAAAATGGGTGATGATTTTCTAAAACTTCATCAGGGGACTATGGTTGTGGGCGAATATGCCACTAAGTTTGAATCGTTGTCGAGGCATTTCAGGTTTTTCCATGAAGAGGTTGATGAACCATTCTTGTGTCATCGTTTCCAAGCCAGATTGAAGTATGAGATTCAAGACTCTGTCTTTCCGTTGAGGATATGAAGAATAAGAGAGCTAGCCGAGGAGGGAATTTTAATTCTGAAGGGCCTAGTCGGGTGAGTTATCAGGGCAACAAAGAGAAACAAGTTGCTAAGCCCTATAACCGACCACAAAACAACAACAGGGGTCCGAATCACCTGGGGAACCAGAACCTTGGAATACTGCATGTTTACATTGTCAAGTAACTATCCAGAATAGAGATTTCTTGATTAATTTGATTTGTTTACCTTTACAATCACTCGAGGCCATTCTCGGTATGGATTGCATGTCGTATCATTACGTGATCTTGGATTGTGCTCGCAAACTGGTTCTTTTTCCAGAACCAGAAGTTGTTAAGTATTTAGTTGCTAACAAACTCGAGGTGTCACTAAGAGAAGGAACTCGTGAGTTTTTGTCCTTGGCTAACGTTGAGGCAAAGATAAATTTGAAGATAGAAGACGTGGTGCTTGTCCAGGAGTACCGGGACGTATTTCCAACAGAAATTCCAGGATTACCAACGGTAAGAGAAGTGGAGTTTGTCATTTATTTGCACCCAGGAACCAGACCAATTTCGATTGCACCATATCGAATGTCGCCATTGGAATTAAATGAGCTCAAAGGCCAAATTGAAGATTTGTTGGAGAAGAAATTTATTAGACCAAGTGTATCACCTTGGGGAGATCTAGTATTGCTAGTTAAGAAGAAGGATGGAAGCAAACACTTATGTGTGGAATGTCGGCAGCTTAATAAGAATCTTTATCCTTTTCCGCGTATTGATGATTTGATGGATCAGTTGAGAGGAGCCGCGGTATTTTCAAAGATTGACTTGAAGTCGGGTTACCATCAAATCCGAGTAAGAGGAGGAGATATTCAGAAAACTGCTTTTAGAACTCGTTATGGACATTATGAATATCTGGTTATGCCATTTGGAGTCACCAATGCACTAGAAATTTTTATGGATTACATGAACAGAATCTTTAGTCCATTTCTAGATAAGTTTGTTGTGGTGTTCATTGATGATATTTTGATTTATTCAGGGACTGAGGAAGAACATGACGAGCATTTGCACCAAGTTCCTGAAATCTTACGCGAGAAACAATTGTATGCCAATTTGTCGAAGTGTGATTGGCTGGAAGAAGTGAATTTCTTAGGTCATGTGATAACTAAGGAAGGAATCGTTGTGGATCCGGCAAAGATTGAGTCAGTTCTTGCTTGGAAACAACCTCAGACTGTCACCGACTTATGAAGTTTTTTAGGACTAGCAGGTTACAACAGGAGGTTTATTGACGGTTTTGCGAAGATTGTAGCTCCGTTGACGCAACTTACTAGAAAAGATCAACAGTTTGCATGGACGGAGAAGTGTGAGGAAAATTTTCAGTTATTAAAGAAAAAATTGACAACCTCACTAGTTTTGATCTTACTGCAACCAGAAGAACCATATGAGGTTTATTGTGATGCGTCTCACCAAGGTTTGGGATGTGTTCTGATGTAACACAAGAAAGTTGTAGCTTACGCCTCAAGACAATTGAAGATTCACGAAAGGAACTATCCTACACATGATTTAGAGCTTGCTGTTGTAGTTTTTGCATTCAAGATTTGAAGGCACTGCTTATATGGATGCACGTTCACAATGTTCAATGACCATAAAAGCATGAAATATTTGTTTGATCGGAAGGAATTGAACATGCGTCAGAGAAGATGGATGGAGACTCTTAAGGATTTTGATTTCACATTGCAGTACCACCTTGGGAAGGCCAATGTAGTGGCTGATGCATTGAGTAGACGGAGTGTATCGGTGTCTTCAACATAGATGGCTAGACAACAAGAGTTGTGGGAAGCATTCAGAGACCTACACTTGAATGTAGAGTTTACACCATGAATTTTGAAATTCGGAATGATTAAGATTTCGAGTGGACTACTTGAAGACATTCCGAATTTTCAAAATCACACTTTAATTCAAGAGAAAAGGAATTTAATAGTGCAAGGGAAAACGATTGAGTTTAAGATTGGGCCAGATAATATTTTGAGATGTAATGGGAGAATTTGTGTACCAGAAGTTGCAGATCTGAGGAAAACAATTTCAGACGAGGCTCATAAGAGTAAATTGAGTATTCATCCTGGAGCAACAAAGATGTATCAGGATTTGAGGCAGAATTATTGATGGCCAGGAATGAAAAGGCATGTAGCGGAGTATGTGTCAACTTGTCTAACTTGCCAGAAAGCGAAAGTGGAACATCAACGGCCTGCTGGAATGTTGCAACCTTTAGATATACCTGAGTGGAAGTGGGACAGCATTTCCATGGACTTTATAACTGGACTGCCGAAAACAAGGAGAAAGAATGATTCTATATGGGTGATAGTGGATCGATTGACTAAATCCACACACTTTTTACCAGTGAAGACCACCTATAAGGTAGATAAGCTAACTGAGATCTACATAGCTGAGATTGTGAGATTACACAGAGTACCCTCGAGTATTGTATTAGACCATGATCCAAAATTCACATCGCACTTTTCGGGAGCATTGCATGATGCTTTGGGAACGAAACTAAGGTTGAGTTCAGCTTACCCTCCGCAAACTGACGGGCAGACTGAGAGAACAAATCAGTCCTTAGAAGATCTTTTGAGAGCTTGTGTACTAGATGATAGAGGGAGTTGGGATGATGTAGTACCGTTGGTTGAGTTTACCTACAACAATAGTTTTCACGCAAGTATTGGAATGGCACCATATGAGGCTTTATATGGGTGCAAGTGTCAAAGGCCTTTGTGTTGGTATAAGGACGGTGAAAGTATGATTGTAGGACCTGAGATGGTGCAACAGACTATAGATAAGGTAAAGAGGATAAAGGAGAAAATGAAGATTTCACAAGATCATTAGAAGAGTTATGCGGACAAGCGTCGCAGACTTCTAGAATTCAAGCAGGGTGACCATGTGTTTCTGAGAGTCACGCCTATGACTAGGGTTGGTAGAGCTTTGAAATCGAAGAAATTGACTCCTAAATTTATTGGACCATATCAGATCTCTGCACGAATAGGACCGGTAGCTTATTGGATTGCTTTGCCTCCGATACTGTCCAATATTCACAACATATTTCATGTGTCGCAATTAAGGAAATACCTTGCAGATCCGTCACATGTGATCGAACCGAACGCAATACAACTAAAGGAGAATTTATCATTCGAAGTAATACTTGTGAGAATTGATTACAGGAAGATTAAGCGATTAAGGAACAAAGATGTTTCGTTGGTCAAAGTGATTTGGAACCCAACTACTGGAGATGCGACTTGGGAATTGGAGAGCAAAATGAAGGAACAACACCCTGATTTGTTTATCGACGCGTAGTTTAAAGGACGAAACTAATTTTAAGGGGTAGTATTTTAAGACCCTTAGTTTAGTTTTGTGGCATGATCACATTAGATGGCTGTATAGGGGCTAGATGTCTATCTGTTGTGGTTGTATTTTATTTCATTTTGGAACACTGTAGCTATACCATATATTGTCAGCTTCACTTTTATTTTGATGGGTCCTTGTACCACTTTTTGATGTGACGTGGAGAAGTTCAAATTCTTGGGGCAGTGCTTTTATACAGATGTCTGTCGAGAATACCCCAGGGGTATGAGCTATGTCTGATAGGACTGATAGCCTCGGTGTATTTTCTTTGTTTAAATACTTTGAATTTTCATTTCAAAATCGTTTCTGCTGTTTGTAAATATTGTTGACTTTGTCGTTGAGTTACGACTTAAATATTTTATCTAAAAGTATTTCTTTCTTTATTTATGAATTTGATTTTAGTTTGTTTTAAAAAAAAACACAAAAAAAACGGGTTGTTACAAGATTGCTAATAAACCAAAATGGATTAGAATACGCCGTAGGATGATGAAAATGACCGAACTATTAATCTAATAACACAAATGCACCTATTGGATGCAAAAGATTGGTTAAGAACCTAAATTGAGTAGAATAAGCTGAGAGTGGACGAAAATGATCAAAATGTTAAACTAATGACACAAACGCACTTATTGGATGCACAAGATTGGTTAATAGACCATAATGGATTAGAATAAGCCGATGGATGACGAAAATGACTTAATTATTAATCGATGGACACAAACACACTTATTAGATGCAAAAGATTGGTTAATAACCAAAATGGAGTAGAATAAGTCGAGGGAGGACAAAAATGACCTATTTGTTAATCTAATGACAAAAACGCACTTATTGGATGCACAAGATTGGTAACTAAACCAAAAGGGATTAAAATAAGTCGAAAGATGACAAAAATAACTTAATTGTTAATCTAATGACACAAACGCATTTATTGGATGCACAAGATTGGTTAACAAACCAAAATCGATTAGAATAAGCCGAAGGTTCACGAAAATGAAATAATTCTTAACCTAATGACACAAACGCACTTATTGGATGTACAAGATTGGTATTAAACCAAAATGGATTAGAATACGCCGTAGGATGATGAAAATGACCTAACTGTTAATCTAATGATACAAATGCACTTATTGGATGCACATGATTGGTTAAGAACCTAAATGGAGTAGAATAAGCTGAGGGTGGATGAAAATGACCTAATTGTTAATTCAATGATAAAAACACACTTATTTGATGCACAAGATTGGTTGATAAACAAAAATGGACTAGAAGAAACCGACGGATGACGAAAATGACCTAATTGTTAATCTAACGACACAAACACACTTATTGGATGCAAAATATTGGTTAAGAATCAAAATGGAATTGAATAAGTCGAGGGAGGACGAAAATGACCTAATTGTTAGTAAACCAAAATGGATTAGAATAAGTCGAAGGATGACGACAATAACCTAATTGATAATCTAATGACACAAATGCACCTATTGGATGCACAACATTGGTTAAGAACCTAAATTAAGTAGAATAAGTTGAGGGTGGACGAAAATGACCTTATTGTTAATACAATGACACAAATGCACTTATTGGATGCACAAGATTGGTTAATAAACCAAAATGGATTAGAATAAGTCGACGGATGAAGAAAATGCCCTAATTATTAATCTAATGACACAAACACATTTATTGGATGCAAAAGATTGGTTACGAACCAAAATGGAGTAGAATAAGTCGAAGGAGGACGAAAATGACCTAAGTGTTAATCTATTGACACAAACGCACTTATTGGATGCACAAGATTGGTTAGTAAACCAAAATGGATTAAAATATGTCGAAAGATGATGAAAATAACCTAATTGTTAATCTAAAGACATAAACGCATTTATTGGATGCACAAGATTGCTTAACATACCAAAATGGATTAGAATAAGCCGAAGGTTGAAGAAAATGACATAATTGTTAATCTAATGACACAAACGCACTTATTGGATGCACAAGATTGGTTAAGCACCAAAATGGAGTAGAATAAGCCGAGGGAGGACGAAAATAACCAATATGTTCATCCAATGACACAAACGCACATGTTGGATCCACAAGATTTATTAATAAACCAAAATGAATTAAAATAAACCGATGAATGACGAAAATGACCTAATTGTTAATCAAATGACACAAACACACTTATTGGATGCAAAAGATTGGTTAAGAACCATAATGGAGTAGAATAAGCTGAGGGAGGACCAAAAAGACCTAATTGTTATCTAATGACACAAACGTACTTATTGGATACACTAGATTGGTTAGTAAACCAAAATGTATTAAAATAAGAAGAAAGATGATAAAATAACCTAATTGTTAATCTAATGACACAAACGCACTTATTCGATGCACAAGATTGGTTAACAATCCAAAATGGATTAGAATAAGCCGATGGTTGACAAAATGACATAATTGTTAATCTAATGTCACAAACGCACTTATTGGATGCACTAGATTGGTTAAGAACAAAAATGGATTACAATAAGTCGAGGGGGGATAAAAATGGCCTAATTGTTAATCTTATAACACAAACGCACTTATTGGATGCATAAGAATGTTTAGTAAACCAAAGTGGATTAGAATAATTCGAAAGATGACGAAAATAACCTAATTGATAATCTAATGACACAAATGCACCTATTGGATGCACAACATTGGTTCAGAACCTAAATTGAGAAGAATAATCTAATGAAACGAACGCACTTATTGGATGCACAACATTGGTTAATAAACCATAATCGATTAGAATAAGCCGACGGATGACGAAAATGACCTAATTGTTAATCTTATGACACAAACACACTTATTGGATGCAAAAGATTCGTTAAGAACCAAAATAGAGTAGAATACGTCGAGGGAGGACAAAATGACCTAAGTGTTAATCTATTGACACAAACGCACTTATTGGATGCACAAGATTGGTCAGTAAACCAAAATGGATTAAAATATGTTGAAAGATGACAAAAATCACCTAATTGTTAATCTAATGACACAAACGCACTTGTTGGATCCACAAGATTGGTTAATAAACCAAAATGGATTAGAATAAGCCGACAGATGACGAAAGTGACCTAATAATTAATCTAATGACACTAACACACTTATTGGATGCAAAAGTTTGCTTAAGAACCAAAATAGAGTATAATAAGTCGAGGGAGGACGACTATGACCTAAGTGTTAATCTATTGACACAAACGCACTTATTGGATGCACAAGATTGGTTAGTAAACCAAAATGGATTAAAATATGCCTCAAGATGACGAAAATAACCTAATTGTTAATATAATGACACAAACACATTTATTAGATGCACAAGATTGGTTAACAAACCAAAATGGATAAGAATAAGCCGAAGGTTGACGAAAATGACATAATTGTTAATCTAATGACACAAACGCACTTATTCGATGCACAAGTTTGGTTAAGCACAAAAATGGAATGGAATTAAACGAGGGAGGATGAAAATAACCTAAATGTTCATCCGATGAAACAAACACACTTATTGGATGCACAAGATTGGTAATAAACTAAAATGGATTAGAATACGCCGTAGGATGATGAAAATGACCTAACTGTTAATCTAATGACACAAAGGCACTTATTGGATGCACAAGATTGGTTGATAAACCAAAATGGATTAGAATAAGCCGACGGATGACGAAAATTGACCTTATTGTTAATCTAATGACTCCAACACACTTGTTGGATGAAAAGATTGGTTAAGAATCAAAATGGAGTGGAATAAGTTGAGGGAGGACGAAAAGTACCTAATTGTTAATCTAATAACACAAACACACTCATTGGTTAGTAAATCAAAATTGATTAGAATAAGTCGAAAGATGACAAAAATAACCTAATTGTTAATCTAATGACACAAATGCACCTATTGGATGCACAACATTGGTTAAGAACCTTAATTGAGTAGAGTAAGCTGAGGGTGAACGAAAATGACCTTATTGTTAATCCAATGACACAAACGCACTTATTGGATGCACAAGATTGGTTAATAAACTAAAATGGATTAGAATAAGCCGACGGATGACGAAAATGACCTAATTATTAATCAAATGACACAAACACACTTATTGGATGCAAAAAATTGGTTAAGAACCAAAATGGAGTGGAATAAAGGGAAGACGAAAATGACCTAATTGTTAATCTAATGATACAAACGCACTTATTGGATGCACAAGATTGGTTAACAAACCAAAATGGATTAAATTAAGCCGAAGGATTACGAAAATTACATAAATGTTAATCCATGGACCCAAACGCACTTATTGGTGCAAGAGATTGGTTAACAAACCAAAATAGATTACAATAAGCCGAAGGATTACGAAAATGACCTAATTATAAATCTAATGACACAAACACACTTAGTGGATGCAAAAGATTGGTTAATAACCAAAATGGAGTAGAATAAGTCGAGGGTGGACGAAAATGACCTAATTGTTAATCTATTGACACATACGCACTTATTGGATGCACAAGATTGGTTAGATTGGTTAGTAAACCAAAATGGATTAAAATATGTCCAAAGAGGACAAAAATGACCTAATTGTTAATTGAATGACACATACGCACAAATTGAATGAACAAGATTGGTTAAGACCCAAAAGGGAGTAGAATAAACTAAGGGAGGACGAAAATGACTTATATGTTCATCCGATGACACAAGCATACTTATTGGATGCACAAGATTTGTTAAAAAACCAAAATGGATTAGAATACGTTGTGGATGAAGAAAAGGACATAAATGTCATCCGATGACACAAACGCACTTATCGAATGTACGAGATTGGTTAATAAACAAAAATAGATTAGAATAAGCCGAAGGATAACGAAAATGACCTAAATGAACCAATGACACAAATGCACTTAATGGATTTCAGGATTGGTTAACAAACCAAAATGGATTAGAATAAGTCGAACGACAACGAAAATGACCTAAATGTTAAACCAATGACACAAACGCACTTATTGGTGCAAGAGATTGGTTAACAAACCAAAATCGATTAGAATAAGCCGAAGGATGACAAAAATGACCTAATTGCTAATCTAATGACACAAACATACTTTTTGGATGCACAAGATTGGTTAAGAAACAAAATGGAGTAGAATAAGCCGAGGGAGGACGAAAATGACCTAAATGTTCATCCGTAACATAAACTTATTGGATAATAAACTAAAATGGATTAGAATAAGCCGAACAATGACGAAAATGATCTTATTGTTAATCTAATGACACAAACACATTTAATGGATGCACAAGATTGGTTAAGAATCAAAATGGAGTAGAATAAGCCGAGGGAGGACGAAAATGACCTAATTATTTATTTAATCATACAAACGCACTTATTGGATACACAAGATTGGTTAGTAAACCAAAATGGATTAGAATAAGCCAAAAGTTGACGAAAATAAACTAATTGTTAATCTAATGACATAAACGCACTTATTGGATGCAGAAGATTGATTAACAAACCAAAATGGATTTGATTAAGACAATGGATGACGAAATTGACCTAATTGTTAATCGAATGACACTAACGAACACAATGGATGCACAAGATTCGTTAAGAACCAAAGTGGAGTAGAATAAGCCGAAAGTAACACGTCGGCCATTACAGTTACCGGCGATGCTATCTCACGACCTTCTCGTGCCCGGTACCTGGTGGATAAGTACCGCCTCCACACAGTCCCACTACCAATTGAGCTAAGTAACTTTTTGGATGCACAAGATTGGTTAAGAACCAAAATGGAGTAGAATATTCCAGGGAGGACCAAAATGACCTAATATTTAATCTTATCTTACAAACGCACTTATTGGATGCACAAGATTGGTTCGTACAAAAAATTGATTAGAATAAGTCGAAAGATGACGAAAATAACCTTATTGTTAATCTAATGACTCAAACGCACTTATTGGATACAAAAGATTGGTTAACAAACCAAAATGGATTTGATTAAGCCGAAGGATGACGAAAATGACCTAATTGTTAATCAAATGACACAAACGCACTTAGTGGATACACATGATTGGTTAGTAATCCCAAATGGATTAGAATAAGCTGAAGGATGACGAAAATGACCTAACTGTTAATCTAATGACACAAACATATTTATTTTATGCACAAGATTGGTTAACAAACCAAAATCGGTTAGAATAAGCCGAAGGATGACGAAAATGACCTAATTGTTAATGTAATGACGCAAACGTACTTTTTAGATGCACAAGATTGGTTAAGAAACAAAATGGCATAGAATAAGCCAAGGGAGGACAAAAATGACCTAAATGGTCATCCGATGACACAAACACACTTATTGGATACACAAGATAGGATAATAAACCAAAATGGATTAGAATAAGCCTAAGGATGACGAAAACGACTTTATTTTTAATCTATTGACACAAACGCACTTATTGGATGCACAAGATTGGTTAAGAAACAAAATGAGTAGAATAAGCCGAGGGAGGACGAAAATGACCTAATTGATAATCCGATGACACAAACACACTTATTAGATGCACAAGATTGGATAATAAACTAAAATGGATTAGAATAAGCCAAAGGATGACGATAATGACCTTATTGTTAATCTATTGACACAAACGCACTTATTGGATGCATAAGATTAAGAACCAAAATGAGTAGAATAAGTCGAGGGAGGTCATAAATGACCTGTATGTTAATCTATTCATGCAAACGCACTTATTGGATGCAGAAGATTGGTGAACTAACCAAAATGGATTTTATTAAGCCGAAGGATGATTAAAATGACCTAATTGTTAATCAAATGACATTAACGCACTAAATGGATGCACAAGATTGCTTAAAACCCAAAATGCAAGTGAATAAGCCGAGGGAGGACGAAAATTACCTAAATTTTCCTCCGATGACACAAACGCACTTATTTGATGCACAAGATTGGTTAATAAACCAAAATTGATTAAAATAAGCCGAAGGATGACGAAAATGACCTAATTGTTAATCTAATGACACAAACGTATTTATTATGTGCACAAGATTGGTTAACAAACCCAAATGGATTAGAACAAGCTGAACGATGGCAAAAAATTTAATCCAATGACACAATCGCACTTATTGGTGCAAGAGATTGGTTAACAAACCAAAATGGATTAGAATTAGCCGAAGGATGACGAAAATGACCTAATTGTTAATCTAATGACACAAACACACATATTGAATGCAAATGATTGGTTAAGAACAAAAATGGAGAAGAATAAGCCGAGGGAAGAAAAAAATGACCTAATTGTTAATCTAATGACACAAACCCACTTATTGGATGCACAAGATTGGTTAGTAAAAAAAATGGATTGGAATAAGTCGAAAGATGACGAAAATAACATAATTGTTAATCTAATGACTCAAACGCACTTATTTGATGCAGATGATTGGTTAACAAACCAAAATTGATTTGATTAAGCCGCACGATGACAAAAATGACCTAATTGTTAATCGAAAGACACAAACGCGCATAGTGGATACACAAAATTGGGTAGTAAACCTAAATGGATTAGAATAGGCCGAAGGATGACGAAAATGACATAACTATTAATCTATTGATACAAACGTATTTATTATATGCACAAGATTGGTTAACAAACCAAAATCGATTAGAATAAGCCAAAGGATGACAAAAGTTACCTAATTGTTAATCTAATGACGCAAACGTACTTTTTGGATGGGCAAGATTGGTTAAGAAACAAAATGGAGTATAATAAGCTGAGGGAGGACGATAATGACCTAAATGTTCATCCGATGACACAAACACACTTAATTGATGCACAAGATTGGATAATAAACCCAAATAGATTAGAATAAGCCGAAGGATGACGAAAATGACCTTAATGTTAATCTATTAACACAAACGCACTTATTGGATACACAAGATTGGTTAAGAATCAAAATAAGTAGAATAAGCTGAAGAAGGACGAAAATGACCTAATGGTTAATCTAAACAAACAAACGCACTTATTGGAAGCACAAGATTGGTTAGTAAACCAAAATGGATTTCAATAAGTCTAAAGATGACGAAAATAACCTAATTTTTAATCTAATGACACAAACGCACTTATTGGATGTAGAAGATTGGTTAACTAACCAAAATGGATTTGATTAAGATGAAGGATGACGAAATTGTCCTAATTGTTAATTGAATGACACAAACGCACATAATGGATGCACAAGATTGGTTAAGAACCAAAGTGGAGTAAAATAAGTCGAAGGAGGACAAAAATGACCTAAATGTTCATCCGATGATACAAACGCACTTATTGGATGCACAAGATTGGTTAATAAACCAAAATGGATTAGAATACGCCATACGATGATGAAAATGACCTAATTGTTAATCTAATCACACAAACATACTTATTGGATGCACAAGATTGGTTAATAAACCAAAATTGATTAGAATATGTTGTAGGATTAGGAAAATGACCGAAATGTTTATCCAATGACACAAACGTAGTTATTGTGTGCACAAGATTGGATAACACACCAAAATTGATTAGAATAAGCCGAAGGATAACGAATATGACCTAAATGTTAAACCAATGACACAAACGCACTTATTGGATTCCCATGATTGATTAACAAACTAAAATTGATTAGAATAAGCTGAATGATGACGAAAATTACATAAATATTAATCCAATGACACAAACTTACTTATTGGTGCAAGAAATTGGTTTACAAACCAAAATCGATAAGCCGAAGGATGACAAAAATGATCTAATTGTTTATCTATCACACAAACGTACTTTTTGGATACACAAGATTGGTTTAGAAATAAAATGGAGTAGAATAAGCCGAAGGAGGACGAAAATGAGCTAAATGTTCATCCGATGACACAAACACACTTATTGGATGCACAAGATTGGATAATAAACCAATATGGATTAGAATAAGCCGAAGGATGACGAAAATGACCTTATTGTAAATCTATTGACACAAACGCACTTATTGGATGCACAAGATTGGTTAAGAACAAAAATGAGTATAATAAGCTGAGGGAGGAGGAAAATGACCTAATTGTTAATCAAATCATACAAACACACTTATTGGATGCACAACATTGGTTAGTAAATCAAAATGGATTACAATAAGTAGAAAATGACTAAAATAACCTTATTGTTAACCTAATGACACAAATGCACTTATTGGATGCAGAAGATTGGTTAATAAACCAAAGCTGATTAAAATAAGCCGAAGGATGACGAAGATGACCTAATTGTTAATCTAATGACACAAACGTATTTATTATGTGCATAAGATTGGTTAACAAACCCAAATGGATTAGAATAAGCTGAAGGTTGACGAAAATGACTTAATTGTTAATCTAATGACACAACTGCACTTATTGGATCCACAAGATTGGTTTATAAACCAAAATAAATTAGAATACGTTATAGGATGAAGAAAATGACCTAATTGTTAATCTAATGTCGCAAATGTGCTTATTGGATGCACAAGATTTATTAAGAACAAAAATGGAGTAGAATAAAGCGAGCTAGCACGAAAATTACCTAAATGTTCATCCGATGACACAAACGCACTTATTGGTGCAAGAGACTGGTTAACAAACCAAAATGGATTAGAATAAGCCGAAGGATGATAAAAATTACCTAATTGTTAATCTAATGATACAAACACACATATTGGATGCAAAAGATTGGTTAAGCACAAATATGGAGAAGAATAAGCCGAGGGAGGACGAAAATGACCTAATTGTTAATCTAATCACACAACCCTACTTATTGGATGCACAAGATTGGTTAGTAAATCAAAATGGATTAGAATACGTCGCAGGATGATGAAAATGACATAATTGTTAATCTAATGACAAAAACGCACTTATTGGATGCACAAGATTGGTTAATAAACCAAAATGGATTAGAATAAGCTGAACGATGACGAAAATTACATAAATGTTAATCCAATGACACAAATGCACTTGTTGGTTCAAGAGATTTGTTAACAAACCAAAATGGATTAGAATAAGCCGAAGGATGATGAAAATGACCTAATTGTTAATTTAATGACACAAACACACATATTGGATGCAAAAGATTGGTTAAGAACAAAAATGGAGAAGAATAAGCCGAGGGAGGACGAAAATGACCTAAATGTTAACCTAATCACACAAACCTACTTATTGGATGCACAAGATTGGTTAGTAAATCAAAATGGATTAGAATACATCGTAGGATGATGAAAATGACATAATTGTTAATCTACTGAAACAAGTGCACTTATTGGATGCATAAGATTGGTAGAAACCAAAATGGATTTGAATAAGTCGAAAGATGCAAAAAATAACATAATTGTTAATCTAATGACACAAACGCAGTTATTGGATGCACAAGATTGGTTAAAAAACCAAAATGGATTAGAATAAGCCGAAGGATGACAAAAATGACCTAATTGTTTATTGAATGACACATACGTACTTATTGGATGCACAAGATTGATTATGAACTAAAATGGAGTAGAATAAGCTGAGGGAGGACGAAAATGATCTAATTGATAATCTAATGACACAAACGCACTTATTGGATGCACAAGATTGGTTAGTAAACCAATACGGATTAGTATAAGTTGAAAGATGACGAAAATAACCTAATTGTTAATCTAATGACACAAACACACTTAATGGATTCACAAGATTGGTTAACAAACCAAAATGGATTAGAATAAGCCGAAGGATGACGAAAATGACCTAGTTGTTAATCGAATGGCACAAATTTACTTATTGGATGCACGAAATTGAATAAGAACCAAAATGGAGTAGAATAAGTCGGGCGAGGACGAAATTGACCTAAGTGTTCGTCCAATGATACAAACGCACTTATTGGATGCACATGATTGGTAAATAAACCAAAATGGATTAGAATACGCCGTAGGATGATGAAAATTACCTAATTGTTAATCTAATGACACAAACGCACTTATCGATGCACAAGATTGGTTAATAAACCAAAAAGGATTAGAATAAGCTGAAGGATGACAAAAATTACATAAATGTTAATCCAATGACACAAACGCACTTATTGATGCAACAGATTGGTTAACAAACCAAAATGGATTAGAATAAGCTGAAGGTTGATGAAAATGACCTAATTGTTAATCTAATGACAAAAACAACCATATTGGATGCAAATGATTCGTTATGAACTAAAATGGAGAAGAATAAGCCAAGGAAGGACGAAAATGACCTAATTGTTATTCAAACGACACAAACACACTTATTGGATGCACAAGATTAGTTAGTAAACCAAAATGGATTAGAATAAGTAGAAAGATGTGAAAAATAACCTAATTGTTAATCTAGTGACACAAACGCACTTATTGGATGCAGAAGATTAGTTAACTAACCAAAATGGATTTTGATTAAGCTGAAGGATGAAGAAAATGACCTAATTGTTAATCGAATGACACAAAAGCACCGAATGGATGCACAAGATTGGTTAAGAACCAAAATGCAATAGAATAAGCCGAGGGAGGACGAAAATCACTTAAATCTTCATCCGATGACACAAACGCTCTTATTGGATGCACAAGATTGGTTAATAAACCAAAATTGATTAAAATATGCTGAAGGATGACGAAAATGACCTAATTGTTTATCTAATGACACAAACGTATTTATTATGTGCACAAGATTGGTTAACAAACCCAAATGGATTAGAATAAGCTAAGGGAGGACGAAAATGACTTAAATATTCATCCAATGACACTAGCCCACTTATTGGATGCACAAGATTAGTTAAGAACCAAAATCAATTAGAATAAGCCGAAGGATGACGAAAATAATCTAATGGTAAAATGACTTAGCTAATGCCACAAAAGCACTTATTGGATGCAAAAGACTTGTTAACAAACTAAAATGGATTAGAATAAGCCGAAGGACGACAAAAATGACCTAATTGTTAATCGAATTACACAAACGCACTTATTGGATGCATAAGATTTGTTAAGAACCAAAATCGAGTAGAATAAGCCGAGTGAGGACGCACTTAATTAATGAACTACCTTGGCATAGAGTCAAAATGGATTAGACGAAGCCAAATGAAGACCAAAATGTCCAAAATCTTTATCTATTGAGACTAGTGCACTTATTCGACAAATTACATTAACTAAAAACCAAAATGTATTAGAATAAGCCAAGTAAAGAGAAAAACAACCTAAATCTTAATTGATTGTGACTAATGGACTTATTGGATAAACAACATTGGTTAAGAAACCACATGGATTAGAATAAATCGAGTGAACACCAAAATGACAAAAATGTTAATCGATTGAGACTAATACACTTATTGGATAAGCTACATTGTCTAAGAACCTAAATGAATTGAAATAAACAGAGTGAATCCCTAAAATTACCCAAATCTTAATCCATTGAGACTAATGCACCTATTGGATAAAGTACATTTCCTAACTACCAAAATGGATTGGAATGAACCGAGTGAAGACCAAAATGTCCAAAATCTTAATCCATTGAGAATAATGAACTTATTAGATGAACTTCATTTATTTAAAACCAAAACGGATTAGAATCAGCTTAGCTAAGACCCAAATGACCAAAATATTAATCCATTTATACTAATGCACTTATTGGATGAGGTACATTAGCTAAGAATAAAAATGGATTAGAATAAGCCTAGTAAAGATCAAAATGACCAAAAACTTAATCAATTTAGACTAGTGCACTTATTAGGCGAAGTACATTGACTAACATCCAAAATGGATTAGAATAAGCCAAGTAATGACCAAAATCTTTATCGATTGTGACCACTGCACTTATTGGATAAACTACGTTGGCTAAGTACCAAAATGGATTAGAATAAAAAGAGTGAACATCAGAATGACCAAAATTTAATCGATTGAGATTAATGCACTTATTGGATTAACTACATTAGCTAAGAACCAAAATAGATTAAAATAATCGGAGTGAACCCCAAAATGACTAAAATCTTAATCAATTGAGACTAATGCACTTATTGGATGAAGTACATTGGCTAAGAACTACAATGGATTAGGATAAGCAGGGTCAAGACCAAAATGACCAAGTTCTTAATACATTGAGACTACTGCACTTATTTAACGAAATAGATTGGCTAAGAACCAAAATGGATTAGAATAATCCTAGCTAAAACACCAACGACCAAAATTCTAATCCATTGATACTAATGCACTTATCTGATGAGCTTCGTTGGCTAAGAGCCAAAATGGATAGACTATGACGAGTGAAGACCAAAATTACAAAAATCTAAATCCATTAAGACTAATACAATTATTAGACGAATTACATTCACTAAGAACCAAAATTGGTTAGAATAAGCCGACTAAACTCCAAAATGAGCAAAATCTTAATCGATTGAGACCAATGCACTTATTGGACAAACTACATTAGCTTATAGTAAATATGGATAAAACTAAGCCGAGTAAAGAAAAAAATGTCCAAAATATTTATCCATTGAAACTAATGCACTTATTATACGAACTATGATGACTCTTCATCATATGCATATTTTTCATTGTTTTTAGTCTTGTTTATCTTTAATCATTAGTTAATTTAATGAGTTATTTGATATATTTTGTTGATTTTAGTTCTTGGATTTAATGAAATGTTTATGTTCTTATTTCCTTGATTAAGTAGAGATTTTTCGTAGTTTTGTGTTGTTTCTATGTTTTGGTGCAATGCTGAATTTTGGTGAGAAATCAACATGACCTATGTGGAGTATTTCAGTCATATCTGGAGTTTTAGATGTCCAATTGAAGTCAACCCAAGTGCAAATGATAACTAAGATCCACAGCTACAACTTTCATGAAGACACCGGAACCAAATGCGGACTCAAAAGAGGAGCAAAATACAGTAAACGTCAGATAGAAGAGGTTTTGCGCCTAAAGCACAAAACCCGTGCCCGGGGGACATTTTGACATTCCTGACACTGTTCAATTGCGCCTGAAGCTCAAATTTCGTGCCTAGGACGCGTGGCGCGCTGCTGAATGTATAAAAACGTGTTTTTCTCACTTTCTAAGGATCTCTTTTTGACTATTGGGAAGTTTAGAGACTTGTGCCCTAGTAGAGAAACTCAAAGACGGTCGTTCCTAACACCATTGGAGCAATTTTATCAAGAATCATTCATGAATATTTCTTGTAATTCTTCTCTAATCTCTATCCTTTCTATCTCTGTCATGAGTAACTATACCCTATTTATTAGGAATTAAGGGTTACTTTGGAATTAAAGGTTTTGTCAATAAGGCATTAGGACAAGAATAATAAAAAGAATTGGGTAATAATTTGATAATGGAATTTAGTTACTAGGATCAAATTAGGAATCAAGGTTGGATTCGAAGTGAAACTCATCCCTGACATTTTTCTTATTATAAAGGATCAATTTTATTACTGTTGTTAATTTTAAATATTATTTCAATCAATTCGGAAACTTTTTGTTCAATTTTAGTAATTAAATACAATTCGATAGTAAAACGCAATCCTTGAGTTTTATCCATTGAGACTAATTAACTTATTTGAAGAAATACATTGGTTAAGAAAAAAAAACATTAGAACAAGCCTAGCTAAGACCCAAATGACCAAAATATTAATCCATCTAGACTAATGCACTTATTGGATGAGTTATATTGGCAAAGAACCCAAACGGATTAGAATAAGGCTAGTGAATACAAAAATAACCAAAACACACTTATTGGATGAACTACTTGGTTAAGAGCCAAAATAGATTTGACTATGCCAGGACCAAAATGGATTAGAATAAGTTGATTAAAGACCAAAATGACCAAAATCTTAACTGACAGAGACTAATGCACTTATAGGATGAACTACATTGGCTAAGTACAAAAATGAATTAGAATAAGTTGAGTGAAAACCATAATGATCAAAATCTTAATCCATTGAGACTAATGCATTTATTGGAGAAGCTACATTGACTAAGAACCAAAATGGATTAGAATAATCCTAGTGAAAACCAAAGTGACCAAAATCATAATTCATAGAGACTATTGCACTTATTAGACGAACTACATTGCCTATGACCCAAAATGGATTAGAATAAGCCTAGTGAAGACCAAAATAACCAAAACCTTAATCATGTGAGACTAATGCACTTATTAGAGGAATTTAATTGGCTAAGAACAAATATGGAATAGAATAAGCCTAGTAAAGACCCTAATGACAAAAATTTAAATCCATTAGGACTATTGCACTTATTGGATGAGCTACATTGGCTAAGAACTGAAATGGATTAAAATAAACGGAGAAAAGACCCAAGTTACCAAAATCTTAATCCATTGACGCTAATGCACTTATTGGATGAACTACGTTGGCTAAGAGCCAAAAAGGATTAGAATAAGCCTACTAAAGACCAAAATTACAAAAATGTTAATCCATTGAAACTAATGCACTAATTGGATGAGCTACATTGACTAAGAACTAAAATGGATTAGAATAACTCAACTGAAGACCAACATTACAAATATCATAATCGATTGTGACTAATGCACATGTTAGATCAACTACATTGGCTAAGAAACAAAATGGATTAGAATAAGCTTAGTAAAGTTCAAAATGGCCAAAATCTAATTCCATTGAGACTAATGACCTTATTTGAATAATTACATTAGCTAAGAACCAAAATGGATTAGAATATGTCAGGTGAAAACTTAAATGACTAAAATCTTAATCTATTTAGACTATTATTTTTATTAGTTAAACTACATTGGCTAAGATCAAACATGGATTAGAATAAGCCTAGTGAAGAACAAAATGACCAAAATCTTAATTGATTGAGGCTAATGCACTTATTTGCGAACTACGTTGACTATGAATCCTATTGGATTAGAATACGATGAGTAAAGACCAAAATATAAATCCATTGAGACGAATGCACTTATTGGAGTAACTACATTGGTTAAGAACCAAAATGCATTTATATAAGCCTAGAGAACACCCAAATGACTAAAATCTTAATCTATTGAGACTATTATGCTTATTGATTGAACTACTCTGGCTAAGAACAAAAGTGGATTAGAATAAACTAGTGAAGACCAAAATGACAAAAATCTTAATCCATTGAGACTAATCACTTATTAGATGATTTACATTAGCAAAGAACCAATATGGATTAGAATAAACCTAGTGCAGATCGAAATGCCAAAAATCTTAATTGATAGAGACAAATACACTTATTGGATGAACTATCTGGCTAAAAGTCACACTACATTAAGCTACGCCGAGTGAAGACCAAAATCTAAAACCATTGATACTAATGCACATATTGGAGTTAATGCATTGGCTAAAAACACCAATTGATTTAATAAGCCTAAAGAAGACCCAAATGACAAAAATCTTAATCAATTAATACTAATACACTTATTAGATGAACTACATTGGCCAAGAGCCAAAATGGATTAGACTAAGCCGAGTGAAGACTAAAATAACTAAAATCTTAATCCATTGAGATAAATGAACTTATTAGAGTAACTGGATTAGCTAAGAACCAAAACAGATTAGAATAAGCCGTGAAAACACCAAAATGACCAAAATCTAAATCCATTGGGACCAATGCACTTTTTCGATTAACTATATTAGCTAAGAACCAAAATGGAATAGAAATGTCGATTGAACAACAAAATGACTAAAATATTAATCCATTGAGACGATTGTACTTATTGGTTGATCTACAATGGCTAAGAACCAATATGGATTCTAATAAGCCTAGTGAAGTCCAAAATGACGAAAATCTTAATCCATTGATACTAATGGCACATATTAGACGAACTACATTGGCTTTGAACCAAAATGGATTACAATAAGCTTATGAAGTGCAAAATAACACAAATCTTAATACATCAAGACTAATGGACTTATTAGACGAATTACATTCGATAAGAACAAAAATGGAATAGAATAAGCCCAGCTAAGACCTTATTGACAAAACCCTAAATTCATTGAGACTAATGCAATTATTTGATAAGCTACATTTGCCGGCAATCCGACAGCCCTTCCACCTTCGGGCAGCGTTTTCCGGCAATCCGACACCGTCCTTCATTTTTCTCAATCGTTTAGTTCTGGTTCGTTTCTCTTCATCCTTACCAAGTTTTTTCTCTTATTTATTCCTCTTTTATGTTGTTTCAATAGTTGTTTTGGTTTTCATTTTGAACATTTTAGTTTAGTTTTGATTGATTTTTTGGTGTGTTGTTTAGTTGAAGTATTGTTCTTCTATTATGTTGATTTTTTTTTTCAAACACCATGCCTATTTTGTGAAGAAGGGATTTTTCTCAAAAATTGTGACTTAATTTTTTTCTATTATCTGAGATTGATTTTCATGTGGTTTTTGCACTCTAAATGAAAATTTGTAGATATTATTAGTTATAGGTTTTCTTTGCTATGAAATGCATCTCAAGGAATTATTTTATTAGTTTACTGAATTGTTATTTGTTATGAAATGCATCTCAAGAGATTGTTTATGTTTGTTATTTGTTAAATAACTGATTCAGTTTTGAGTGAAATTTGTTACGAGTTGACTGATTTTGTCAGGGTTAATTGTCTACGTTCATGTTAAATTAATTTGTTATATAACTTATTTTACTGCTAGTTTTTTTTTGTCAATTGATAGTTAGACACTTGCCATGTCATTTATGATCCATGTTCAATTATTTTAATATTAGTGAATAAAATGTTAGCTCATTGTTTTGCTAATGTCAATTATTCCAAACATTATAATTCATTGTTTTGCTACTTGTGAATTCAATTCCCTTGTACTTCAAAACTCACATATGTATACAGTACAATAATGTCTACAATACAATCATGAAATTCCAAACTATCTTCAAATTTATATATACAATACAATAACACATTCAAACAAGCAGACTTAGCAAACTTTTTAACCTTTATGTTGTTCTCAAAAAGCAATCTTTTTTTGTTAGTTTAAACTTTTTCTATGTTAAATTTATATTACTTCTTAATCATGTTGACTACATGATCTTCCTTATTATTACTTTTCTTTGGTTATTTTTCATCATTTTTCTTTCCTATTATTAGTTTGAACTTTGCTAAGTTTGAATCTATTTTTTTATTAGTTGCATTTTGTGGTGCTTTCCTTCAACGTCTGCAACATTTCCATCACATTTGTATCTCTATCATCGCCACAAAATCAGGTATTGCGAACATTTAAACTTGTTTAAAAGTCTCTTTGAAGTTTATATTGAAACAACATAGTATTGTATATACTTTATGTGTTGTGTTTTGCTTGATTCTTAAAAATAAAGAATACTTGTGGCTTTCAATTGATGCCTGGATTATAGTTAAATTGTTTGTGTTGGTTATTATCTTTAATGACTTAATTATATTTAGCAATTATGTTTGTGGCACTTTGATATTGTGGCTGAGTTGCAAAAAAAAAAGGGAAAAAACTTATTGATTTTTAAAATTTGCATCATCCATTTTCAGTTAATTTTTCCAAATGGCTTATAAAGAATGGATGTCTGATCCATCAAAACAAAGTGAAGAATATATTCAAGGAGTTAATGAATTTCTTGAATTTTCTTTTCAAAATTCACAAATCAATGGAAAAATAATGTGCCCTTGTACAAAATGTGCCAATTGCCACTCTTATTCTCGCGTATGTGTTTATGAACACTTAACAGATCCACACCGTGGATTTCCTAGAGGCTATAGACAATGGATATATCATAGTGAAAAACCTAGAACTTCAAGTAGCGCTACTAAACAAAACGTAGAAATGGAGCATGACATGGATGGATTAGTTCATGATGTATTTGGAATTCATTCTACAGAAGAGCCAATTTATGGTGAAGGTGAAAGAATTCCCGAAGTTAGAGAAAACTCTAAATTTTACGAATTTGTGAAGGAGAATGAGCAAATGCTTTACCCCAACTGTAAGAAGTATAGCAAGCTATCATTTATGGTACATTTGTATCATTTAAAGTGTCTTCATGGGTGGAGTGACAAGTCATTCTCCATGTTGCTTGATTTACTAAGAGATGCTTTACCAGAAGAAAATGTTTTGCCAAAGTCATACTATGAAACTAAAAAGATGGTTTCAGGATTAGGTTTGGGGTATGAGAAGATTCATTCTTGTCCCAATGATTGCATATTATATTGGGATAAATATGTCAAATATGAAGTATGTCCAAAGTGCGGTATGTCAAGGTGGAAAACAACAAATGAAGATGTACAAGGTAATGGAATGGAGACTTCTGAGAGGCGAAAGAAGATACCAGCAAAGATCCTTCGATGGTTTCCATTGAAATCAAGGTTGCAAAGGTTATTCATGTCCTCCAAAGTTGCCAAATCAATGAGATGGCACCATGAGAGTAGATTGAATGATGGTTCTCTTAGGCATCCAGCTGATTCCCTTGCTTGGAAGAATTTTGACGCTCAGTATCCAACATTTTCGTTAGATCCTCGTAATGTTCGATTAAGAGTTGCTTCATATGGGTTCAATCCTTTCAAGACTATGAGTATTACTCATAGCACTTGGCCTGTCATTCTAATTCCTTACAATCTTCCTCCTTGGATGGGCATGAAACAACCATACTTCATGTTATCACTATTAATTCTGGGTCCAAAAGGTCCAGAAAATAACACTGATATTTATCTGCAACCTTTAGTACAAGAGTTGCAAGAGTTATGGGATGATGGAATTCAAACATTTGATGCCTATAAGAAAGAGACATTTCAACTTCGTGCAGCTATAATGTGGACTATTAATGACTTTCCAGCATATGCTAACTTGTCTGGATGGAATACGAAAGGTCAATATGCATGTCCATGTTGTGGTATTGAAACTACCTCATAGTGGTTACATCATGGTAAAAAAATTTGCTACATGGGTCATCGTCGTTGGTTATCTCCCAAACATAAGTGGAGGTTGAATAGTAGGGATTTTGATGGAACACGGGAGCTAAGGAGCCCTCCTAGTAGACTTGATGGGGCTGATATTTTAAGACAAATAGATGAATGTAGAGAAAAAGGTCTAGCAAATGGAGCACAACCTTGGAAAAAGAAGAGCATTTTCTTCACATTGCCTTATTGGCAATATAATGTATTGCGTCATAATCTTGATGTGATGCACATTGAAAAAAATGTATGTGACAACATCATTGGTACATTGTTAAACCCAGAGGGAAAATCCAAAGATAATTATAAGGCACGAGATGATCTTGTACATATGGGCATAAGAAGTATGCTCCATCCTCAACCAAGTCCTAATATAACTACAATGCGTTTGCCTAGAGCATGCTATCAAATGACTAACAAAGAAAAGGAATCTTTTCTAAGCATTCTCAAGAATGTAAAAACTCCAGATGAATGCCCATCAAACATCCCACGTTGTGTGCATGTCAAGCAACACAAGATGTTTGGATTAAAAAGTTACGATTGTCATGTTTTGATGCAAGAGCTTCTTCTAGTAGCATTACGGGGTTCATTGCCAGATAAATTCACTTCAGTGTTGGTTGATCTTTGCAATTTCTTCAAGCAAATTTGTTCTAAGGTACTTAATGTGGAATTTTTATCACAATTGGAGTCTCAAATAGTTATCACACTCTGTCAGTTGGAAACAATTTTTCCTCCTTCACTTTTTTACTGTTATGATGCATTTGGTAATTCATTTGGCACACGAAGCCCAAGTTGCTGGACCGGTACAATATCGATCGATGTATCCGATTGAGAGGTATGAATGGTTTATAAAAATTTTAATTAAAAGTGTTAAACTAGTTTTTTTGGATTTTGAGAACATACATATATTAAATTTTCATGACTTTCAGGTTTCTTCTTACTCTTAAGTCTTTTGTACGTAATAGATCCCATCCAGAAGGATCAATTGCAGAAGGATTTTCGGCCAATGAATGTTTGACGTTTTGTTCGCAATATCTATCTGGGGTAGAAACTAGGTTCAATAGACCTAGCAGAAATGATGATGAAATCTCTGGAAGGCCATTAGGGATAAAGAAACCAGAAAAGTTACAATTAGGAAAGAGGAAGAAAGTGAGTAGAACTAAACTTGACAAGAAAGAGTTAGCACAGGCACATAGATATGTGCTTTCTAATTGTGATGCAGTCGCTCCATTTATAGAGTTAGTCACAAATCATATTTCAATTTTATACTATTTATATTTTGTTTTTACTTTTGTTTAACTTTATTACTGTTATTTTTAGAGAACACATTTCACATCTTAAGAGACAGTGTCGACCGCGGCGATTGACACAACTTGAACTTGACAAGCAACATGGTCAAAAATTTATTGAGTGGTTTAAACTCAGAGTGAGCATATATGAATTTAATTATTTAAATTTTACTGATTGTTTTAATATAGGAACTTACTATATTTCATGAAATATTTTAGATTCATCGTATGGATGAACAAAATAGCTCAGAAGTTACTGATGAACTTAGATGGTTATCCCACGGACCATCTGAGGTAGTAAGAAGATACAAAGGTTATGCAATTAATGGTTTTAGGTTCCACACAAAGAAGAGAGAGAGATTTTTGAAAACACAAAATAGTGGAGTAGTTGTAAAGACAAAGACCTCAAAAGATGAAATTAATTACTATGGGGCAATAACTGATATATTGCAGTTCGATTATTCTAGAAAGTACACGTTTGTGTTATTTAAATGTGATTGGGTTGATACTAATAAAGGTATCAAGAAAGATAAGTTTGGCATGACACTTGTCAATTTCAAATTTTTAAAACATACTGGAAAAAATATTTGTGATGACCCATTTGTGTTTGCATCACAAGCTAAAAAGGTGTTTTATATATGTGATGAGAGAAACAAGGATTGGCTCGTTGTTCTCAATGCAAAAGTTAGGGATATCTATGATATGGTTGATGAGGAATCTAATGAAATTGAAGAAATTCATGAGCAACTAATGAGCGATACAAGTGAAGCTACTCATAATGTCAATGATTTGGTTAGGATTAAAGTTGAAGATGATAATAATTTTTTTGAAGTTGTTGATGTTGATAATATGGATGATGATGAAGATGATGAGGAAGACGAAGGAAATGTGTTCTAGTTGTGTTTTAGTTTGTTGACGTAAATGTGTTCTAGTTTTACACATTATATTTTTCTTATACTTTTAGACTTGTCCATGTTTTCTGAAATTTGTCTAATGTTCATTTATAATTTTGTGTTAAAGAAGCAATGGCTCGTAAAAGAAAATTAAATATTCGACATCGAGCAAGTGATAATGAAGGAAAGCAGTCTACTTCTGATAATACAAACTCAACCAATGTAGAAGGAAGTAATGTTGCAGAAACTCGTTCTAGTCCTTGTCATGCAAAAGGTGTCATACATGAGTATGTAGAATCTCACTCAATTCCCTCCGATATAGAAGCTGAAGAAGAACAAATTGAAAAAGGTATTAATTATATACTCTTGTTTTAAAGCTTTATTTATATTGTTTTTATTATGACTTATATGCACACATAGTTTTATTTGCCTTTTGTTTTGTTTGTAGAAGTAAACCCTAAACGGGTTAGGGGTCCTACAAAAATGTTAGATGTATGGGAAATGGAAGATGGTGATTTAATAATCGCTAATTTGGACAAATATGGTCGACCCATTGGTGAGGAAGGGACAACTCTTACCCTTTCATTGGTAATGTGGCTAGAAGGCATCAATATGCTCCTATCGACTACACATCATGGAAAGACATGCCAAATGATTACAAAGAAGAAATGTTGAAATTAATAGAGGTATTGTGATTATTCATTTAACTAATATAACATGTTTTTTTAAGATGACAATTGAGATGTACAATTAACATGTCTTATTACAATTAACATGTTTTGTTGTTGTTGTGCTATAACATGTGTTGATGTACAATGATGATGTTATGAATATTTGATGGGTTAACAATTTGTAAGAATACTCATAGTTTAGAATATAGATTTAGAATAACATGTTTTTTTAACATCTCTTATTGTGTAGAGCAAATTTGAGTTTGTTCCTCCAATAAATGACTTAACAAGAGAAATGTTAAAATCTGAGCTGAATGAGAAGTGGAGGCAATGGAAGGGTGATAAAAAGTCAATGGCATATGACCCTACTAAAACAGAAGAAGAAGTTGCATCTCTTGTACCAGATGATAGGGTTGACCCAAATCAATATCGTGGTTTGTTTCGTCATTGGTTTTCTGATAAAGGACAAGTAAGTCATATCTATTTTGAGTAATATATTAAAGAGTTTATTATTTAGACTAATATTTTGTATCAATTTCAGAAAATAAGTAAAACTAATAGGCAAAATCGTGCTAAGTTTGAAGATGTTCATTGTATGGGTTCAAAAAGTCTCCCAAAGTTTATTGATGAGAAGGTTTATTTCTATTTGTATTTTCATGGCTTTAATTTGAATTAAAAAATAAAATGCATTTAACTTGTTTGTTTGGTTGTAGATAAAAAAGGGCAAAGGAGTGTTTCCTGGACGTAAAGAGATTTACATTGATACTCGCACTCGTAAAGATTGATCAATTGTCAATGAAAAGGCTGCAAGATTGATTGTAAGTTTTGATAATAATTAAACGGTACCAATGCATAAAATGTGTATAAATTAAGTTTGACAAAGTGCTGAATTTTATTTTCAATTGTTTTCAATTTTATTTGTATTTGAGGTCGATAGTTGACTAGAAAAAACTTATTTGTCTGATGATTGTATTGGTTTTTTACTTGACCTTTTAGGAGATGTTGTACTTGTTAGCCTATATGGAGTGTTGATGTTTTTGTAATTGGATCTTATTGTATTACTACAAGCTTTGAATGTCAATTTCAATTTGGTATTTTCAATCATTAATAATTTTTATTTTATTTTTTAGGAAGAACTAAAAAAACATAGTAATGAGGTTGGAACTTCTCAATCAACCCAAGAAACACAAGGTTCTATATCTTGGAAGGATGACATATTTTATCAAGTACAAGGACCTAATAAAAACGAACGTGTGCGATGTATGGGTAAGATTCCTCATTCCAAAAAATTGAAGGTTTGTGTATCTGAAAATGAAGAGTTGCGCGAAAGAGTTAAGAATATGGAAAACCTGTTAGCAAATGTCATGACTTTAATTCAAAATCGATTTTATGGAGAAGATTTGAATGATATAATACAAGCTACAAGACAAGTATATCATAAGTTATTAATCTTACCCAACTAGCTTCATAAGTTCCATACTCGTATTTTTCACAAGTAATATTTCCTATTTTTTGTGATAGGTTCCTGATGCTACTAGTGCTCAAAACCATTTGAATTCACTTAGTCCAAACAACAACAAAAATAATGAAAATGGTAATTAGATAGTATTACTTAATTTTGATTTAAATCATTAATATTTTCTCTGTTTTATTAGTAATATTTTTATATTGAATCGTGTATTTATTCATTTGTTATTTTATTGATTGTAGGTGAAGATTAAAAGCTTATTTGATGTTCAAGATGGAATCTTGGCAATTTGGTGGACTCAATTTCTTAATGTTTTTTGAGATTGTTTTGTATGACATAATATGTCTATTTTAAATATTAGTAAGACAATGTTTTCCACTATTAAGTAAAAATACTCTACGTTGCACTACAGTGAACATTGTTTAACTATTGTTTTATCGTTGTAAGACTTTATGTTAATTTTTAATATATATGAGGAACACCTTTTATTTTATTTTGACTCATATATATATATATATATATATATATATATAATTGTGTATTTATATTTGGTTAATTTTATAAAATAAAATTTTAAATTATTATATAATTTTCATTGATAACAAAAAATTAAAATTTATAGCAAATTTGTTACTGTCAAAACCGATACCAACAGAAATAAGTTGTTACTTAAATGTATAGCAACAGAATCAAAACCGTAGGTATAACTTTTCAAAATTATGGCTAAACTATATACCTACAGTGAAATGTCCGTAGGTAAAATCAAATGTTTACAACAATGGAAAAATTTCTGTCACTATACCCTATAACAACGGCGAAAAATTCGTAGGTATTGGGTAATTATATACCACAAAAAAAACCCGTCGGTATAGGTTTTTTGGGCTATCCCTACGGTTTTTGTACTTTTCCCTACATATTTTGACTGTCACTAAATGTGAATTTTCTTGTAGTGAATAGAATAAGTGTACTTGAGACCTAAACGACCAACATCTTAATCCATTGAGACTAATGTACTTATTAGACAAATTACATTGAATTTGAACAAAAATGGATTAGAATAAGCCTAACGAAGACCAAAATAACCAAAATTTTAATCCATCTTGATTAATGCACTTATTAGACAAACTACATTGACCAAAAACAAAAATGAAATAGAATAAGCCTAGCTAAGACCTTAATGAAAATACTAAATCCATTGAGACTAATGCACTTATATGAAGAGCTACATTGGCATAGAACTAAAATGGATTAAAATCTTAACCGATTAGGACTTATTGGATGAGAATAAGCTCACTGAAGACCAAAATTACTAAAATCTTAATCCATTGAGACGAATCCACTTATTAAACGAATTAGATTGGCTTAGAACAAAAATGAAATAGAATAAGCCTCCCTAAGACCTAAATGACCAAAGTCTTAATCAATTGAGAGTAATGCACTTATTGGATGAGCTACTTTGGCTAAGAAAAAAAATGGATTAAAATAAGCCTAGTGAAGACCAATATCTTAATCAAAAGAGACTAATGCACTTATTGGTTGAATTATATTGATTAAGAACTAAAATGGATTAAAATAAGTCGTCTGAAGACCAAAAAGACAAAAATCATAATCGATTGAGGCTAATGCACTTATTAGATGAACTACATTGGCTAAGAACCAAAATATATTAGAATAAGCAGAGTAAATACCAAAATTAACAAAATGTTAATTCCGTGAGAGAAATGCACTTATTAGAGTAAGTGCATTGCCTTAAAACCAAAATGGATTAGAATAAGCCGAGTGAGCACCAAAATGACTAAAACCTTAATCCATTAAGACTAATGCATTTATTTGATGAGTTACATTGGCTAAGAAACAAAATGCATTTAAATATTCCTAAAGAAGACCAAAATGACAACAACAAAAAAATTATTGGATGAATTACATTGACTTAGAACTAAAATGGATTAGAATAAGTCGACTAAAGACCAAAAAGACAAAAATCATAATCTACTGAGGCTAATACACTTATTAGATGATTTGTTTTTATTTGATTTTTGTCATTGTAAATATTTTTATTTTATTTTCAGTCCTTGTTCTATTGATTTAGTCCCTACAAATTTGGTTTTTATTGAAATTAATCCCTGTAATTTTTTATATCACTAATAATTTAGGGACTAAAATCAAATGTTATATATATTACATTAACTCATTCCAGTAGTAATCAATTTTACATGGAATAAAACAAAAGAGTAAGGATAAAAAACAAACAAAAAAAAATTACAAAAACAAAAAACATAACTTACATAGATTAAAACAAAAAAACGCGTACTTCGAAGGATCAATTGTATATTTAAGCTAAAATTTAATGATAGTGGATTACACTTAATGATAAGATTCACTATTTACTTTTTTGGGTATATTTGATTGTGATAAGAAATTGATAAGAGAAAAAAATGTAAGAATAAGTATTTGAAGAGAGAAATATAAGAGAAATACTCATTATGTCTCATGATATAAGTAAAAATGAGTCAACAAAATAGATGTATATGGTTC
>JBBPBP010000004.1:35210060-35223995 GCA_037974735.1 Cicer chorassanicum
GTTTTGCTTGAAATTTTTGATGAATTTTTGCAAAAAAAAAAAAGATAACATTGTTGACATTTTAAAACATAAAAAATCAAATTGTCACTTAAAATTAAAATAAATGACCAATTCAAAAAAAAAAAATTACTAATTTAGTCACCATCCTCTATATAAATATATTTTTCTACTATATAATGGGTATTTTGCCTTCAAATTAATTTATATTAGAAAAGCATGTTTATAATTATATCCTGTTAAAAATTGTTAAGTTAATTCAAAATATCCTTTTTAGTTTCTCTGCCTTTTTTCAGACCTCACTTTCCTCTCCAAATAGAGATGTATGAAGTGATTTTAACCATCTCCCCGGAGGGTCCAATAACAGCATTTGATGCTTCCACCGGCGCCACCGTTGCACAGTTCACCGGCAGCCGGTCACCATGTCGCGGCCTCACAGTGACAAGCAAGGGACTCATTGCAGCTGCCCATGTGTCCTCAGACTCCGGATCAGGCTCAATTCACATCTACAATTGGTTCACTTCAACGGTCTTCCACAACATCCCTCTCCCCGAACCGGTCGCTCCATTAGCCACCACCTCCACTGGTGACTTTCTCTTCGCAGGCGGGGTGTCGGGGAGTATACACTCTCTCTCACTCCCTTCTGGAGATATCATCAAATCATTCACTCCTCACTCAAAACCCGTTTCCACTCTCCACCTCAGTGATGATGGGTCGCTATTGTTTTCGGGTAATAAATTTTTTTGAAATGACAAATGTAAGTATAATTAGTATTCTATTGAGAGTGAGAATTCAATATTTTTTTTTTTTTAATTTCTCAACTTTTTAACTCTTTAGCGTCAACGGCTAAGCTAATCTTATTTATATATCCTAATTACAGGTAATGATGATGGCACTATTGTTGTGATTCAATCTTTTAAGCTTGTAGATGATTCATCTTCCTGTAGTGACCCAATCTTACACAAATGGAAGGCACATTCTGAATCAGTGACAAATTTCATCACTGGAATTGGGATTTGTACTAGTACATTGGTTTCTTGCTCGATGGACTGCACGTGTAAGTTCTGGAGTTTAACAAACGGGATAATTCAAATGCGAACTGTGACATTCCCATGTGCAATTTTTGGGTTTGTTATGGATTCAACAGAGTCAGGGTTCTATGCTGCTGGTTCAGATGGGTTTATTTATAAAGGGTTAATTAAGGTAGGTAGTAGAAAAATGTTTGGAAAAGGAAAAGCTTATGAATTGGTTAATTGGGGTAAAACCAAAAGGCATGGTGGATCAATTGTGTCTTTGATTTTGGTGAATGAAGGGAGGAATTTGGTGTCTGGTTCAGAAGATGGGAGTATTTGGATGTGGGATGTTGAGGAAGGTGAAGTGATTATGGTTTTGGTGAATGATCAAATATTGGGAAGAACAAGAAGCATTAGTGATATGATAGTGGTGAAAGGGACTAATAATAATAATGGGTTTAGTGTTACAAGTGGTGAAGGTGATAGGGGATTCAGTTCTACTGGATTATGTGATGAAGAGATGATTAGGACTTTGAAGCAAATTACAGAGGTTGGAAATTTGATGGATGTTGCAGTTCATGACAAGAGAAGAGCCATTGATATGCTTGAATCTACAATTGCAATGTATGAGAGGCTATTGAGGCTTATTCTTAGGGAAGCTACAAAAGCAATTGAAGAGACAGACGGATATGAAGACAAGGATAACAAAGGGAAGAAAGATTAGAATTAACATTTGAAGGAAGTCATTCAATGAAAAGTTATATTATCAGTGATGCTAATAAGTGTCCTTTAACCACATTTATTAAGAAATTAAAAAATAATAAAAATAAAATATTATGTAGAAAAAATCAAAATTTTAAAAAGTTGAATGTATTATTTTTAAGATTGAATTTTTATTTTTAGTATCTTAATAAGTGCCATCACTTGTTATCATTTCACTTTTAGTCTCTTAATAAGTGACATATGGTGTAAATTTATTTTTTTCTCTCTTATTTTTTTTTTTATTTTCTATAATTTACAAGTATTTCAAAATATTAAAAGTCCTATCTTGGATAAGATAAGTGGTGGGTAGTTTTCACTTTAAAAATTGATTTTGTAGAGATTGTTTAGAGTCCAACCCAAATTCTAATTGAAATTACTCAACATTACTTAACATCAAAATTTTGATTTGATGTTAAAATAATATTCCTCTAACATGAATTACATTTATGAACTTTTGAAGCATGGACATAAATACAAGTAGAAAGAAGTTTTAGGCACAAGGGGTTCAAGAATTTTAGGTAATTTTAGTCCGTAGTTTTAGACATAATATATCCACGTTTGTGGGTCATTAGGTTGATTTGGATAATTAGATGGTATATGTCTCCAAATAAGAATTTATTTATTTTTTCTTAATTGCAGTTTTAATTCTTTATTTTTATCAATTTATGAAATGGATTTATATTAAATTCTGACAGCATTAGTCATTCATTCTAATCTTTTAATTAAAAAATAGTGATGTAACCTGTTTTAAATAAGTGAGATATAATACAATTATATAAAATAATTTACATCCATGAAATTGCAATAAAACACTCTAAAAATTTAACTTTTAATTTTAAAAATCTTTCCATTTTTGTAATTTAATTAATGACATGTCAGAGAGAAATCAAAACTGTTGACTTTTAAAACAAAGGAACCAATTCCATAAATTGATAAAAATAAAAAGATTCAAATTTTAACTACACATTTTATTTTTACGGGGTGGAGTCTATGATGCATAACGGCATCATGTCTTGCACGATGCACAAATATAATTGACTTAGGATAAAAAATATATAAAAAGTAAAATAAAAGATGTGAAAGTAGATGTAGAAGAAAAGATGTTGTGATTTGGAGATGTAATTGTTTCAAAATCAAATAAAAGTTGATTTGTGGTAAGAGAAGTGGCAGGGTTCTGAGATGTTTTTGGTTCTTGAGTAGTGGTAGTAGGAATGCAGACATCCTCTGAAGGAGGACTAGTGATAGGCATTTTTGCTATGAGTGGTTTTTGTGAAGTGGGTATGGTTTTTTGTATTTTCTTCTTAGTTGTTTGAGGAACTATAGAAGATCTCCTTTTAGTTGGGATTTTTGTTGAGGAGGTTTTGAGAGTTTCCTTTTTGTGAGATGGTTTGTCTGCTGGATTGAGCCTCATCTTATTGACATTCCCGGAAGAAAATATATTGTTCATATAAATGGATTGCTCATCATCCAATGGAACTTTGAAAATTTTGAAGATTTTGGTGAGGATCATGCCATAGGGAGCTGAACGAACAAGTCTGGTGTAATGCCCCAGATTTTTTATTCAAAACGTTACTTAAAAAAATATTTATTGTTTAGAAAAGTTTACGATTTTTTTTTTGAATACTTAACATTTATTCATTTAAATAATTAGTAACAACCACCTTATTTAATATCATTAAGAAAATATTTATTCAAAATTTAAAACAAGGTAAAGGCAATTATTCCTAACGGAAGGGAACCACTTCCGTATTTCTAGAATTCTAGTACATTTTAAAAGTTTGTGACAAAAAATTAAAAAGAACTTAGAAATATTGCGACAACTCTATTATTACAAAATTGTCTCGAAAAACCCATTTTTTCCCCACGTTCGCCGCACATCAATACTCATTAACTACTCTTGAATCTCCTCGAACTCATTAGTACCTAAAATGTTGTTGTAAGAGTCAGTTTTATTCCATCATCCACATCAAACCAAAGCTAAACATATAGAAGAACAACACAAAACATATAAAAGTAAAAACTTCCAATTTAAAAGAAAAAAATGCGCAAACCGGTAAATTGTATATCAAAACATATGCACAATGCATGCTCCTCAAATTATATGATCCGGATACAAACCTACCACTAAGGCAACTTCCACACAGAAAGGTTACCCATACCAATGGGGAAATCAAACCTGCCACTAAGGCAACTCCCACGAAGATGCATATGCCATGACATGATGATATAGTATCAAACAAATATATTCCCACACAGCCTACTAAGAATCATGTCATATGCATTCAAAATTACTTTTTAAAATCATCTCTTATTCACATATCACTAAGAACACATACAACGCATCCTTATCATGATTATCACATATTCATAGACAAATAATCATAAAAATTATGACTTTCACTACATACACATGAAAATAGAAACTTTATATCATATAGGCCATAAAAATTACACTTTCACATATATAACAAGAAAATTCAAACTCCAACTCATATACATAATAAAAGTTAAAAAAATTCACATATAAGGTAAAAATTCAAACTTTATTTCATATTCATCGTAAAACTACAATTTTATCACACATAGCATAAAATTTCATACTTTACTCCATAGAAGTCATATATTACAATTCAATGTCAACAAAAATTGGGGTTTTATTATTTTAATTCATTAGTCTACATTTATACATTTTAAAATAAAAGTAATCACGATTATTTATTTCATGTCATCCAACCAACGGCCTAACTCTAAATTGTGTGGGGAAAAACCCTTACCTTGGCCGCTTTTCTTCCTAGTACAAAGCTTTAAGCCCCACGGAGTTGTTCACAAGGAAAAGAAGTTCCAAGCTTGGATACACGAAGAAAATGAGGTGTGAAGGTGATAGTGGCTAGGGTTTCGGAATTCTTTTTTTGTTTGTTATTAGTGAGTATACAGAAATTGTGGACTTCGGGAAATTTAAAGTGGAAATTGTTGGTTAGATAATGTTGGGCCTAAATGAAGAATAAGAGGGATAAAATGGCACTTTTTTTTTTAACCTTGATCATAAACCAAGCCACAAACACATAGCCCAAATTTATACTCATTCAAGTGGGTTGGGTCACACTAAGCCTCAAACCCTTAGCCCAAATTCTTCTTGCACTAGAAAAATACATCTACATATAATATATCTCTACTTAAATATATATATATATATATATATATATATATATTATATTTAAACTCCCCATTGATTAAATAATTCTTACTAATAACTTTATCAACTACAAAAATCGAACAAGGCAAATAATTATCACACATAATTTAATAATGAATAATATTGATAGGTTCTAATTATTTTTAAATAATAATTTAGAGGATGTTACAATACTCACCCCCTTAAAAATAGTTTCGTCCTCGAAACTAGGTAGACATAAACATATTAGGGTAGAGTTCTCTCGTCTTTTCCTCTAATTCCCAAGATGCATCTTCAGTCGTTTGGTCCCAAATCACCTTGATCTCCTTACCTCGTAGGTGCTTAGTAGTCCTATCTCCAATGCTTAACGGTGGAATTACAAAGGAAAGGTTCTCGTTCAACTGGATATCATCTGGCGTGATAATATGGGAAGGATTAGCCTTGTACTTCCTCAGCTATGACACATGGAATACGTCATGCAGTTTGGCCATACTCGGAGGCAAGGCAATCTAATAAGCTACGAGACCCACACGTCAGAGGATCTGATATGGGCCAATGAATTTAGGAGTGAGCTTCTTAGACTTCAGTGCCCTACCAACTCCAGTAGTGGGCGTCACTCTAGCTCAATTTGTAGTGGGGTTGAGATGAGGCGGTACTTATCCCCTAGGTACCGGGCCCGAATCCCACGGAAGGCAATAACTCGCTAGATTTCCAACGGTGGGTAAGGGGGGAGCGAGAAGGTTGTGAGGTAGTGGGATTGTGTGGAGGCGGTACTTATCCCCTAGGTACCAGGCTCGAATCCCACGGAAGGCAAAAACTCGTTATTTCCACTGGTTGGTGAGGGGGGACGAGAAGGTCGTGAGGTAGCATCGCCGGTAACGGTAATGGCCGGGGTGTTACATCTGGCAGCATTCATCATGAAGCAACAAAATGATATTTCCAAGGTGTAAAGGGCTTCCAGGGATGAGATGATGGATTATTAGAAGGCCTAGTTTAGTGACTTTTTCAAAGCTTCCTGCGTAAGGAACGATAGTGTGAATGAAGATGTTATGAATGACTCTGCACATAGGTAGGAGGTTGGATGCAACTTGAGGTTTAGGAGGTGTGATGAGAATGTTGTTTAAAACATTTGTTCAAGAGACATTACACAAAGAGTACCAAGACTCAGTGAAGATGTAAGGACCTTTATTTCGAATGTCCAAAATCTGACACAAAGTATCAGGAGTGAGTTCGATATGAACGCCTTTGAGAATGATGCTTAGAAATGTGTCACCTTTGGAGACATTGGCGGCAGCTTCGAAGGCTTTGACAAGTTTGGGATACTGAGGTTCATCAATTTTAAGAAATGATGTCCATCCTAGTTGATCAAATATTTCTTCAACATTAAAACCACCGTTTTAAAGCCCTTCAAGATCAATTGTTTTGTAGTTTACAACTAATTTGTCTTGCCACTTTTTAGTGTACCTTATTTCTAATGCTTGAGAATCAAATAGAGGAATTTTTGCTTTGATTTTAGAGGAGGAGACTTTTGGTTTTGGTTTTGAGGAGACTTCCTTTTGAGAGTTCTCCAAGGTAGAGGTTTTAGGCTTGGAAATGTCAAATTTAGTGGCTTCTGAATCATCCGAGTTTATGACATGGATAATGTTGTCTTGTGGTGATTTGTTTCTGGAAGAGAGAGCTCCAGACATGAGACGCGAGGATCGTTTGGTGGGGACAGAAGATGAAGATTTTGACGATGAGGTTTTTTTTTTTGTATAGTTGAGGTTAGATGAGGAGGAGGTGAAGAGAGGACAAGAGGAGTGGCTGTGTGCAAAGGAGGATGGGTAATACTTACGGGTTCTGGTTGTACAAGATTAGGTGAGATTATTTTCCTCTTGTGAGTGATTTGAGTCACTTGAAAAACTCTCAAATAAACGATATGGAGAGTTTGCTAAAAAAATTCTTTTTGTTGAGATTTTTGTTTGAGCCATTTTCAGAGAGTAGAGGTGATGATTAGTGTTCTAGAATGAAGAGAGTTGTTTGGATTTTTGAAAGAGGAAGTTTAAAGGATTTGTAACCGTTAGAAAGAAGAGGGAAGGGTTAGTCTACAATAGGAAATCATTAGAGGTGAGAGTAGGATTTGTTGTTTCAAGAGAAAAGTAACCGTTTGGGATTTATTGCCCATTGGTTACGCGGAAGGTGCAGAAGAGAGAGAGGGAATCAACAGCGAAAAACGTGCATAAGAAGTTTTTCAACTTCTGACTTTTTGGTTCATCCTTAGATCTGAAGGACGATTTTACTTAACTGTTTGGTTCATCCTCAGACATAAGGAGGATATATTTTTAACAAATAATTTTTTTTAAACAGTTTTATTTAGAGATTGATGCACTGGTAATAGAAATTTTTTCTAAAATACATTTAAAATGTTCTTCTTGAAGAGGTTTAGTAAAAACGTATGCAAGTTGGTTCTCTATTTCAATAAAAATTAATTCAATATCCCCTTTTTGAACATGATCTCGTATGAAGTGATGTTTAATTTGAATATGTTTAGATCTAGAGTGTTATATGGGATTTTTTTGAAAGATTTATTGCTCTCGTATTGTCACAGAGGATAAGTATTTTGACTTACCTTAGTGAGTAGTCTTCAAGTTGATTTCTTACCCATAACATTTGGGAACAATAGTTTGCAGCTGATACATACTCAGCCTCAGTAGTTGACAAGGCAATTGTATTTTGTTTATTGCATGATCAATTGATGAATGTCTGACCAAGAAATTGACAGGCTCCACTCGTTCTTTTTCTTTCTACATTATCTCTCACATAGTCAGCATCGCAGTACGTTGTAAAATCAAGATTTGGGCCTTTTTTATACCATAGACCAAGATCAGTAGTGTCAGTAAGATATCTAAAGATTCTTTTTACATCAGTAAGGTGAGATTCTTTAGGTGATGATTGAAATCTGACACACAAACCAACCGCAAATACTATGTCTGGTCTGCTAGCTGTCAAGTATAATAATGATCCAATCATCCCTCTATATTCCTTTTCAGATATGGGTTTTCCTTCATCATCCTTATGTAACTTTGAAGATGGATGCAAGGGAGTAGCCATTATTTTGCCTTCATTTGTTTTGTATTTTTTTTTAGAAGATCTTTGGTATATTTTTCTTGAAAGATCAAGATGTCAATTCTCAATTGTTTAATTTGTAATCCAAGAAAAAATCTTAATTCTCCCATCATGCTCATTTCAAGTCCACTTTGCATGAGGTTAGAAAAATCTTCACACATCTTTTCATTTGTGGACCTAAAGATTATGTCATCAACGTATATTTGAACAATCAATAAATCTTCTTTAAGATTTTTCTTGAAGAGTGTTGTATTGATTTATCCTCTTGAGAAGCCATTTTCTTTTAGGAAGGAACTTAACCTCTCATGCCAAGCTCGATGAGAGTTTTTGAGAGTTTGAACACATGGTTAGGCTTCTTCTCGTTCACAAAGCCAAGAGGTTGATGAACATATACTTCCAAACCTGGATACTAAGCGGCTGTGCGTATCGACCCGTGCAATGCTGTAGCTAACACGTTAAGTATCCCGCCTGGGGAGTACGTTCGCAAGAATGAAACTCAAAGGAATTGACGGGGGCCCGCACAAGCGGTGCAGCATGTGGTTTAATTCGATGCAAAGCGAAGAACCTTACCAGGGCTTGACATGCCGCGAATCCTCTTGAAAGAGAGGAGTGCCTTCGGGAACGCGGACACAGGTGGTGCATGGCTGTCGTCAGCTCGTGCCGTAAGGTGTTGGTGTTGGAACCAAGTTGGTTTTACATTTAGAGTTTTGATGTTAACAAAAGTATTTTATGAGAACAATATATTTGACTTCAAAGAGTATGAAAGAAGATTAATGTTTTTGAAGAAAATCTAAAATAAGATTTGATTCAAATTTATAATTGAAGAAAAATCTTAAATAAGATTTGATTCAAAATTATAATTGATGAAAATCTAAAATAAGATTTGATTCAAATTTATAATTGAAGAAAATCTTAAATAAGATTTGATTCAAATTTATAATTGAAGAAAATCTAAAATAAGATTTGATTCAAATTTATAATGGATGAAAAATCTAAAATAAGATTTGATTCATATTTATATTTGAAGAAGATTTGAAAAATATTTGAAGAAGATTTGAAGAATATTTGAAGAAGATTTGAAGAATATTTGAATAAGATTTGAAAAATATTTGAAGAAGATTTGAAGAATATTTGAAGAAGATTTGAAGAAGATTTGAAGAAGATTTGAAAAATATTTGAAGAAGATTTGATTAAGATTTGAAGAAGATTTAGTGAAGATTTGAAGAAGATTTGATTAACATTTAATGAAGATTTGAAGAATATTTGATCAAAATTTAATGAAGATTTGAAGAAGATTTGAAGAATATTTGATATGAAGAATTTACAAAGTCAATCTACACAAAATTGGAACAGAATCATTCTGAAGAATTTACAAAGTCAATCTACACAAAATAGGAACAGAATCAATTTGAAGAATTTGCAAACTCAATCTAAACAAGATACAATTCAGAATTAAATAAGGACTAAGTTGAAGCCCAATTTTTCACTATAAATAGACACTCAAGGCTGAAGGAGAAAAGCATCAAAAAGTAGAAGAACTCAAGCTCAAGATTCCAAATTCATCTTAGAGTTCAAAGAGAGAAACACTTGTTCAAGTTAGAAATGTCTTTTGAGTGTTCTTTTCTTAAAGTGTGAGAGTTATTGTTATTATCAGCTTTGTTAGAAGCAACTACTCAAGTTTCAATCTCTTGTATCCAACCCGATAGTGGTTTAGTTCCTTCTTCAATCTGGGGTCGTCAGGTTGTTAGGAGAAGACTTGGCTTGTAGGGTCAAGGTGGTTAGTTCCTCAAAAGTCTGGGATTGTCAGGTTGTTTGGGAAGACTGACTTGGAGGGTCAGGTGCTTTGTAATTCAAGGTTTTTGAATTAGTGGATTAAAGCCTTCTGAATGAGGGGACTGGATGTAGCCAAGTTAGTGGTGAACCAGGATAATTCTACGCGTCAAATTATTTATGCTTTCATTGCTTGCTGCTTCTAAATTCGATTGCTTCTACTCCAAGTAAGTCACCAAAACCAAACTAATTTTTAATTATTTATAAATTATCAAAAAGGTATCAACTTTGTGCAAACACAATTCAACCCCCCCTTCTCGTGTTCGCACCTTCAATTGGTATCAGAGCTCGGTCTCAAGGCTGAGCACTTTACAGTGTGTGAGAAAAGATCCAAGGGTTCAATATGTCTAGTTTCAGTGAAGAAGCTACTGGAGGAAATATCAACAGACCACCTCTGTTTGATGGAGAACGTTTTGAGTATTGGAAAGACAGGCTGAGAAGTTTCTATATTTCACAAGATCCTGAACTTTGGGACTTGGTGGAAGATGGTTATATTGCTCCGAAGAATAAAGATGGTATTGAAATTCCAAGAAAGGAGATGAATGCTGATCAGAAGAAGATGTACAAGATGCATCATAAGTCCAGAACATTCATGATAAATGCAATCACCTTCAAGGAGTTTGACAAGTGCACCAACAAAGAGACAGCAAAGAGTATTTATGATAGTCTGATTCTAACCTATGAAGGAAGCAAGCAAGTTCAAGAAGCAAAGGCCAACCTTTTAGTCAAAAAGTATGAGTTGTTCAAGATGGAAGAAGATGAAGACATTGAAACAATGTTTTCCAGATTCCAGACCCTGGTATCAGGATTAAAGGTACTTGAGAAGAGTTATACTACTATTGATCATGTGAAGAAAATTCTTAGGAGTCTGACAAGTAAGTGGAGACCTAAGATCACTGCCATTCAGGAAGCAAAAGATCTGAATACTCTAAAGCTGGAAGAATTAATCAGCTCTCTCAGATCACATGAAATTGAGCTTGAAGAAGATGAGCCCAAGAAGAAGAACAAGACTCTGGCCTTGAAATCTAAGCATAAGAAGGTTCTAAAGGCAACATCAGATTCAGAAGATAGTGATTCAGATAATCAGAATCTGAACTCAGAGGAAGAGGAGATTGCTTTCATAAACAGAAAAGTTCGAAAGATGTGGCACAACAGAAAGAAGAAATTTCCCCAAAGATATTCCAAGCAATCCAACAAAGGAAATGATGATAAAAGCATTATCTGCTATGGATGCAATGAACCTGGACATATTAAGTCAGAATGTCCAAATATGGAGAAAGGAAAAAGGAAAGATTCCATACCCAAGAAGAAGAGTTTGATGGCTACATGGGATATATCTGAGGAATCCTCTGATGATGAACAAGTAGATTTGGGCATGATGGCTCATACCAACTCTACCTCTGGATCCAACACAGATTCTGACTCTGAAAGTGAATCAACAGATGAAGAAAGTGAGGTATTTTCTGAATTTACTCGATCTGATTTAATTACTGCTATAAATGATTTTTTAAATATTAATCACAAATTGTCTTTAAAACTAAAAACACTTAGGAAAGAAAATACAAATTTAATTGAAAATGTTAATGTTTTAAAGAATGAAAGTACTGAATTTAAAATAGAAAATACAAATTTAAAAACTGATATTACTGAACTTAATATAGAGAATGCAAATCTGAAAACTGATATTACTGAACTTAAGACAAATAATGCAACTTTGAAAACTGATATTATTGAACTTAAAACAGAACATTCAAATCTGAAAACTGATATTGCTGAACATAAGGCTGAAAATCTAACTCTGAAAAGTAATTATAGTTCAACATCAATTGAAAATACCACATGTAACTCTGATAAGCATGAAGAAGTATTTCAAGATTTTATTGATAATGGTATGGAAAGAAGCAAGTATGCATCTATGATTTATGGGGTTAGTAGGAATGGTAAAAGAGGAATAGGATTTCAAGAAAAAGTAATTGAATCTAAGTTTATTCCGTCTGATGATTTATGTATTATTTGCTATAAGAAAGGTCACAATAAAATATCTTGTCCTATGCTAACCACATGGAAAGACAAGAAATCTTTAAGATCTAACAAACCAGGACCCAACCAAATTTGGGTACCAAAAGATAAAATTGTTTATGTTGCAGATGTTCTAAGCAATCAAATTGAAACACCAGTCATGGTGCCTGGTCAATGGATGCTTGCAATATATGAAGGCAAAAAGGTCTATGTTCCAAGCTCTACCAAACTGAAGCCAACTGACTCTATTCGAAGAAGGAATGGTCAACACAATACTTATCAGAACCAGAACCATACGATGAATCAGAAACATCAGAAACATTTGGTGTGTCAACATACTCAAAACTGGCAGAGAAATCACACATATCAACAGAACTGGAACTACCATAAGAATCAGAATTACCATCAGAGAAACCCGATACATCAGCAGAAACAGAAGTGGCAGATTAAAAGTCAGAATCAGGAGACTTCTTTGAACACTCCAATCAAATTCATGAAGACTACAAACCTGGATGGGAATTCAAATCCCTTCATCCAGACTCTCTAATCAGAGAATATGCAAACTCAGAATCTGAAAACCACAAAAGAAGAACATGGTTTTCATAGTGAAACTGAAACTGTTAACATACAGGTGATATCTTTCTTTAAATTTAATTATTTTCTGATATTATGTTAATGTGATAACAAGAAGCTTGATCATAAAAATCAAAGCTAGATAAGTATTTTGCAGGTTCTCAAGAATTTAAGAGGAATGATGTTTAGGATCTAGTACTTAGACCAGCGAAGAACATTATTGGAACCAAGTGGGTTTTCAGAAACAAGCTAAATGAAAAAGGTGAAGTGATCAGAAATAAGGCAAGACTGGTCGCACAAGGCTACAATCAGCAAGAGGGCATTGATTACACTGAGACATTTGCTCCAGTGATCAGGTTAGAAGCTATTCGTATCCTACATTCTTTTGCTGCAAATAATAACATTACATTATTTCAAATGGATGTTAAAAGTGATTCTCTAAATTATTATATAAGTGAAGAAGTTTATGTTAAACAACACCCAAGTTTTGAAAGTTCTAAATTTCCAAATCATGTTTTTAAACTTAGGAAATCCTTGTATGGTCTAAAACAAGCACATAGGGCGTGGTATGATAGACTTAGTAACTTCTTATTTAAAAATAACTTTGAAAGATGACAAGTTGAAAATACACTCTTTAGATAACATTCTTATTATTCAAATTTATGTTGATGACATTATATTTGGATCTACTAATGGCACTCTTTGTCAAGAATTTTCTAAATTGATGCAGCTTGAATTTCAATTCAATATGATGGGAGAACTTAAGTTCTTCTTAGGGATACAAATTCAACAAGTCAAAAGGTATATACATTCATCAAACTAAATATACAAAAGAGCTTCTTATGAAGTTTAAGATGAGTAATTGCAGACCTATGGCTACACCAATGCACCCAACTTGTTCACTTGAAAAAGATGATTCATGCAAAAAAAAAAAAAAAAAAGAAAGAAACTTAGTGGATACTGTGATTCTGATTATGCTGGAGATAAACTTGAGAGAAAGAGCACCAGTGGCAACTGCACATTTTTAGGTAACAATTTAATATCATGGTCAAGTAAGAGACAAAACACTCTTGCAATGTCAACATCAGAGGCTACAACATCCTAGATGAAACATCAACTTGAAGACTACAACATCCTAGAATCCAACATTCCCATCTATTGCGATAACACTTCTGCCATTTGTCTAGCCAAAAAATTCTATCTTACATTCTAGAGCTAAACACATAGAGATCAAACACCACTTCATTAGGGACTTTGTTCAAAAAGGGGTACTAACCATTCAATTTATAGACACTGAACACCAATGGGCTGACATATTCACCAAACCACTACCTGAAGATAGGTTTGACTTCATCAAGAAAAACCTAAACCTTACATTCATACCTGACTGATGTTGTGATCACTTCAAAGTATTTTAGTTTTACACTAGTTATTATATTTTCTTATATTATGTTATATTTATTT
>JBBPBP010000004.1:35224070-35238851 GCA_037974735.1 Cicer chorassanicum
GAAAAAAAAAAAAAAGAAAGAAAAAAAGCAGAGTTTCACATTCAATTCTTTTTGTCTGATGACAAAAGGGGGAGAAAGATATTTGATAAAGTGGAGAGAAAATGATACTAAGACTTAGGGGGAGCCCTAAGTTAGGGGGAGTCACAGAAATATAAAGAAAAGTTGTTATCAAAAATACAGGTTTTGTCATCATCAAAAAGGGGGAGATTGTTGGAACCAAGTTGGTTTTACATTTAGAGTTTTGATGTTAACAAAAGTATTTTATGAGAACAATATATTTGACTTCAAAGAGTATGAAAGAAGATTAATGTTTTTGAAGAAAATCTAAAATAAGATTTGATTTAAATTTATAATTGAAGAAAAATCTTAAATAAGATTTGATTCAAAATTATAATTGATGAAAATCTAAAATAAGATTTGATTAAAATTTATAATTGAAGAAAATCTTAAATAAGATTTGATTCAAATTTATAATTGAAGAAAATCTAAAATAAGATTTGATTCAAATTTATAATGGATGAAAAATCTAAAATAAGATTTGATTCATATTTATATTTGAAGAAGATTTGAAAAATATTTGAAGAAGATTTGAAGAATATTTGAAGAAGATTTGAAGAATATTTGAAGAAGATTTGAAAAATATTTGAAGAAGATTTGAAGAATATTTGAAGAAGATTTGAAGAAGATTTGAAGAAGATTTGAAAAATATTTGAAGAAGATTTGATTAAGATTTGAAGAAGATTTAGTGAAGATTTGAAGAAGATTTGATTAACATTTAATGAAGATTTGAAGAATATTTGATCAAAATTTAATGAAGATTTGAAGAAGATTTGAAGAATATTTGATATGAAGAATTTACAAAGTCAATCTACACAAAATTGGAACAGAATCATTCTGAAGAATTTACAAAGTCAATCTACACAAAATAGGAACATAATCAATTTGAAGAATTTGCAAACTCAATCTAAACAAGATACAATTCAGAATTAAATAAGGACTAAGTTGAAGCCCAATTTTTCACTATAAATAGACACTCAAGGCTGAAGGAGAAAAGCATCAAAAAAAGTAGAAGAACTCAAGCTCAAGATTCCAAATTCATCTTAGAGTTCAAAGAGAGAAACACTTGTTCAAGTTAGAAATATCTTTTGAGTGTTCTTTTCTTAAAGTGTGAGAGTTATTGTTATTATCAGCTTTGTTAGAAGCAACTACTCAAGTTTCAATCTCTTGTATCCAACCCGATAGTGGTTTAGTTCCTTCTTCAATCTGGGGTCGTCAGGTTGTTAGGAGAAGACTTGGCTTGTAGGGTCAAGGTGGTTAGTTCCTCAAAAGTCTGGGGTTGTCAGGCTGTTTGGGAAGACTGGCTTGGAGGGTCAGGTGCGTTGTAATTCAAGGTTTTTGAATTAGTGGATTAAAGCCTTCTGAATGAGGGGACTGGATGTAGCCAAGTTAGTGGTGAACCAGGATAATTCTACGCGTCAAATTATTTATGCTTTCATTGCTTGCTGCTTCTAAATTCGATTGCTTCTACTCCAAGTAAGTAACCAAATCTAAACTAATTTTTAATTATTTATAAATTATCAAAAAGGTATCAACTTTGTGCAAACACAATTCAACCCCCCCCTTCTCATGTTCGCACCTTCAGTTGGGTTAAGTCCCGCAATGAGCGCAACCCTCGTTACCTTAACCGCAAGGAGGGGGATGCCGAAGGCAGGGCTAGTGACTGGAGTGAAGTCGTAACAAGGTAGCCGTACTGGAAGGTGCGACTGGATCACCTCCATGGAATATTTTCTATTCCAATCCGTTTCTATTAGATATATATCTATTCTTCTTTTTTTCGATAATCGAATTCAAATTCGTATTCCATATATATATATATATTTTTTATTTTTATATATTTTATAAAGTATTAATAAAAAGTCATTCTAAAATTTTAGAATCTAAAAAAGAAATTCGAATATATTAACCTATATAATAGGAATATTGTATTTTTGTATTTTCTTATCTTGTTTTCAAAAAGGCACTTTTAACATCCATTTGAAACAATTTAATACCTTTATGAGTGGCATAAGTAAGGAGTATTCTGATATCTTCAAGTCTAGCAACAGGTGCAAAAGTTTCATCATAGTCAATTCCTTCTTGTTGATTGTATCCTTGTGCCACTAGTCTTACTTTGTTTCTGATGAATTTTCCATCCTCATTTAATTTATTTATGAATATCCATCTTGTTCCAATGATTTTGTTGTTGAAAGCAATGCTCTATTTATTCTACTTCTAATTAGTATGTCATGCAATTGATCGTCCTTTTTAATTCCTTGTTCTAGCATGTCTTTAACAAGCTTATCCACAATTTTTTTCTGAACTACAAAATACATGTAAGGTCTGAGAGTAAAAGGGTTTGTTCCACTAGTCAAAGGTATTTTTTGGTCAAAACTAGGTCTCTTCGTAGTAATTTGTTTAGGTTCCTAAAAGATATCATTGTAAGCAGTCAGCAATGAGTCTATCTCATGGGGAATCAAAGGTGTCTTAGACTCAGATGCAAGTAAATGGCAAGATGGAAGTATGAGTTGAGGAGACGTTTGAAGCATAGCCAAAAAACACAAATCTGCTCTATTCTTGGCAGCCAAAGATAAAGACTTGCTTGAAATTAATGGAACACCTTGATAGTAAATTCCATTTGCAATTTATCAAAGTCCTGAATAATTGGTCCCAATAATATTAGCTACTGAACACCCAAAATCCAATCACAACAAACCAATGGTAAAACAATCATATCTGTAGTAAATGACAAGTTTTGCCGGACCATTGGAATCCTTTACACATATAAGGAGCCACAAGTTGATGCCCACCACCACCAATTATGGAAATGGGTGTAATTTCTTCAAGTTCACACCCTAATTTTCTAGCAATTTCTTAATCTAAGTTATGAGTACTGGTTGAATAAGGGTTTTGACGAACATCACGACCTAGGGTGGGAATCGCCTCATTGATTATGACGTTGTGAGATCCAAGAGGTCTGAATTATGTTATAACCATGTTGGTTTGAAGAACAATGACCCTTAATTATTTTGATGATAACAAAATTATTTTATGAGAACCATTTATATTTTAATGAATATGTTTAAGTGTGCAAACTCTTTTTTATAATAGTATAAAGGATCTGTGTTGTATCATCTGATGAACAAAGAAAGATAATTCACTAATCAAGGAAAATGCATTGTGACTCTGGAAAATCAAACTCAAGTCTAACTATGATCAATGTTCTCTCAACGCGCCTCTAGTGAATATAACTAATGCAAGCCCACTCTGATAATTTTGTGTTTGGTTATCTTGGCAAACTAGTTAATCGTCTAGTCAACACTTCAAGTCAACATTTTATTAAAAGTCAACTATCTTAAGTCAATCCTCTAAGCCTATAACTTTTAAGAAGTCAACATCTCAACATCCTTTTCTCATCAAAGCTGGACTTATACACTAATTGAAGAAAGGGAATGACGTCTTCCGAAAAGGTCATCCTCTGATATTCCAGTCGTTTTAAATCAAGATACACTCAATCAATTATGAAAACGTATATGAACAAGTTTAAATTGCTGATTTAATATCTCTAAAGATTGATATGATTCATTTTTACGTGCGGATTGCATGCAATAACAACAACGAACAAAAACCCTAATAGATTTGGAGTTTCTACAGATAAAGACTTGTGATCTTCACTGCAAAATATACATGAGAAAACCAACTACAAAAATACACAACAACTTGAGCAACCATATACTATCACTTTAGTGATGATTAGGTACTTATATTCTAAGAGCATACTTTGTAACATTATCTTGTGAGAGTTATTTAGAAAAACCTTTAAACTCTTTCTTGTAACCTAGCCTAGTAGTGGTTGTTGTCCTCCAATGCTTGGCTCTACTAAGCTAAAAAAAAATAGAATACTTGAAAACAATCAATCTAACAAGTAAGGGTTCAATTTACGTATGAAAAATTTGTTGATTAGTGGATTAAATCCTTTAGGGTGACGAGACTAGACGTAGCTACCTTGTTGGTGATGAACCAAGATAAATTGGTTTTGTGTTTCTATTCTCTATCTCTTTATTTTTCTATTGCTTTATCTTAAATTTTTAGTATCTATTTTCAAGGAAACATTTTTCAAACCCCCTTTCTTGTGTTTTTCACTCTTCAATTGACATCAGAGTTCGGTCTCAGCGCTGAGCACTTAACCTTATTTTTTAATCATTTTTTTTATAATGACTAACTCTTGTGATGAAGCTATAGGTGGTAATGTTAACAGACCACCTTTGTTTGATGGAGAAAGATTCGAATACTAGAAGGACATGCTGAGAATTTTCTACATCTCAGATGATCTTGAACTCTAGGACATGGCTAAGTATGGTTGTGAGGCTCCTAAAGATGATGTTGGTGTTGAAATAACTGGAAAAAAGCTCGCCGTTGAACAAAAGAAGTACAAGATACATCATAAAGCCAAAAAAAATTATGATAAATGCAATCACCTTTAAAGAGTTTCACAAGTGCAGTAACAAATAAAGAACAAAAACATCTTTGATGCTTTATGCCTCAATTATGAAGAAGGCAAACAAGTGCAGGAAGCCAAGGCAAACATATGCTCATCAGAAAGTATTAACTTTTCTATATGGAAGAGGATGAAGACATTGAGAAAATGTTCTCTAGATTCCAAACTTTAGTCTCCGAGCTAAAGGTTCTCCAAAATAGTTACACTACAGCTGATCATGTCAAGAAAATCCTTAGAAATATACCCAATAAGTGGAAACCAAAGGTAACATCTACTCAAGAGGCTAAAGATCTTAACAAATTGACTTTGGAAGAACTAATTAATACACTCAGATCTTATGAGATTGAACTAGTTGAAGGTGAACCAAAGAAGAAGTCAAAGTCTCGTACTCTTAAGTCCATAGGTAAGAAAGCAAATTCCAAAGCTGTACAAGCTAAGGAAGACTTAGAGGAAAGTGAACTTGATGATCAGAGTGAAGACTCAGATGATGAAGAGATTTAATTCTAGTGAATGTGGAACAACAACAAGAGATCATTTCCAAGAAAATATTTAATACGATCCAAAGATAGCAAAGAAAGAGAAGAAAAATTATAGAAGAAACAAACTATTTTCTATGAATGCAAAGAACCTTGACACTTCAAATCATAATTTCCTAAGCTTTAAAAGGGAAGCTCTTAAAGGGACGATTTCATAGGAAACAAGAAATGTCTGATGGCTACCTAGGATGACTCTGATGAATCTTCTGATGAAGATGAAGAACAAGAAAACATGACTCTTATGGTAGACATTCACTCTGACAATGAATCTATTGATAATAAAATTGAGGTATTATCTGACCTTTCTCGTAATGGACCTAAAATCATGTTAAATGTTTTTTAAGCAAACATCACAATATTTCCAGAAAACTCAAAAATCTCAGAAAAGCTCATTCCATCTTAACATTCAAGTACATTACCCTTGTGATAAATTTTCAAATCATAAACAGGGAAAATCATATTCTTAAGGATAATATTCCAAAACCTTCAGAGGAAAGAGTTTGTAACATTGTTAAGTATGAAAGGACTTTTCAAGAGTTTCTTGCAAATAGCATAGACAGAAGTAAACAAGCATTTATGATCTATGGTGCTAGCAGAAACAATAGAAGAGGTATTGGTTTTCAAGAACTAGCAGAAACTTCTAAAGTTAACATATATGAATCTGTTTGTTTCTGGCTTGAAGAAAGGTTATGACAATAAATTTTTTCCTATGTTCCTTAATTGCGACACGTGAAATACGTCGTGAATATTGAACAATATCGGAGGCAAAGAAATCCGATAAGCTACAGGTCCAATTCGTGCAGAAATCTGATATGGTCCAATAAATTTCGGAGTTAATTTCTTTGATTTTATGGCTGTAACGCCCCAGATTTTTTTTTCCAAAGCAATACTTAAAAAATATTTATTTTCTTTTAGAAACAACTATAATTTTTTCTTTAGGAGTGGTTCATTATGTAATAAATTGAAGGTGCGTCTAAAAAGACTTGATATGTTTTTTTTTTAAGAATGTAATGCAATTTACTAAAATATTATTTATTTATTTATTTGCAAAGTTAATCTTTCAGTTATTAGATCGATATTCATTTACGCTCCAAAATAAAATAGATTCTCTTGAGGTGAAATTCAAAAGAAAATAGATTAACTGAAATTAATGACGATTCAATTATTTACTAGCGAATAGAAACTCACTTCCAAATTTCTATTTAAAGTTAATGATGAAGAGTAAATGACTTTACAATGTACCACAAAAAATTTATTAATACAAAACATTATTTTTAAGTAAAAGTCCCATTTTCCCACGCGCTGCACCAAACAAACATCATTCATGCAACTCTTTGAGATCATTAGTACCTAAATGTTGGTGTAAGGGGTTAGTTCATCCCACAACAAAAATTAAACCAAATAATAAATTAAAAGCCTTAAAATATAAATATAAAATCTTTTCGTAATAAAAGATTTAAATAAATTGATTCTTTAATAATTCACCAAGATGTATTAAAAGTCATAAAATGCATCTAAATAAATCAAATAGCAACTCACTGCAGAGCAAATAATTAGATCAAAATAAAAATAATAAAATGTATGCAAGATATGCATGCTCCTAAATGTATATGATCCGGATATAACCAGCCACACAGGCGTCCACACAGAAGTCACCCATACCAATGGGGAAAATTAAACCAGCCACACATGCGTCCACAAAGATGCATATGATATGTCATGAAATGATAATGATGCTCGAAATTTACAAATCACTAGCCACTTAGGCAACCACAAAGAAAATGTCATAACACGAATAACCAGCCACTTAGGCAACCACAAAGAGAGAACTATTCAAACCATAAATCACCAGCCATGTAGGCAACCACAAAGATAATAATATTTAAAACACAAATAACCAGTCACAAAAATCAACTTAATCAGGTTATCACAATTAAAAATTATAACTTTTCATCAATTCCCCCAAGACTCATATATTATTCATAAAAATCAAAACTTTAAAATGAATTAGCACAAAAATCAAAACTTTAAATTAAAAACATCCTAACAAACATATTACTCATGAGATCATAATACAAATCATAACTTGATAAATACAAAAATTGCAACTTTACATCAAATATATGACAACAAGCATATTACTCATGTTATAATAATAAAAATCAAAATTTTATAATTAAGTTTATCAAGGCAAACATATTACTCATAAAAACAAGATATTATAGTTAAATTCTTTAAGGCAAACATAAAATCAACATTTTTCTTTTAATACATCAAGACGTCATATCAATATCTTACAAACTATTAATTTAACATCTAGCCTAATCTTGCATGGGGAAAAGCCCTTACCTTAGGCGTTTTATTTCTTAACACCTCTAGATTCGCACGAAAACTAGCTCATGAGGCAATGACGAATTCAACACGGATAGACATTGGGATTTACGACTTAGAAAATTATTTTGGGAGTGTACGAACGACAAATAGGTGTGACAACAAGATAGCCTAATGGAAATGTATGAATAGAAGAAGCAGTCGTGAGATTGTTAAAATAAGGGGGTTTCAATAGCTATTTACGTTGCAATATTACCATTGATTTCTTGTCTAAAATTGAAGTGCACTTAATTCCAAAATTATGCTACCAATGGTTACTATTTCTTTAATTTTATTAGGTTGTTACAAAGCCAATTGAAATCATGTGTATTTATGTGTATGAGTTAATTAGGATTAACTAATAGAGTTCACCCTATATTGTAGGATGTCACACCACCCTTTTAATTAAATAAATAAATTAGAAAGTGTCACATCACCTTTTTAATTTTTTTATCCAATAGTTACGAAACCAAAAATTGCATAGAATAATTTTTGTAGAGCATTAAAATAAAATCATAATTTTGGTTTAAAAGAGAAGAATGCATCAGATATAAAAAATGAGAGTAGTCTTTTTTGTTGTCCTCTCTTAATTGCACAAAAACTCATTATTAAATTTATAACCATTCTTTAAAAAATGAATTAAATGTGTTAAGAATGAGGGAATCTACATTATTTCATCTCTTAATTGGTTGAGACAAGTACATAAGCTCTACATTATGTCAAGACAACACCATTAATTGCCATAAAATCTCGTCATTAAGGAGAGTAAAAGAATGAATCACTATTTTTTTTTATACTAAAGATGAATTGACCAAAAATATTTTTAAACACTTATACTGAGTTTTACTAACTCTACTATCTCCTAAATTGAATAATTATTTGGTCAAAAATAAAACTAACAAACAATATAACTTCTATAAATTATAATTTAATTAAATAATTCAACTAATATTTTATCAACTAAAAAAATCAAGCAAAACAAGAATATCACATGTCACACATAACAAAATAAAATAGACATATCTCACACATCAATTTCATGATTATCGAAACTAATCCAATAAATAAAAGGCACAATAGTCCATTTAGGAAATAATCACATCATAAATCATCCCCATGTAATTATCACACCAAAACAATTAAATATAAATAAAGATTGTAATTATTCAGGTAAAATTGAGGATGATAAAATTTAATTTAATTTATTTATTCATAGAATAATTATTAATTAAATAAATCATGACAATTACTAAAAAGACACATATATAATATATATGAAAATATTGGGGTGTTACAATGGCTCTGCCAACTCCAGTCGTAGGTGCGACTCTCATAAACACATGGTCACTCTGCTCGAAATCTAAAGGTCTGTGACGCTTGTCCGCATAACTCCTTTGACGATGTTGTGATACCTTCATTTACTCTTTTATCTTCTTGACCTTATCTATAGTCTTTTGCTCATCTCAGGTCCTAAAATCATACTCTCACCATCCATATACCAGCACAAAGGCGTTTGACACTTGCGTCCATACAGAGCCTCATAGGGTGCCATTCCAATACTTGCGTGAAAACTATTGCTGTAGGTAAACTCAATCAATAGCAGTACATCATCCCAGCTTCCTCTATCATCTAGTACACATGGTCTCAATAAATCTTCCAAGGACTTATTCATCCTCTCACTCTGTCTGTCCGTTTGCGGATGGTATGCTGAACTCAATCTTAGTTTTGTTCCCAACGCTCCATGCAACGTTCCCTAAAAGTGCGATGTGAATTTCGGGTCTGGGTCTGATACAATACTCGATGGTACTCCGTATAATTTCACAATCTCAACAATGTAGATCTCTGTTAGCTTATCTACCTTATAGATGGTCCTTATTGGTAAAAAGTGTGCGAATTTAGTTAATCGATCCACTATCACCCAAATAGAATTGTTCTTTTTCCTTCAAAAGAGGCAAAAAAAAGGTAGAGTTTCACATTTCAGTATTTTTGTCTGATGACAAAAGAGGGAGAAAGATATTTGATAAAGTGGAGAGAAAATGATACTAAGACTTAGGGGGAGTCAAAGAAATATAAAGAAAAGTTGTTATCAAAAATACAAGTTTTGTCATCATCAAAAAGGGAGAGATTGGTGGAACCAAGTTGGTTTTACATTTAGAGTTTTGATGTTAACAAAAGTATTTTATGAGAACAATATATCTGACTTAAAAGAGTTTGAAAGAAGATTCATGTTTTTGAAGAAAATCTAAAATAAGATTTGATTCAAATTTATAATTGAAGAAAATCTTTGAGCCAGTTGAAAAAAAAATATGGTCAAGATTTGAAGAAGATTTGATCAACATTTAATTGAAGATTTGAATAATATTTTATCAACATTTAATGAAAATTTGAAGAATATTTGATCTACATTTAATGAAGATTTGAAGAATATTTGATCAACATTTTAAAGAAGATTTGAAGAATATTTGATCAACATTTAATGAAGATTTGAAGAATATTTGATTTGAAGAATTTACAAAGTCAATCTACACAAAATAGGAACAGAATCATTCTGAAGAATTTACAAAGTCAATCTACACAAAATAGGAACAGAATCAATTTGAAGAATTTACAAACTCAATCTAAACAAGATACAATTCAGAATTAAATAAAGACTAAATTAAAGCTCAAATTTTTACTATAAATAGACACTCAAGGCTGAAGGAGAAAAGTATCGAAAAGCAGAAAAGAGTAACTCAAGCTCAAAGTTCTCAATTCATCTTAGAGTTCTAAGAGAGAAACACTTGTTCAGGTTAGAAATATTTTTTGAGTGTTCTTTTCTTAAAGTGTGAGAGTTATTATTATTATTATTATTATTATTATTATTATCAGCTTTGTTAGAAGCAACTACTCAAGTTTCAATCTCTTGTATCCAACCCGATAGTGGTTTAGTTCCTTCTTCAATCTGAGGTTGTCAGGTTGTTAGGAGAAGACTTGGCTTGTAGGGTCAAGGTGGTTAGTTCCTCAAAACTCTGGGTTGTCAGGCTGTTTGGGAAGACTGGCTTGGAGGGTTAGGTGCTTTGTAATTCAAGGTTTTTGAATTAGTGGATTAAAGCCTTCTAAATGACGGGACTGGATGTAGCCAAGTTAGTGGTGAACCAGGATAATTCTACGCGTCAAATTATTTATGCTTTTATTGCTTGCTGCCTCTAAATCCGATTCCTTCTACTCCAAGTAAGTCACCAAAACCAAACTAATTTTTAATTATTTATAAATTATCAAAAAGTTATCAACTTTGTGCATCAGAGCTCGGTCTCAAGGCTGAGCACTTTACAGTGTTTGAGAAAAGATCTAAGGATTCAATATGTCTGGATTTAGTGAAGAAGCTGCTGAAGGAAATATCAATAGACCACCTCTGTTTGATGGAGAACATTTTGAGTATTGGAAAGATAGGCTGAGAAGTTTCTATATTTCACAAGATCCTGAACTTTGGGACTTGGTGGAAGATGGTTATATTGCTCCGAAGAATACTATTGGTATTGAAATTCCAAGAAAGGAGATGAATGCTGATCAGAAGAAGATGTACAAGATGCATCATAAGTCCAGAACATTCATGATAAATGCAATCACCTTCAAGGAGTTTGACAAGTGCACCAACAAAGAGACAACAAAGAGTATTTATCATAGTCTTATTCTAACCTATGAAGGAAGCAAGCACGTTCAAGAAGCAAAGGCCAACCTCCTAGTCAAAAAGTATGAGTTGTTCAAGATGGAAGAAGATGAAGACATTGAAACAATGTTTTCTAGATTCCAGACCCTGGTCTCAGGATTAAAGGTACTTGAGAAGAGTTATACTACTGTTGATCATGTGAAGAAAATTCTTAGGAGTCTGACAAGTAAGTAAAGACCTAAGATCACTGCCATTCAGGAAGCAAAGGATCTGAGTACTCTAAAGCTGGAAAAATTAATCAGCTCTCTCAGATCACATGAAATTGAGCTTGAAAAAGATGAGACCAAGAAGAAGAACAAGACTCTGGCCTTGAAATCTAAGCAGAAGAAGGTTCTAAAGGCAACATCAGAATCAGAGGATAATGGTTCAGATAATTAGAATCTGAACTCAGAGGAAGAGGAGATTGCTTTCATATCCAGAAAAGTTCGAAAGATGTGGCACAACAGAAAGAAGAAATTTCCCCAAAGATATTCCAAGCAATCTAATAGAGGGAATGATTATAAATATGACAAGAAAAACATCATTTGCTATGGATGCAATGTACCTGGACATATCAAGTCAGAATTTTCAAATATGGAGAAAGAGAAACACAAAAGGAAAGATTCCAGACCCAAGAAGAAGAGTATGATGGCTACATGGGATAATTCTGAGGAATCCTCTGACGATGAACAAGAAGATTTGGGTATGATGGCTCATACCAACTCTACCTCTGGATCCAACACAGATTCTGACACTGGAGGTGAATCAACAGATGAAGAAATTGAGGTATTTTTTGAATTTACTCGATCTGATTTTGTTACTGCTATAAATGATTTTTTAAAAAGGAATCACAAATTATATTTAAAAATGACAACACTTAGTAAAGAAAATACAAATCTAATTGAAAATGTTAATGTTTTAAAAATCAAAGTACTGAATTTAAAACAGAAAATACAAATGTGAAAACTGATATTATTGAACTTAAAATAGAGAATGCAAATCTGAAAACTGATATTACTAAACTTAAGACAGATAATGCAACTCTAAAAACTGATATTACTGAATTTAAAACAGAAAATACAAATCTGAAAACTGATATTACTGAACTTAAAATAAAGAATGCAAATATGAAAACTGATATTACTGAACTTAAGACATATATTGCAACTCTGAAAAGTAATTATAGTTCCACATCAATTAAAAATACCACATGTAACTCTAATAAGCATGAAGAAGTATTTCCAGATTTTATTAATAATGGTATGGAAAGAAGCAAGTATGCATCTATGATTTATGGGGTTAGTAGGAATGGTATAAGAGGAATAGGATATCAAGAAAAAGTAATTGAATCTAAGTTTATTCCCTCTGATGATTTATGTACTATTTGCTTTAAGAAAGGTCACACTAAAATATCTTGTCCTATGCTAACCACATGGAAAGACAAGAAATCTTTAAGATCTAACAAACCAGGACCCAACCAAATTTGGGTACCAAAAGATAAAATTGTTTATGTTGCAGATGTTCTAAGCAATCAAATTGAAACACCAGTCATGGTGCCTGGTGAATGGATGCTTGCAATATATGAAGGCAAAAAGGTCTATGTTCCAAGACTTAACAAACAGAAGCCAACTGACTCTGGTGGAAGAAGGATTGGTCAACACAATACCTATCAGAACCAGAACCAAATGATGAACCAGAAATATCAGAGAAATCACACATATCAACAAAATCAAAACTGGCAGAGAAATCATACATATCAACATAACTGGAACAACCAGAAGAATCAGAATTGCCATAAGAGAAACCCGATACATCAACAAAAACAGAAGTGGCAGATTAAAAGTCAGAATCAGGAGACATCTTTTAACACTCCAATCAAATTCATTAAGACTACAAACCTGGATGGAAATTCAAATCCCTTCATCCAGACTCTCTAATATGAGAATATGCAAACTCAGAATTTGAAAACCAGAAAAGAAGAACTAAGAGGGTTTTCATAGTGAAACCGAAATTGTTAACATATAGGTGATATTTTTCTTTAAATTTAATTATTGTCTAATATTATGTGTACTGTGATAACAAGAAGCATGATCATAAAAATCAAAGCTAGATAAGTATTTTGTAGGTTCTCAAGAATTTAAGAGGAATGATGCTTGGGATCTAGTACCTAGACCAAAGAAGAACATTATTGGAACCAAATGGGTTTTCATAAACCAGTGAAGTGGTCAAAAACAAGGCAAGACTTGTCACAAAAAGGCTACACTCAACAAAAAGGCATTGATTACACTGAGACATTTGTTCTAGTGGTCAGGTTAGAAGCTATTTGTATTCTACTTTCTTTTGCTGCAAATAATAACATTACATTATTTCAAATGGATAGTAAAAGTGATTTTCTAAATGATTATATAAATGAAGAAGTTTATGTTAAACAACCCTTAGGTTTTGAAATTTCTAAATTTCCAAATCATGTTTTTAAACTTAGGGAAATCTATGTATGACCTAAAACAAGCACCTAGTGCATGGTATGATAGACTTAGTAACTTCTTGCTTAAAAATAACTTTGAAAGAGGACAAGTTGATAATACACTCTTTAGATGACATTCTTATTATTCAAATTAATGTTGATGACATTATTTTTGGATCTACTAATGGCACTCTTTGCCAAGAATTTTCTAAATTGATGCAGCTTGAATTTCAGTTAAGTATGATGGGAGAACTTAAGTTCTTCTAATGGATACAAATTCAACAAAGTAAAAAGGGTATATACATTCATCAAACTAAATATACAAAAGAGCTTCGTAGGAAGTATAAGATGAATGATTGCAAACCTATGGCTACACCAATGCACCCTACTTGTTCACTTGAAAAAGATGATTCATGCGAAAAAGTTGACCAAAAACCTATAGAGGAATGATAGGATCCCTACTTTACCTTACCGCTTTCAGACCTGACATCATATTTAATGTGCAAGATTTCAAGTTAACCCTAGTGAATCACATTTAAATGTTGATACCTAAAAGGCACTACCAACCTTACCTTGTTCTACAAGAAATCTCATAAGTACAAACTGAGTGGATACTGTGATTTTGATTATGCTGGAGATAAACTTGATATAAAGAGCACCAGTGGCAACTGCACATTTTTAGGTGACAACTTAATACCTTGGTCAAGTAAGATATAAAACACCGTTGCAATGTCAACAACAGAGGCTGAGTACATTTCAGCAGCTGGCTGCAGTTCTCAACTACTTTGGATGAAACATCAACTTGAAGACTACAACATCCTAGAAACCAACATTCTCATCTATTGCGGTAACACTTCTGCCATTTGTCTAGCCAAAACCCCTATCTTACATTCTAGAGCTAAACACATGGAGATCAAACACCACTTCATTAGGGACTTTGTTCAAAAATGGGTACTAAACATTCAACTTGTAGACACTGAACACCAATGGGCTGACATATTAACCAAACCACTACGTGAAAATAGATTTGACTTCATCAAGAAAAACCTAAACCTTACCTTCATACCTGACTGATGTTGTGATCACTTCAAAGTAGTTTAGTTTTACTCTAGTTATTATATTTTCTTATATTATGTTATAAGAAAAAAAAGAAAAAAAAGAGAAAAAAAAGAGAAAAAAGAGAAAAAAAAGA
>JBBPBP010000004.1:35239032-35256975 GCA_037974735.1 Cicer chorassanicum
AAAAGAGAAAAAAAAAAAAAGAGGAAAAAAAAGGTAGAGTTTCACATTCAAGTCTTTTTGTCTGATAACAAAATGGGGAGAAAGATATTTGATAAAGTGGAGAGAAAATGATACTAAGACTTAGGGGGAGTCAAAGAAATATAAAGAAAAGTTGTTATAAAAAATACAAGTTTTGTCATCATCAAAAAGGGAGAGATTGGTGGAACCAAGTTGGTTTTACATTTATAGTTTTGATGTTAACAAAAGTATTTTATGAGAACAATATATTTGACTTAAAAGAGTATGAAAGAAGATTCATGTTTTTGAAGAAAATCTAAAATAAGATTTGATTCAATTTTATAATTGAAGAAAATCTTAAATAAGATTTGATTCAAAATTATATTTTGATGAAAATCTAAAATAAGATTTGATTCAAATTTATAATTGAAGAAAATCTTTGAGCAAGTTGAAAAGAAAATATGGTCAAGATTTGAAGAAGATTTGGTCAACATTTAATTGAAGATTTGAATAATATTTTATCAACATTTAATGAAAATTTGAAGAATATTTGATCTACATTTAATGAAGATTTGAAGAATATTTGATCAACATTTTAAAGAAGATTTGAAGAATATTTGATCAACATTTAATTAAGATTTGAAGAATATTTGATTTGAAGAATTTACAAAGTCAATCTACACAAAATAGGAACAAAATCATTCTAAAGAACTTACAAAGTCAATCTACACAAAATAGGAACATAATCAATTTGAAGAATTTACAAACTCAATCTAAATAATATATAATTTAGAATTAAATAAGGACTAAATTGAAGCCCAAATTTTCACTATAAATAGACTCTCAAGGCTGAAGGAGAAAATTATCGAAAAGCAGAAAAGAGTAACTCAAGCTCAAAGTTCTCAATTCATCTTAGATTTTAAAGAGAGAAACACTTGTTCAGGTTAGAAATATTTTATGACGTTCTTTTCTTAAAGTGTGAGAGTTATTATTATTATTATCAGCTTTGTTAAAAGCAACTACTCAAGCTTCAATCTCTTGTATCCAACCCGATAGTGGTTTAGTTCCTTCTTCAATCTGGGGTTGTCAGGTTGTTAGGAGAAGACTTGGCTTTTCCTAACATAGTTGACCTTCACCCTTGCCTGACAATTAATCATTTCGAAGATCTTTTCCACTTCTTGAATCCACTGATCAGCTTTTTCTAGGCTCTCATCTCTCATCACCATTGAACTTTGGAGGATTGTAACGACGAAAATCTTCCAATCCCCTTGACTCAGCAGCACGGATCTCTCTTTTCCTTTTCTCCAGATCACGCAAAGTATTTGCCATGTTATTCATTGCTTTAGCCATTTGGTCATCCCTATTGACGTTCACTCTTGCAGCGTCGTTTCTTCTTGGAGGCATGGTTTCCTTCAAAACTCAAGAAGAAATCTTAACACCACTTAGAATACTTCCAAAATAGAGTCCCTATATGCAAACTAAAAATTTGGAAATAGTCCTTACCTTCATTGTAGCTTTTACAACGTTTTCGCTACCGCGATCAATTACGGCGAAAAAATCTCGTTCGCGTCGACACCTCGAAAATTAGCTCACTAGCACCGTAGTGTAGAGAGGAGCAACTTTCCCTCCTAACACTTCTCGTTAGATCTAGAAGATAAATGGAGGTTTGTGTTTTGTTGTTTTGGTTTTTTTTTTTTAAAACAGAAGAAAGACAGAGAAGAAGTTCGCGAGGCCTGGAAAAATGGTTTCAGCTTTTCTGATTCCTTCCTGTTTTGCTTACACTAACAATATATATTATTATTATTAAAACCAAACCACAAATATCTAAATACTCTTACACATATCACTTCACTCACATCTCAATCTATTTATCCTCGTCGCAACTCAATTGGCAGATGAATTTATCAGGAATGAGTGATATTTTAAAAAAAAATGTCTGGTATTAAATTCTTCGTAACATAAATATATTATTCCCCGACAAATAATTTTAATTAGGTCTCAAAATACATACATACATATATATATATATATATATATATATATATATATTAAACATATTACAAACTCTAACAAAATATGTTTTTGGTACGTAATTCACAAAATAAAATAAAATTGGCTAAATGCCTCAACAATTCAACACAAAATACACTAAAATTGCATAAATTAGAATTTAAAATTAAGGGTCTTACAGAAGTGGCCCGAAACAAAGTTAGACATGTATCTCAAGGCTAAAGTCAACAAAAAGGTATTGGTTACATTGAAATCTTTGCCCATGTGGCAAGGTTAGAGGCAATCAGGATTTTACTTTCATATGTAGCTTTTAATAAAACTGGTTATATAAAATGGATGTGAAAAGGGCATTTTTAATTGGTTATATAAACAACTATGTTAAACAACTTCCTATCTTTGAAGATAATAAAATTCCTGGCTTTGAAGATAATAAAATTCCAAACTATTTTTTAAACTGAAAAAATATCTATATGGTCTTCAACAAGCTCCAAGGGCTTGGTATGATAGACTAAATAGTTTTCTTTTGAAAAATGATTTTGAAAGAGGTCAGGTAGACACTATTTTGTTTAGAAAATCATCTAAAAATGATCGTCTCATTTTCCAAGTTTATGTTGATGATATAATTTTTTATTCTACTAATGTTAAGTTATGTCAAGTGATGTAACTAAATATCACTAGAAAAGGGGTTGAATAGGGATTTTGGTGTTTAAAATGTTTTAATGAGTTTTCAATTGTTGACCTCTCTGAGAGGATGCGATCTCAAGAACAGAAATTCAAACCTTTAAATATGAGCAGAATAAAAGCGAGGATAGTATAGAGAGAGAGAGAGAGAGAGAGAGAGAGAGAGAGAGAGAGAGAGAGAGAGAGAGAGAGACAGAGAGAGATGTTGGAACCAAGTTGGTTTTACATTTAGAGTTTTGATGTTAACAAAAGTATTTTATGAGAAGAATATATTTGACTTCAAAGAGTATGAATGAAGATTCATGTTTTTGAAGAAAATCTAAAATAAGATTTGATTCCAAATTATAATTGATGAAAATCTAAAATAAGATTTGATTCAAATTTATAATTGAAGAAAATCTAAAATAAGATTTGATTCAAATTTATAATGCATGAAAAATCTAAAATAAGATTTGATTCATATTTATAATTGAAGAAAATCTTTGACCAAGTTGAAAACAAAATATGGTCAAGATTTGAAGAAGATTTGAAGAAGATTTGAATAATATTTGAAGAAGATTTGAAAAATATTTGAAGAAGATTTGAAGAATATTTGAAGAAGATTTGAAGAACATTTCAAAAATATTTGAAGAAGATTTGAAGAATATTTGAAGAATATTTGATCAACATTTAATTGAAGATTTGAAGAATTTACAAAGTCAATCTACACAAAATAGGAACAGAATCATTCTGAAGAATTTACAAAGTCAATCTACACAAAATAGGAACATAATCAATTTGAAGAATTTACAAACTCAATCTAAAGAGGATACAATTCAGAATTAAATAAGGACTAAATTGAAGCCCAAATTTTCACTATAAATAGACACTCAAGGCTGAAGGAGAAAAGTATCAAAAAGCAGAAAAGAGTAGAAGAACTCAAGCTCAAGATTTCAAAATCATCTTAGAGTTCAAAGAGAGAAACACTTGTTTGAATAAGAAATATTTTTTGAGTGTTCTTTTCTTAAAGTGTGAGAGTTATTATTATAATCAACTTTGTTAGAAGCAACTACTCAAGTTTCAATCTCTTGTATCCAACATGATAGTGGTTTAGTTCCTTCTTCAATCTGGGGTCGTCAGGTTGTTAGGAGAAGACTTGGCTTGTAGGGTCAAGGTGGTTAGTTCCTCAAAATTCTGGGGTTGTCAGGCTGTTTGGGAAGATTGGCTTGGAGGGTCAGGTGCGTTGTAATTCAAGGTTTTTGAATTAGTGGATTAAAGCCTTCTGAATGAAGGGACTGGATGTAGCCAAGTTAGTGGTGAACCAGGATAATTCTACGCGTCAAATTATTTATGCTTTCATTGATTGTTGCCTCTAAATTCGATTGCTTCTACTCCAAGTAAGTAACCAAATCCAAACTAATTTTTAATGATTTATAAATTATCAAAAAGGTATCAACTTTGTGCAAATACAATTCAAATCCCCTTCTCGTATTCGCACCTTCAATTGGCATCAGAGCTCGGTCTCAAGGCTGAGCACTTTACAGTGTTTGAGAAAAGATCCAAGGGTTCAATATGTCTGGATTTACTAAAGAAGCTGCTGGAGGAAATATCAACAGACCACCTCTATTTGATGGAGAACGTTTTGAGTATTGGAAAGACAGACTGAGAAGTTTCTATATTTCACAAGATCTTGAACTTTGGGACTTGGTGGAAGATGGTTATATTGCTCCGAAGAATAAAGATGGTATTGAAATTCCAAGAAAGGAGATGAATGCTGATCAGAAGAAGATGTACAAGATGCATCATAAGTCCAGAACATTCATGATAAATGCAATCACCTTCAAGGAGTTTGACAAGTGCACCAACAAAGAGACAGCAAAGAGTATTTATGATAGTCTGATTCTAACCTATGAAGGAAGCAAGCAAGTTCAAGAAGCAAAGGCCAACCTCTTAGTCAAAAAGTATGAGTTGTTCAAGATGGAAGAAGATGAAGACATTGAAATAATGTTTTCCAGATTCCAGACACTGGTATCAGGATTAAAGGTACTTAAGAAGAGCTATACTACTGCTGATCATGTGAAGAAAATTCTTAGGAGTCTGACAAGTAAGTGGAGACCTAAGATCACTGCCATTTAGGAAGCAAAAGATCTGAATACTCTAAAGCTAGAAGAATTAATCAGCTTTCTCAGATCACATGAAATTGAGCTTGAAGAAGATGAGCCCAAGAAGAAGAACAGGACTCTGGCCTTGAAATCTAAGCAGAAGAAGGTTCTAAAGGCAACAGCAGAATCAGAGGATGATGATTCAGATGATCAGAATGAAGACTTAGAGGAAGAGGAACTGGCGTATATAAGCAGAAAAGTTCAGAAGATGTGGCACAACAGAAAGAGAAATTTCCCCAAAGATATTCCAAGCAATCTAACAGAGGAAATGATGATAAATATGACAAGAAAAGCATCATCTGCTATGGATGAAATGAACATGGACATATCAAGTCAAAATGTCCAAATATGGAGAAAGAGAAACACCAAAGGAAAGATTCCAGACCCAAGAAGAAGAGTATGATGGCTACATGGGATATATCTGAGGAATCCTCTGACGATGAATAAGTAGATTTGGGTATGATGGCTCATACCAACTCTAACTCTGGATCCAACACAGATTCTGACTCTGGAAGTTAATCAACAGATGAAGAAACTGAGGTATTTTCTGAATTTAATCGATCTGATTTAATTACTGCTATAAATGATTTTTTAAATATTAATCACAAATTGTCTTTAAAATTGAAAACACTTAGGAAAAAAAATACAAATCTAACTGAAAATATTAACGTTTTAAAAAATGAAAATACTGAATTTAAAACAGAAAATACAAATCTGAAAACTAATATTACTGAACTTAAAATAGAGAATGCAAATCTGAAAACTGATATTACTGAACTTAAGACAGATAATGCAACTCTGAAAACTGATATTATTGAAGTTAAAACAGAAAATGCAAATCTGAAAACTAATATTGCTGAACATAAGGCTGAAAATCTAACTCTTAAAAGTAATTATAGTTCCACATCAATTGAAAATCCCACATGTAACTCTGATAAACATGAAGAAATATTTCAATATTTTATTGATAATGGTATGGAAAGAAGCAAGTATGCATCTATGATTTATGGGGTTAGTAGGAATGGCAAAAGAGGAATAGGATTTCAAGAAAAAGTAATTGAATCTAAGATTATTCCCTTTGATGATTTATGTATTATTTGCTATAAGAAAGGTCACAATAAAATATCTTGTCCTATGCTAACCACATGGAAAGACAAGAAATCTTTAAGATCTAACAAACCAGGACCCAACCAAATTTGGGTACCAAAAGATAAAATTGTTTATGTTGCAGATGTTCTAAGCAATCAAATGGAAACACCAGTCATGGTGCCTGGTCAATGGATGCTTGCAATATATGAAGGCAAAAAGGTCTATGTTCCAAGCTCTACCAAACAGAAGCCAACTGACTCTATTGGAAGAAGGAATGGTCAACACAATACTTATCAGAACCAGAACCATACGATGAATCAGAAACATCAGAAACATTTGGAGTGTCAACATACTCAAAACTGGCAGAGAAATCACACATATCAATAGAACTGGAACTACCATAAGAATCAGAATTACCATAAGAGAAACCCGATACATCAGCAGAAACAGAAGTGGCAGATTAAAAGTCAGAATCAGGAGACTTCTTTGAACACTCCAATCAAATTCATGAAGACTACAAACCTGGATGGGAATTCAAATCCCTTCATCCAGACTCTCTAATCAGAGAATATGCAAACTCAGAATCTGAAAACCACAAAAGAAGAACTAAGAGGGTTTTCATAGTGAAACTGAAACTGTTAACATATAGGTGATATCTTTCTTTAAATTTAATTATTTTCTAATATTATGTTTACTGTGATAACAAGAAGCTTGATCATAAAAATCAAAGCTAGATAAGTATTTTGCAGGTTCTCAAGAATTTAAGAGGAATGATGTTTAGGATCTAGTACCTAGACCAGCGAAGAACATTATTGGAACCAAGTGGGTTTTCAAAAACAAGCTAATTGAAAAAGGTGAAGTGCTTGCTCCCTTTTATAGAGTCCTTGTGTTGTTCTTCCATGTGTCAAACATCTTTATGACCATTGGAAGACTTGATCAAAAGGTCCAAGGTCTCTTTGCTTAATTACATAAATGCCATCCAGCTGTCTTTGGACAGATGCAGTCCATCCTCGGCCATGAGGTACAAACCTCCTAGGTACTTGGTCTTTTTTACTTTTTCATTCTCCAAGACATGCAAGGCTATTTCTTTGACTGTGTGAGCTACAGCCGCCTGAAAGTTGTAATACCAAGTTGATTTCAACTTTTGAGAATGATGTGACAATTGATCTAACCTTTTACCTAGTACTGGTTGTCCTCGTACCCAGTACTACCCATCCTCGTACTAGATCAAATCGGCTTTCTGACCTCTTTGAATAATGTGCTTTATTTGGTCATTCTTGAGTACTGTTTTGAATTCTCAACATGATTAAAAATCATGGTTACTGTGCTTAATGAATATTATACATTTAGGAGGTCATCCTCTCATAGATTCATCCATCCTCCAGTTTGCAAACTTGGTGGTATTAAGTCAGATTTTCCTTCTTTTAGTCTTTAAGATGAATAACCTGTTTTCTACTATAAATCCACTCAAGAGCACATATTAGTCATGAATCACAATCATAATCTCTTAAGTAATTTTGTTATCATTAAAATCATTTGAGAGAGATTTTGTCTCAATAATCTCCCCCTTTTTGATGATGACAAAATTCTTTAGATTATGATTTTAAATATGAGAACATGATGAGATAAAATGTTTATGCTCCCCCTGAATCAAATGAGTAATCTTTTTAAAAAATTTAACAAACATTACTCCCCTGAATATATGCCAAAGATTTGAAACAGAGATAAGAAAGTAGATCCATAAAGATACTTCATGTTAATGTTAATGATATTACAAAAGATTGATCAAACAACATAAACATTGATTAGCAAAACATAGGCAATTCAAAATATTCATCTTAAACAAACAGAGAAAAAATAACAGCAAGAAGATCATAATTTGTCTCCCCTTGAATTTGGCAGCAGCAAAAAATAGGAATCACAAGGTTACTCAAAGGAGGATGGCTCGTCAGACGAGGATGAAGGTGAAGGGAGGTTGAAGCGGTAAGACAGAAGGATGACCTCCTGGGGTTGATACTATGGTTGGAGACCCACTCCAAGAGGAGGGTAAATGATCAGAGTTTTGGAGTGATAAGAGTGGTTTGGATGTTTTATCAAAGAATTTGAAGGATTTTGTAGCCATTGAAAATGAGTTATTAGGCATTCATTAGGGGTTAGTGAAGGTTTGAAGTTCCAAGAGTATCCGTTTTGCATTTAATGCTCATTGGAAAAAGATGTATAGGAGAGAGAGAGAGAGAGAGAGAGAAAGAGAGAGAGAGAGAGAGAGAGAGAGAGAGAGAGAGAGCAATAAGAAACGTGCAACAGAGGTCTTTTCACTTTCTGAATTTTTGGTTCATCCTCATATTTGAAGGAGGATGTTGTTTTTTAAAAACTCATACATAAGGACGACAAAAAAAATAAAAAATAGAAAATAAAATAAAACAAAATAAAATAAAATAAAATAAAAAGATAAAAAAAAAATATAAGGAATAGAAAAATAAGAGGAAAAAATTTCTTAACCAATTTTATTCAGAGATTGATGCATGGGTAACAACAAACAGTTTTTCTAAAATAAATTCAAATTGATCCTTCTGAAGAGGTTGGACACGTAACCGTTGGAGAAGGAGGAGGTAGTAGGTGGTTATGATTGGCTAGGCTGGCGTGGAGGTGGCAGTTGTGGCAATAAATGTTGGACGGAAGAGGAGGCGTGTGCATTAAATGCTGGACGGAAGCCGTATGCGTATTAAATGTTGGACGGAAACCAAGGAGGTCGCGCCACACAGGTTGGCCAATGGAAGAGGAGGCGTGTGCAGCCTTGTCTAACAAGACAAGAGGGAGTTACACCAAAATGGACATTGTATCCTCTGGTGTCTTGCAATCCTCTCAACTTTTGGCTTATTTTTAAAGATTAGATTTGATCTTTCAGCAGAAATTGACAAATAAAAATTAAACAATCAAAATAAGAGAAATACAACTATGGTACAATGGTTAAAACAATTAATCAATTAATTTTAGACAAATTAATGATGGAGAGTTTTTCTAATATATTTTTGAACCGATCCTCTTGGAGAGGTTTGGTAAAAATATCTGCCAACTGATTTTTAGTGTCAATGAAAATCAGTTTTATATCCCTTTTTTGAACATGGTCTCTTATAAAATGATGTTTAATTTCAATGTGCTTAGATCTAGAATGTTGAATTGGATTTTTTGAAAGATTTATAGCACTTGTATTATCACAGAGGATGAGAATTTTTGCGTACCTTAGAGAGTAATCCTCTAGTTGATTTTTTATCCATAGTAATCCGCTTCTGTAGTTGATAGAGCAATGGTACATTGTTTTTTGCATGACCAACTTATTAGAGATTTGCCAAGAAATTGGCAAGCTCCACTTGTGCTCTTCCTTTCAACTTTGTCTCCCGCATAGTCAACATCACAATAAGCCATGAGATCAAGATTTGAACTTTTCTTATACCAAATTCCCAGATCGATTGTGCAAACAAGGTATCTCAAGATTCTTTTGACTGCTGCAAGATGAGATTCTTTGGGAGAGGATTGAAACCTTGCACAAAGACCTATAGCAAAGACTATGTCAGGTCTACTAGCTGTTAAGTATAATAAGGATCCAATCATCCCTCTATACTCTTTCTCAGATATTGGAGTTCCTTCCATTCTTTGTGAGGCATGGAGGATGGGTGAATAGGAGTACCCATACTCTTGGCTGAACTCATGTTATATTTGTTACGAAGATCTTTGGTGTATTTTTCTTGTGAGATGAAAATACCATCTTCTAGTTGTTTGATTTGTAATCCAAGAAAGAATTTTAATTCACCCATCATACTCATCTCAAACTCACTTTGCATGAGATTGGAGAAATCTTCACACATCTTTTCATTTGTGGATCCAAATATTATGTCATCCACATATATTTAAACAATCAACAAATCTTCTTTAAATGTTTTCTTGAAAAGAGTGGTATCAATCTGTCCTCTTACGAATCCATTCTCTTTAAGAAAAGAACTCAACCTCTCGTACCAAGCTCGAGGATCTTGCTTTAATCCATAAAGAGCTTTTGAGAGTTTGAACACATGGTTGGGCTTCTTTTCATCCACAAATCTAGGAGGTTGTTTAACATATACCTCCTCATTTAGAAAACCATTCAAAAAGGCACTTTTCACATCCATTTGGTATAGTTTGATACCTTTATGAGTGGCATATGCTAGGAGGATTCTTATAGCTTCAAGTCTAGCAACCGGTGCGAATGTTTCATCATAATCAATTCCTTCCTGTTGGTTGTAGCCTTGTGCCACTAGTCTTGCTTTATTTCTTATGACCTCTCCATCCTCATTCAGTTTGTTTCTAAATATCCATTTAGTTCCAATGATGGATTTTTCAAGTGGAAGAGGTACAAGATCCCATACTTGGTTTCTTTCAAATTGTGATAGTTCCTCCATCATGACTTCAACCCATGATTTGTCACAAATTTCTTGATCGATCGTTTTGGGTTCAACTTGTGATATCATGGCCATGTTGGCTGCATTTACTCTTAGAGATTATCTGGTGCTTACACCATCAGCCGTGTTTCCAATGATTAGATCTGGAGGATGATGTGTAATTGTCTTCCATCCTCTTGGAGGTTGTTGAGAGGTTGGATCAGATTCATCCTCTTCATTTGGCCTGAGTACTTTAGAGGGTGAAGGTTCATCTTCTTCAAATTTATCAATTTTTTCTAAACACAAGTCATCAAACTCATCAAAAATAACATGCATGGATTCCTCCACAGTTTGAGTCCTAAGATTATATATTCTATAACCTTTTGACGAATTGAAGTATCCCAAAAATATACCTTTGTCAGATTTTGGATCAAACTTTCCCAAATTTTCTTTATTATTTAGAATGTAGCAATAACATCCAAATATATGAAAATAAGAAATGTTTGGTTTTCTACCTTTCCATAACTCATATGGAGTTTTGTTTAAAAATTTTCTGATGGATACACGATTTGAAACATAACATGCAGTGTTGATAGCTTCGACCCAAAAATATTTTTCAATGTTGGCTTCATTTAAGATGGTTCTAGCCATTTCTTACAACGTTCTATTTTTCCTTTCAACAACTCCATTTTGTTGAGGAGTTCTTGGGAAAGAAAAATTATGAGAAATTCCATTTTCATCAAAAAGATTTTTAAATTATTCATTTTCAAAGTCACCTCCATGGTCACTTTTCACGGGGATAATTCTTGATCCCTTTTCATTTTGGATCTTTTTACAAAAATAATGAAAAGCCTCAAAGGCTTCATTTTTATGTTTTAAAAGTAAGACCCATGTAAAACGTGAGAAGTCATCAACAATTACAAATCCGTATCTTTTTCCACTAAGACCTTGAGTTTTGATAGGACCAAAGAGGTCAATATGAAGTAGCTCAAGAGGATGATTTGTTGAAACAATATTTTTAGAGTGAAAGCTACTTTTAACTTGTTTTCCTTTGGCACAAGCTTCACAAACTTTGTCTTTCTCAAACTCAATTTATGGAAGACCTTTAACTAATTCTAATTTAGACAACTTAGAAATAATGTTCAAACTTGTATGATCAGCTCGTTTGTGCCATATCCATTCATCCTTTTCAATGGATACAAAATAAGATTCAGTAGGCAAATCATCTAGATATAACTCATATAAATTCTTTTTTCTAAAACTAGAAAAGAAAACTCTTCCCGAGGATGAGTGTTTAACCTCGCATAGATTAGGCTTAAAAATAACTTCAAATCCACTATCACATAGTTGACTAATACTGAGCAAGTTATGTTTTAAACCATCCACATACTGTACATTTTCAATATTTGGAAGAATTATTTTTACCAATGATACCGGTACCTTTTATTTGAGCCTTATCATTGTTTCCAAATGTGACTGGTCCTTCATCTTTTATTTCCAAGGAAATAAAGCAATGCATATCCCCTGTCAAATGCCTTGAGCAGCCACTGTCCAAGAACTAGGGCTTTCTTTTGTTGATCAGAGGATGTACCTGTGTTAGACTTTAATAGTGACTTAGGTACCCATATAGAATTGGGTCCTTGATGGTTAGTTCTTCCTCTTGTGAGGAACTTTCTTTAATGATAACAAACGGAATCATGATGCCCATGTTTACCACATAATGAACATCCTTTCTTTATATTGTCTGCCTTTCTCTTGGCATGACATCTTTTAAAAGTATGTCCAAGTTTTTTGCAAAAGGTGCATCTTGGCCTATCCTCTTGTTTCTTTGGAATGAAAAGGTTTTCATATAATTTTTGTTTTTGAGAACTTTTAAATCCAATACCAGCTTTGTCAAAGATTCCAGATTGGGATCCCATTATCTTTTGAAAAGTATCAGTGGATTTAACAAAGTTAGTAATATTATTTTTGAGTTCTTCAACTTCTATTTTCAAAATTTCCTTTTCTGCGTCCTCTTCTGGAGGATGAGTTTTGATATTCCTTTTGTTTAAAATAGATTGTTGCTTAGACAACTTCTCATGAGATAACTGCAAGTCTCGAATGGTTTGTTCATATTTCTTATTCTTAGCTTGAAGCTCCTCATTGAGTTTATTTATTTCATAAAGTTGATTTTTAAGAAAACCACTTTTATGAGACAAAGTGTTTGAGTCATTTAAAAGATTGTCAAATTCTATTTCTAATTGTTCACAAGTAGGACAAAGTTCAGATATGATTACCTTTTCAGTTTCAATTTTTGTCATGAGACAGAGGTTGGCCTCTTATTCCCTTTCTTGCTCAGAGGATGAATCATCACTATCATCCCACGTGATTATCATAGATTTGTTTTTGTAGGGAAATCTTCTTGAGCTCTTTTTGTTTAGAGGGCACTCAGTTTTGTAATGACCCAGTTTGTTGCATCCAAAGCAAGTAATCTGACTTTTGTTAGTTTTTTCTTTTTGAGGAGGTCTTTTGTCCTGTCCTCTACGATTTATCATCCTCTCGATTCTTCTGGAAATTAGAGCGAGTTCATCCTCTTCCTCAGATAGAGGATACTCTAGGCTTTCCTTCTTTGTGGCTTCTTTAGTCCTCTTGGAGGATGAGCTTTCTGTTTGACTTGATTTTAGAGCAATCATTTTTCCCTTTTTGCTTGGTTTGTCAGCCAACAACAATGGTTCATGATAGCTTCATGTTGGCCAAGTCTCTTGCTTCTGTGATGGAAATAACCATTGGTCTCCATTCTTTTGGTAAACTCCATAGGATTTTTCTTATCCTCTCTTGAACAAAGTATACCTTTCCAAGATATCTCAAGTTGTTCAGTATGATTGTCAGCCTTGAGAACATTTCATCAATCAATTCTTCCTCCTTCATTTCGAATAATTCGAATTCTCTTACTCCCATGTCAATCCTTGCTTCTTTTACGTGGCTTGATCCTTCATGATGAATCTTTAGAGTGTCCCATAGTTCCTTGGCGCTTTTGCATTCTTCAACTCTATCGTATTCTTCCCTGCTCAAAGCACACGTTAGAAATAAATTAGCTTTAGAGTTTAAGAGTACCTTAGCATTTTCATCAGCCATCCACTGTGCTTGAGGTTTCTCGTCGGAGGTTGCATCTGTGTTGTTGATTCTGATGACATGATCCCCGCTTTCAACAACAGACCACATGTTGTTATCTTGTGATATGAGAAATAGTCTCATCTTACCTTTCTAGTGGTAGTAATCTGTACCATCAAAATAGGGAGATCTTTTGGATGATCCTCCTTCAGGAACATACTTAGTTTTTGACATTTTTCTTTTGATCTTTTTCTCTTACACGGTTAGATGTAATTTTTCTAGAGAACTAGGCTATGAAGCCAATTAATGTAACTAAATATCACTAGAAGGGGGCTCGAATAGGGATTTTGGTGTTTAAAAATGTTTTAATGAGTTTTGAATTGCTGACCTCTCTGAGAGGATGCGATCTCAAGAACAGAAATTCAAACCTTTAAATATGAGCAGAATAAAACTGAGGATAGTATAAAGAGAGAAAGAGAGAGAGAGAGAGAGAGAGAGAGAGAGAGAGAGAGAGAGAGGGAGAGAGAGAGAGAGAGAGAGAGAGAGAGAGAGAGAGAGAGAGAACTTTTATACTGGTTCACCCAAAGATGGTTACGTCCAGTCCTCACACACTTGTGAGATTTCACTAATGATCAACAGATCAACCTTTCACAGAGGATGATTACACTTTGTGTATTCTTAAGTTTCACCAAGCTTACAACCTTGTTTCTTACAAGTTTCAAATATTTTCAAGTACAACTTACTTCAAAATTACAGAGTGATATGAGTATGATTACTTTCTCTTTACTTAACACTTTCTAAAAAGATTTTTCAGAGATCTAGTGTAGGAATGTAGAAAGTATAAAGAGATGATGGATATTGCTTATGATAAATTTAAGATTTTTGATCTTTTTCTGCAATATTGTTGTGTGTTTGATAATAAAGAGCTTGCTCCCTTTTATAGAGTCCTTGTGTTGTTCTTCCATGTGTCAAACATCTTTATGACCGTTGGAAGACTTGATCAAAAAGTCCAAGGTCTTCTTGCTTTATTACAGAACTGCCATCCAGCTGTCTTTGGACAGATGCAGTCCATCATCGACCATGAGGTTCAAACCTCCTAGGTACTTGGTCCTTTTTACTTTTTCATTATCCAAGACATGTAAGGCTATTTCTTTGACTGTGTGAGCTACAGCCGCTTGAAAGTTGTAATACCAGGTTGATTTCAACTTTTGAGAATGATGTGACAATTGATCTAACCTTTTACCTAGTACTGGTCGTCCTCGTACCTAGTACTACCCATCCTCGTACTAGATCAAATTGGCTTTCTGACCTCTTTGGATAATGTGCTTTATTTGGTCATTCTTGGGTACTGTTTTGACTTCTCAACATGATTAAAAATCATGGTTACTGTGCTTAATGAATATTATACATTTAGGAGGTTATCCTCTCATAGATTCATCCATCCTCCAGTTTGCAAACTTGGTGGTATTATATCAGATTTTCCTTCTTTTAGTCTTTATGATGAATAACCTGTTTTCTACTATAAATCTACTCAAGAGCACATATTAGTCATTAATCACAATCATAATCTCTTCAGTAATTTTGTTATCATTAAAATCATTTGAGAGAGATTTTGTCTCAACATCAAGAGTTTTCTCAAATAATGCATAATGAATTTGAAATGAGCATGATGGGTGAGTTGATGTTTTTCCATGGAATTCAAATTTATCAAAGCTTAGAAGGTGTATACATTCATAGGACCTAATATACAAGATAACTTCTTAAGAAATTTAAGATGGATGAATGCAAACCCATGATCACCTTATGCATCCTACATGTTCTATTGATAACTTTATTTAATGAAAATATTCCTTTTGTGTTTCTACACTATGACTTATTTACTTATTTATGCTCTTTTTGTCTGATGACAAAAGAGGGAGTATACTTTGAGAACAATTTCAGAGTTTTCATGTCTCTAAATTTTCTTTTAAAAGTTAGGCTCCCATGTCAAAATATATATCACTTTCTTTTTTAACCTGCTCCTATTAAGGGGGATATTTTCCTTGCATTTATTATATTTTAAAAGAAAAATTGCTCACAAAATATATGTTTGTCATCATCAAAAAAGGGGAGGTTGTTAGAACCAAGTTAGTTTGAAGAACAATGATTCTTAATTATTTTGATGATAACAAAATTATTTAATAAGAACAATTTATGTTTTACTGAATGTGTTTAAGTGTGCAAACTCACTTTTATAATAGTTTAAAGGCTCCCTGTTGTATGCTTTGGTGAACAAAGAAAGAGAATTAACTAATCAAGGCAAAGGCATTGTGACTATGGAAAATCAAACTCGTGTCTGACTCTGATTAACGCGCCTTTAGTGAATCTAACTAATGCAAGTTCACTCGGAAAATTTTGTGTCTGATTATTCTAGCAACCTAGTTGATCTTCTGGTCAACACTTTAAGTCAATACTTTGTTATAAAAGTCAACTATCTTAAGTCAATCTTCTAAGCCGAGAACTTTAAAGAAGTCAACATCTCAACATACTTTGTTCATCAAAATTGGACTTATCCTTTTTTTTGAAGAAATGCAATGACATCCTCTAATATTCATCCTTTTTTAAATTAAGATACAATGAATCAATTATACAAACGTCAAGTTTTAATTGCTCTATCAAGATCTCTAAAGATTGATACGATTTATTTTTATGTACGAATTTCATGCAATCACAGCAAGGAACAAAAACCATAATTGCTTTGGAGTTTCTATACATAAAGACTTGTGATCTTCATAGCAAAACACACATGAGAGAACCAACTACAAAAATACACAACAACCTGAGAAACCCTGTACTATCACTTTAGTGATAGCATACTTTATAACATTCTCTTGTGAGCGATACTCAGAAAAACCCTTAAACACTTTCTTGTAACCTAACCTAGTAGTAGCTGTTGTCCTCAACAAATTGACTGTACTAAACTAGAATCTTGAGAAGATTTGAATACAGTCAATCTGACTAGTAGGTGTTCAGTGAACCGTACCAATTATTTGTGTTTCTCTTCTCTATCTCTTTATTTTTTTGTTGATTTATTTTAAGTATTTAGTATTTGCTTTTAAGAAAAAGTTTTTAAAACAGAACATAATTCAAAATTCTCTTTCTTGTATTTTTCACTCTTTAGATTGAATTGATTGAGCTCGAATGAGGTTGCGAAGCTCTTCCATTCTTTTTCCCCATTTATTTTGCATGAGGTCCAAACGAGCACTAAGCTCGCTGGGACTGTCGCCGATCTTTTTCTCAAGGTCAGCAATGCAGGTTTGTGTATGAGTAGCCATCTGAATCAGTACTTTGAAACACCAATTGTAACCATTTTGGATTATTAGGGATATCGAAGTAACCTTGATTCAATACAGGAACTTCAATGATTGAATGATACTCAAAGTAAAAGAATCTAAGAACATTTAAGATCCCATCATCCTCACATCAACACAACAACCATGAACGCCATCAAGTGTGCAATGGTCAATCGTGTCTTGTCGGTTCCTTTCCCTATCGGAAATCTACATTTGGAACACCGGCCATGGCACCAGTAGCACTAAAAGCTTTTTGTTGTCGTCGGTGATGAAGGCAGATGTAGAGATGAAGACAGACGTGGAGATGAAGATGGACACAGATGAAGGCAGTTACATAGATATAAAATATGAGCGCAATATGCATAGACAAAGAAAGAGAATGGAAACGAAAATTAGGGATTTATTAAATTAATTGAAGCAGTTAAATTATTTTGGAAATCAAATAATAATGACGTGACAGAATTTTAAATTTTGATTAGATTAAGGTTTAGGGTGTTGTGTTTTTAGTGAATTTAATGAAAAATGTTTGTGCATATTCAATGCACTCATGTTTTTAATCCCAGAGTAAATTTAGTTTCAATTCTTATAAAATAATTTTTTTTATTATCTTTATAATTTGAGGAGCTTCTACTTTTAGTCATTCGTAGGATTTATCCATTAAAAATCAGCAAATTTTAATAATCTGTCATATAAGTCAACATTTTTTATAAAATAATTCAATAAAACACAAAAAATAATATATAAAAATGAAAAGAAACAAATATTCATCTTCAATTCCTTTTCGTTTCCATTCATCAACTCTACCACCATTATCTTCCTCCAAACCCATAAATTTTTAGACTCTAACCTTCATCTAAACTCATCATCCCACATCCACCCAGAAAGTCTTCATTGCTTCATGCTCCTCTTCGATTTGCCTCACAACACAACCATTATCTTCACCAACTAAAGAATGGTTCGCACCTCAAACTCTGTCCTATTCCCTTTCCAAACCCCCCTTCTCCCTCTTCCTCTCAATCCCATCAAGTATAATTGGCCTTATTATTATTATTTAAATTCACATTTTCATTCACGTAGATATTTGTAATAATATGTTGGACTATTCTCATAGCTACGGGCGGGTTTGAGCCCAAAATCCCGATCCGGCCCAAACCGCAGGTGATGAACAAAGGAAAATTCGTTTTCGTACCCCCC
>JBBPBP010000004.1:35264846-35362344 GCA_037974735.1 Cicer chorassanicum
GTGTTGTTATAAAAAAATATTTTGTAAATCAATTTAAAAAATCTGTTTTTGAGAAGAAAAATAAAATAAAAATTGTTTGGTAATTCATTTTTTGAAAACTATTATTGAGATGAAAAAATGAAAAAAGTTGTTTGATATTTTTTTGTTTTTATAATATTTTTAAAACTAGAAATTATAAAATTTATTTGATACATATTTTATAGTAAGAGTAATTGTAAATGAATATAATTTATTTTTCTTAAGCACCGCTTAAACAAAATTTTAATTAAATGAATCAATAATCTATTATAATTAATTAAATCTATATATTTTTATTCTTTTAGATAAAAATACGCGAATTATATACATAATTTAGTGCGACGTTAACTTTAATATTTTCAAATGTTTCTCATAACGACGTGCGATGTTAACGATGATGTGATCATTTTTAATCTTGTATGAGAGTGTGTCCTCCTTAATTTAAATCTTTATTTATAAAAATAATGTGCAAACTTTTGTGTAGAATGATAGTATAATATATTCTTTTATGTGCATGTGTCCAACATAAATTTTATCAATATTTAGTTGTCTAAACGGTAAAGGACTCATAAACTTTAAACGAGTGGTTATCTATAATATGATAATAAAAAATAGTATTTATCAAGACAAATTTTTATTAAAGGTGTTAATAACTAGGGGTTTTCGCGATGCGGTTTGAATTAATTATGGGACAAAAATTCATCAGATCAAAAGATAAAATCACATGTGATTCGGTTTAAATGACACGTTTTAAAAAATATGATCCGATCTAATTACAAACTGTTTAATTTGAAATGATTTTTAGATATCCAAATTACAATTATAAAAAATATATAATATACTAAAATTTAATTTAACAATGTAGATATATAATTATTGATTGTATTTTAAATATATATATATATATATATATATATATATAAGCAAAAAATAGATTAAATTAAATTAATAAGTATTATTAAGAAAAAATTAAAAACAACAAATAATATATAAATGCAATATATATCATACCAATAAAAAATAAATAAGTTTTAAAAATTTAGGTATGCAGTTTGGTTATTTTGAAAATAAATTTTGAAATTCGATTTGATTTGTATCCAGTAATATTTGATTTTGTGCAATTTTTGATTTTTAGATCAATATGTAGTTTTGTTTTAGATCGCTTTAGATATAAACACTTATACTTATATGTAAGAGTAGAGTAATAATTAAGAAAATAAAATATAATATTATAAGAGTTTAATTGTCGAATTGTCGATATAATTTACATTATCGTCATATTACAATCATTCGTGAGAATGACTTTAAAAGTGGTTACAGTAAAAATAAAAGATTTTTAATGATTTAACGATTGTGATTAACTGATAGGATATAAACTTTTAATACTGACGATGTATATGAATTAAATAGATATTATAATGACTTTAATTGAAAAATGGTTGAATATTATAAAAAAAAAATTCTATTAGAAAAATTATATATTAAAGATGATGGTGTGTAACATGATTTAGGTAAAGGAGGTGTTGGTGCAAGCGCCGAGCACACACCAAATCAATTTGCTTTATTTTTTTTAATTAAAATTTAAAAATCTTTCATTTATTTATCAAATTGCTATTAATAAAAATTGGTCATTTTTTCGTGTTTTTTATTTTAGAAAGAGATCAAAAATAGAAAATTGAAAATCAGAAACATACAGTAGTTTTTGGTTTTCAATTTTAAAAAACAAATTTCAAAACAATGTTATGAAACAATTTTTAAAAAGAAGTCAATTTTATAATTTCTTAAAAGAGAAAAACTATTTTTGAAAAGCTCTAAACAAACACTTTTGACATGGTTTATCTTATCTTTTCGTTTTCTTTACACCCAAGAGAAACTAGATGGGCCTATCTACCTTTAGAGGGCTTTTAAGCCCATAGACCATAGTGTGTTTGTTCGTTTTCTCGATTTCATTTTCAGTTTCGCCCATTTTCGGTTTTATCTTTGACAGGTGCCAAAGAAAGAAGCTTTCGCGCCAAAATTCCTCCGATTTCTCTCTCAGATTCCAAGCCTCTCTTGTTCCTTCAATCTGCATTCTACTCTCTTTTAGGTGCTGTGTTTTTCAATCTCTTAATCTTCTCTCAGATTTCTGTAATGTTAGGGAAAGGAAAATTCTCAATATTTCAAACCTTGTTCGTTATTATTTTTTTCAAAAATTTCGGAGTTAGCCTTATAATTTTGAATTCCCCTTCCTTTTTTTTCCTCGCTACTTCAGATTTCATGTTTGGACAAGGTGATTGAATTGAAGTTCTGTGGAATCGAGAAATCAAACAAGCAAGTGGCGTTTCGGTAAATTTTCAGTGACGATTCTGATTCTGTTTCTTGTTTTTTTCCATTTATATGCAATATTTATGTCGTTTCGATAAATTTGTTCTGCTTGCTATCTAGGTTAAATTTAAATGTATTTAAAATTCTGATTATTAATGTAACCGATGATTTTTCTGTTGTTACTTACTAGTACCATTCTCTAATTTTAAATGTATTTAAAATTCTGATTATTGCTATGATTGTTTTTGGAATGCTTCGTCTAGCTCTAGGTCAATTAAATTCTGTTTTGCTCCCAGATTATTTGTGAAACTTTGCTATTTGGTACCACACAAATAGTGTTAATGAGTGAGCAGAGAGGGCTTTTACTGTTAGGTTAATTATTTTAATAAATCAATTATAAACTGACATAATCAATTATTTTTATCAGTCATTTACTTGCTTGAAAAGAAAGATAAAAACTGAAATCATGCAGGAGTGGAAGAGAGATAAAATAAGTCAAAGATTCTTTCACTGAAGCTTTGAAAAAGCTGTGTATCAACAGATATTTTTCATTTTTGTGATATTTGTGGTAATGAGTGAAAGATTTGTTGATGATACAGAGGTGGAGGGGTGTAAGTTTGTCGTGTTTTTCACATGTTTGATCTATTCCCCGCTCACTTTTGGTTGTGCGGCTCAGGCATTTTGAAGCGTTTTTATTTTGTTCACCATTCTAGTTTCGATCTTCTTTAGTGAAACTGCAGTTAACTAACTCATCAGTTACATAAAATTTTGTTGGCAATAAGAAGTGCTGATCAGAAGATAAAAATTTGTTACTTTGTTGTGTACTGATAAATACATAAACCAAAGTAGTTTACTGAAAAAGTGAGAGCTGGTGTTAGTAATCAGGGTCTACCTGTGGTTGGGTTAGAGTATGTAAAATAGAGAGTGAAGCAGTTACAGGTCATTAAGTTAGGGGTCTGAACTTTAAACAATGAATTAGTATGTTTTTGCAATCCTATATGTAGTGTTTCGGTTCAAGTTTGTGTCTGCTATTTAATATTATTACTAGTAGTCTATGGCAGTCCTGTGTTTTGTATATTTGTTAAGACAGCATCAGTTAAGGATCTAGTATTATTGTTAAAAATTTCAGCCTTTTAAGATTTCAACTATTTCAGCCTTTTCTGCTTGTGAGATGCATCAATGTTTAACCAAGTTCGAATCATTCTGTATTACCAAAGGCCCTTTCTCCTAGGAACCGGAGGGTTAAAATAAAAAAAAATGTCGACAGTTTTTTATTAAGATGTATTTTTCAATTTTTACTTTAAGTTGTTCTATTGTTTAACTATTTTGTAGCTTACAGTCCAAATATTTTGCATTCTGCTAGTTATTTTTAAGTTGGAAGCAGTTGGCTGCTTTAGCTGAAGGAGTTCTGTATTGATTATCATCAATGTTATCATAGTTGTTTAGCAAATGCCTGCTACTTTAGTATATATGCTAGCTCTTGGATCTGTGATCTATGTAGAATCCTGAAGCATGGTTTTGTCTTGCAGGTATGCCAACCCTTGGACATGTGAAATTAGCATCTGACTGCTGAAATGAGATGCAATGCATGCTGGCGAGAAGTAGAAGGGCGGGCGATTTCCACAACATGTGGTCACCTATTGTGTATCCAGATGCCAACAAATTTTGTCCTTAGTTCCTTCACTTGTAACAATAATCAAAATAGTTCATGTCAAATTAGGTTGATGTTCCCTTTTGTTCTGTTATTCAAGTGGTTAATTCACATATAGCTGGTTTCCTTAACATATTTTAAAGGCACAGATGATGCCAATAAGATATTAAGCAATGATGGAGCATGCCCTGTTTGTGATCAAGTCCTTTCAAAGAGGTAATGATTTTATTGGGATCTGTTACTTATTTTATTTCCAGCCACGTAAGAACTTATGATTGTTTTATTCACATGATACAACACTAATTAAAAAGGTTGTCCAATGGCCCTAATCATCCTCAGTGATTTGTTCATACATTTGTTTTGGCTATTCTATCATTTATCTAGATTATGTATGTCAATTTAGATCCTCTTGATATGGTTATTTGGTGGCAGTGGTACTATTATTTCGTCAACGTTACTTTGCCAAAATGTGATGTTTCTGTCATCATTATAAAATTTTGGGATGTCAATTATTAGCTTCATGGATTACTTTTTCTTGTCTAATTTATGCATTTCACTTCTTATCAGTGTCATGAAACCTGTGGATGTCAATCCCAATGATGAGTGGGTCAATGTGAGTAAGCATTCTCCCGTACATATTATATACAGTTTAGATATTTTATGTAATTTGAAGGATATCATTCCCTGGTACTGTGATGGTTTTCATTGCAGACGGTCATGGCAGGAGTGTCTCCACAGATATGTATCCTTTATGCCTATTGTGTAGAAGGCAATGTGTAGAAAGTATGAAATTAATGTCACATGTTATAACACTCTGTAGTGCCTGAGGGTCTGACTAACGTAAATGAGGTGCATATTCTGAAATTAAAGAATTTTACTGTACATTTGACCAATTGTTTTACCCTAAGAAATTTTAGTGATGAAGAGTGCACATAGAAGTGTGATGTTCTACATTGGGCAAAAAGAACTGGAGTGGCAGGTTAAGATGAACAGAATGCAACGTCAATACAGGCAGAAATTTGAGGAGATGCAAGAAAAGTTTAATGAAAATGTAGAGCAGGCGCATACTGCTTACCAAAAGATGGCCAAGAGGTGCCAGATGATGCAACAGGAAATTGAGAGCTTAACCAAGGACAATCAGGAACTTCAGGAAAAATTTGCTGAAAAATCCAGGTCAGTGTCAATCACTTCTCCAGCTTGTTAAAATCAAATCTCCTCAATTGTTGACTCTTAAGTTATTTCCATTTCAGGCAGAAGAGAAAATTAGATGAAATGTATGACCAGCTGAGAAATGAGTTTGACTCGGTGAAGCGGGCTGCCATACAGCCTGCAAGCAACTTTTATTCTAGAAATGAGCGGGATTTGTTCTCCAACCCGCCTAACATAATCGATGAAAGAGAAACTTGTAGACAAGGTAATCTTTAAATTTCATCAGTCAGAAGATACTACATTATGGATTCAGTAGATGGTGTTTTAATGATATATCAGTTTCAGTTAGCTTTAAAACCAAGTGAAGTATCTATAATTGAGACATAATGTTGAAAACATGAACTTTATGATTAAGACCTCATATCTTCTCCCTTTAGATATTTCCAAAAGTAGATAACTTATTTGTTGCAGGTCCGCCGGTATTCACTCCTACCACTCCAGGACCAAGAGAGGATGTATGGCCAGCGAGGCAGAATAGCAATAACTCTGGTCAGTTTGACATATCTGTTGGCTCACCGGCAAAACAAAATGTCATTGCAGGTGATGCCGGGAACAGAAGGGTTGGTGCTCACCCTGTTTTTCGACCTGGTGCTACTAGTAAGCCATCAATGACTTTGAGGAATTTGATAATGTCTCCAATAAAACGGCCTCAGCTCTCACGTAACCGCACCCATCTCTTCACGTGAGGATGAAACTCAAGTCTGCCAATATCGTCTACTATACACTACTTAATCTTCATGTATTTTGGTGTTTCAGATTGTAGGCTCCAAGGAGGCTAACCTTCTATGCTGTCAGTTAAGCGTTGTGGTTGGATTCTGGCTTTAGTTTCTTTGCTCTTTTTTTACCATATGGTTATTTTTTACTTTGAGCAGAGAAAAACGGCTCTAATGATTGCGCATATGAATTCGTAGTCCGCATAATGTGTTATGATATTTTAAACTTTACACCTTCAAACTCTTGTAGATGAAGAGGTGCTAACTACCAAAAACAATGTATATATCATTTGTTTTTCCCAAGTGTGTTGCTGAAATTTTCTCAACTCTGAAGCCGCTGTTCCATTTTGTTTCGATTGATTGAATAAAGATTGAAAACATGTCTCATAATCACAGCTAATATACATTACATTGATACGTAGGGCTCATGATTTTTCACTTCTCCGCATTTAAGATATGTGAGCTAGTCACTAGATTATTTGATAAAAAAAATTATAGTTTTATGTTATATTTTATTCATACCGTTAAAATGGTGAGAAAATGAGTGTATAGTTTAAATGGTTTTTTTTATTAAAAATTTAAATCTTTTGATTTGTTCATTTTCATTTACATAAACTCACAAAATTTCAAGTTAAAATCCAAATTAAAACCAATTAAAATTTTAAGGTTTCTTTTAAACCCATAAAATTAAAATCTGTCAAAATTAAAATTCATATTATCTTCTTTTATCTTTCCACCATTATTGATGAATGATTATAACTTCATTCATCTTCTCACCATTAAAGAAGTTAAAGATTACAACTTTTCCCCTACAACACCAAAAACACTAACATCACTTATAAGAATAAAATCCCGTAAACACAACTTAATTAGTAGCTACAAAATTCGAATAAGAATTCTCCACTTCTTCACACTTAATGTATGTGAATTTAACTATTATGTTACTTGACAACAACAAAATTAAGAATGAAATTATGATTTTATTCTTTATAGTTTGTCCCATTTATCATAATCGTCTTTTAAGTTTTGTTTTTTAGATTTTGATTCTTTATGTTATATTATGTATGCACTGTAAATATTTTTAACAATTTCTATATACAAATGTAGTGTGTATGAAATTTAAATGATTTTTTTTTTATTAAAAATTTAAATCTTTTGGGTTGTTCATCTTCATCTACGTAAACCTGCAAAAGTCCAAGATAAAATCCAAATTAAAACCAATTAAATTTTTTAGGTTTCTTTCATACCAATAAAATTAAAATCTATAAAAAATTGAATTTTATATCTTCTTCCTTCATCTTTCAACCATTATTGATGAATGATTATGACTTCATTCATCTTCTCACCCTTCAAGATGTTAAAGATTACAACTTTTCTCCCGCAACATTAAAACGCAACATCAATAACACTCACATCACTTGTAAAAATAAAAGACACGAAGGAACCCACAAAAGTAACAATCAGGATGGTTCAATCTATTTCAATGGTCTACAAAACACAATTTCCTTTAGAACCACATTCCTAACAAAGAGATCATTCAAAGAGAATTGACTAGGAACCAATGGTAATATGTTCTCTATGATGAAGTAGTGTCACTTCCTCTATGATAAGATGATGTGATTCAAAAACACATGAATCAAGGTAGATGTCAAATCCTATGGAGAGAAGTACAATGTAGCCTGAAAGCTTAGATAGTAAAAAAGTGTAAAGTCAAATACCTACTTGTACAATTGCAACATACTATGCTCATCTCCAACAACTCTTATTCTCAACAGACATACTTTCAAGAACTATAAAAAGGAACTTCTTTAAACTGAAGAAATTGATAGTGATGTCCAACTTGTGACAACCATGTCCAAGTAAGAATTATGATAGAAAAATATCTAAGACTTTGCTTATAACATTTATATCATGTCAAGTCTAAAAGATCAATACAAAGAAAGAATAAAGGAATGCTCATACTTGAAAGAGTGTGTCAATAAATAGCCTTGAACAATTGTGATTAATGTAATGTCCTCTCTTATGAGAGTTATTAGTTATCTTTGTAAATCAATGAAGTACCGTCACAAATTAGTTCAGAATGAACTGGGATACTCGAACAAACTTTGTGTTATGTTAGACACAAACTTGTAAGATTGAATATAAATATGCCCGGTAGTGGTAAACTCTTTTAGTTAGAGCGAAGTCTGGAGAGATAGGTGAACATTTGGTTCCTCAACAATGTAAACAATTTTTTTTTCTTTAGGATTGTTGAGAAGACTAGAAGGTTTCTAGTGGTAGCCTCTAGAGGTGGTTAGAACAATACTTTGAACCTAGAACTTAGTAGATTTCTTGTAGAACAAGCTAAGGTTGGTAGTACCTTTTAAGCATATAAGGATCCTCTTAATAGTAGTAAAATGAGATTCCCATGGATCATTATGAAATCTTGCGCGCACACACACACTAAACATAATATCAAGTATGGAGGCAGTAAGGTAAAATAGTGATTCAACCATTCCTCTATATGTTTTCTCGTCAACCTTCTGGCTTGATTCATCAATTTCAAGTGAACAAGTAGAGTGCATTGGTGTAGCCATAGGTTTACAATAATTCATTTTAAACTTCTTGAGAAGCTCTTTTGTATATTTGGTTTGATTAATGTATATGCATTTTTGACTTTGTTGAATTTGTATCCCTAAGAAGAACTTAAGTTCTTCCATCACATTCATTTGAAATTTAAGCTGCATCAACTTAGCAAATTCTTGACAAAGAGTGCCATTAGTAGATCCAAAAATAATGTCATCAACATAAATTTGAATAATAAGAATGTCATGTCCTATTGATTTTCTAAACAAGGTGCTGTCTACTTGTCCTTTTTCAAAATTGTTTTTAAGCAAGAAGTTTCTTAGTCTATCATAGCATGCCCTAGGTGCTTGTTTTAGACTATACAATGATTTCCTAAGTTTAAATACATGGTCTGGAAATTCAGAACTTTCAAAACCTGAGGGTTTCTTAACATATACTTATTCACTTATATACCCATTTAGAAATTCACTTTTAACATCCATTTGAAATAATGCAATGCTATTATAAGTAGCAAAAGAGAGTAGGATATGAATAGCTTATAACCTGGCAACCAGAGCAAATGTATAAGTGTAATCAATGCCTTCTTACTGACTATAGCCTTGTGCAACAAGTCTTGCCTTGTTTTTGACCTCTTCTTGCATGGGAAGGATCCATCCATCATCTGCCAATGCTCGATAACCAGATGTTAGGTTCCATTGATGATAGTAGACCAAACAAAGTTGAGTCTTTCAATGATGATTTGGTCTTCAAATGATCATTTTCATTTCTAATGATTAAAGTTTCAAGATGGGATGTATTGTACTTCCATCCAGATCTCCCTTCTTACTTATCTTGATAGCTTTTAACTTGGTCAGATTCAAACTTTAATGACTTGTCATCTTCTTCTGATTTACTTGTATCATCTGATTTTTTAGGTTCTTCTAGTTTGTCTGCATCTGCTTTCTTTGGTTCCAATAAACCTGCACAATCATCAAATTGTTTTGACTTTTTAAGGTCAAGTTGTTTGTCCTCAAATTTAACATGTATTGACTCTTCCACAATCTAAGTTTCCCAATTAAGCACTCTATAAGCTTTAGATCTGTCAGACTATCCAATGAAAGTGCACTTTTGTGATCTAAAATCAAACTTGCCAAGGTTGTCTTTAATGTTTAACATATAACAAGTACAACCAAGTTGTTTAAAGTAGGAGATGTTAGGCTTTTTACCCTTCCATAATTCATATGGTGTTTTATTCAATATTGATCTAATTAAGATTCTATTTTGAATATAGCATACAATGTTAATTTCCTCTGCCCAAATATGTTTTGCAGAATCCATCTCATTAAGCATGGTTCTGGCCATTACATCAAGGGATCTATTATTTCTTTCTACAACTCCATTTTGTGGTGGTGTTATAGGAGACGAGAAATTGTGAGAGATTCCATTCTTATCACAAAAACTTTCAAAGAACTTGTTTTCAAATTCTCCTCCATGATCACTTCTAATTGTTACAATCTTAAGACCCTTTTCATCCATTACTTGTTTGCAAAATGAAATAAGCACTTTGTGGCATTCGTCTTTATTTCTTAAGAATTTTACCCAAGTCCACGTAGTGTAATCATCTATTATCACAAAGCCATACTTCTTTCCATTTAGTGAGGCTGTTTTCACTGGCCCAAAGAGATCTATATGTAAGAGCTCAAAGGTGTATTCGAATACAGATGAAAATTGCTAAGTCAGAAGCAAAAACGTATCATCTGTATTCGACTACTACCAAGGTGTATTCGAATACAGATGAAACATTGCTAAGTCAGAAGCAAGGCCATCTCATCTGTATTCGACTACAGATGAAAAATTGCTAAGTCAGTAGCTAAAACTTTTCATCTGTATTCGACTACACAGTGAAAAATTTGAATAATTTTAAACGTTGCAGCGAGTTGTATTCGAATACAGATATCATGTAATCGAATACAACTGGAAGCAATGCAATTTTTCAGTTCTGAATTCAATCTAAAACATTGCAATTCTTCCTCAAACCTCTTGGATCAAAGGCCACGAATCTAAAGAGATGTTTGAGGACTATAAATAGGTCATAACTTCATATTCAAATTACGAATTCGAATTATACAATTTCAAAGACTTTGAACTAACTTTTCTGAATTTTTCTCTAAGTCATTTTCAGAAATTCAAGTACTTGCATATCATTTTCATATCCTTAAGGTTCTCAACGTACTTGAATAAATCTTGAATTGTTATCATTCTACCTCCTTCTTATTCCTATACTCTTATCAAAACAACAAGTGTTTGTAAAAGAAAGTTGTACTTTCTTTAAGTGTTATATCTAAGATAGTAGTGTTCTATCATAGAAAGTTTGTTAGAAGATTGTAGCCAAGGTCCCAGGGTGTGGACTTGTACATATTCTGACAGATAGTGAAGAAAATCTCTTGTGGTGAGCAAGAGGACTGGATGTACCCTTGGTTATAAGGGGAACCAGGATAAATCTGCAGTGTTCATTTACTTACTGTTATTTACTGCTTCATCGATCAACATTAAACTCAAAAATCAATCACTAAAATTCTGAAAACTGTTAAAATACCCAAACACCTAATTCACCCCCCCTCTTAGGTGCACATCTGATCTTACAATTGGTATCAGAGCGGGTTCAAGGTAACTTACTCCTCGATCAATAATTCATGGCTTCCGCACAACCTGTTTTCAGAGACGGTGGCAGCAGTAACAAACCACCATGTTTCGTCGGTGAACATTATGATTTCTGGAAGATACGAATGCAAGCATATCTTGAGGCACAGGGAGACGAAATATGGGATGCTGTTGAAAATGGCCCCTACATCCCAACAACAGTTATAAACAACAAAGAAGAAATCAAGATAAAGAATTCCTCGACCGATGACGATAAAAGGAAAGTACTATTTGACAAAAAGGCTAAAAACATTCTACAATCAGCATTAGGTATGGATGAATTTTTCCGCATATCTCACTGTAAAACAGCCAAGGAAATATGGGACACATTGGAAGTAACCCATGAAGGCACCATAGAGGTAAAAAGATCCAAACTGAATACACTTTCTCAAGAATATGAATTGTTTCGTATGCAGCCTGGAGAATCTATATTAGACATGCAGAAACGATTCTCCCACTTAACAAATCACTTGACAGCCCTCGGAAAGGTCTTCTCCAACGATGAACTGAATCTGAAAGTATTACGATCACTAACTAGGGCGTGGCAACCAAAGGTGACAGCGATATCAGAAAAGAAGAGTTTATCCAAAATGTCACTTTCTGCATTATTTGGCAAACTACAAGAACATGAAATAGAACTTGGACGATTAGAGCAAAATGAAACCCAAGAAAAGAAAAGCAAAAATATTGCTCTAAAGACCGAATCAAAGGAAGTAGTCAAAGAAGAAATTTCTGATGACGACGAAAACATCAACTTCCTTGTCAAGAAATTCGGTAAATTTCTTAAAAATAACAGAAGTTTCAAAAAGAAGAACTTCAGAAAGAAAGATAGCACGACTAACCAAAACTTCACATGCTTTGAATGTGGAAAACAAGGACATATTAAAGCAGATTGTCCAGATCTCATCAAAAAGAATGCCGGTTAAAGAAAAGACTTCAAGAAAGCATATATAGCATGGGAAGATAACGACATAAGTTCATCATCAGAAACTGAAAGTGATGAATGTGCTAATGTTGCACTAATGGCTTCACATCATTCAGATGACGAAGAGGTTAGTAACTTAAACACTCCTCATTATAATCATGAATTAGTTATAGAATACAATGAAGCACAAAATGCAATAAAGGAACTACTTGTTGAATGTAAAAATCTGCTTAAACAAGTATCAACTCAAAAGAAAGAAATCTCATGTCTTAAAGAAAAAATTAATCTTATGGAAAAAGATGCTGAAAAATCTAAGCAGAATTCTACATGCAACAATTGTGATTCCCTTTCATTTAAAATTGTTCAACTAAATAGAGTGATTGAAAGATATGAAAAAGGACATATAGGATTGGAAAATGTTCTAAACATGCAAAGATATTCACATGATAAAAGTGGTCTTGGATTTTCTAAATTTGACAAACCAAGCACTAGTAAAACCATTTTTGTAAAATCAAGTACTCAAACAAATCTAAGAAATATGACAATTGTACAAAAAGAGCATTCACATAAGGAAAAGATAACCAAAAATAAACTTCATACATACACTAGTAAAATTCCTACTTGCTCATATTGTGGTATCTATGGACACACACCGAATACGTGTCATATAAGAAACATTAGTGTTCCTAAAGGGCATTGCATATGGGTCAAGAAAGGCACTAACCCCCAAGGACCCAAAGCACTTTGGGTACCTAATAAAATTTGATTTCAATTTTGCAGGGATGCACACAAAGTACTTCAAATTTATGGTACTTAGATAGTGGGTGCTCCAAACACATGACGGGAGACATAACAAAATTTTCAGCATTGACCCTTGAATCAAAAGGACATGTAGTATATGGAGATAATAACAAAGGGAAAATCCTAGGCATTGGAAAAATTGGAAAAGCACCTTCTCCAACAATTGAAGATGTTCTTTATGTTGAAGGCCTAAAGCATAATCTAATAAGCATTAGCCAACTATGTGACAAAGGACACAAGATAATTTTCAACAAAGAAGAGTGCATCATTCAAATACAGCAACAAGTGAAATTCAATTTATCGTTAAACGTTTCAAGAATATTTTTATACTTAATTTTGATGATTTATCCTTGAAAATGAAATGTCTTTTGGTAAGCGACAACAATGATGCATGGTTATGGCATAAAAGAATTGCTCATATTCACATGGATCATTTAAACAAACTAGTCAAGCATGATCTTGTTGTTGGATTACCAAAAATGAAATTTGTCAAGGATAAATTATGTGACGCATGTCAAAAAGGTAAACAAACAAAAACTTCTTTCAAAGCTATAAATGTTATATCTACTACAAGACCACTTCAATTAATACACATGGATTTGTTTGGTCCATCAAGAACTAAGAGTCTTGGTGGAAATTCATATGGACTAGTTATTGTTGATGACTTTTCAAGGTACACATGGACCTTGTTTTTGGCAAACAAAAACGAAGCTTTTAAGGCATTTAAAAATTATGCCAAGCTAGTCCAAAATGAACAATCATCCAAAATTGTATCGATTAGAAGTGATCATGGAAGAGAATTTCAAAATACCTTATTTGAAGAATTCTGTGAAGAAAATGGAATTTTCCACAATTTTTCTGCACCAAGAACACCTCAACAAAATGGGGTTGTTGAGAGAAAGAACAGATCCTTGATAGAACTTGCAAGAACTATGTTAAGTGATTCAAATCTACCAAAGTATTTTTGGGCAGATGCCGTAAACACGGCATGCTATGTTACTAACAGAGTAAACATTCGGCCAATTCTTAAGAAGACTCCGTATGAACTCTACAAAGGTAGAAAGCCCAACATCTCTCACTTCCACATCTTTGGATGCAAGTGCTTTGTGCTAAATAACGGAAAAGACAATCTTGGAAAATTCGATGAAAAGGCAGATGAAGGTATATTTATTGGGTATGCATTATCTAGTAAAGCTTTTAGGATTTTTAATAAAAGAACTTTAATTGTAGAAGAATCAATACATGTTACTTTTGATGAAACTAACCCCTTGAAAGAGGACAAAGCTATTTCTTTTGATGATGATGATATTGAAAGTAGTGATCCAAGTAAAGAAGATCCAATTGATCAACCGAGTCAAGAAAATGAAGTCAACATGGAAAAGGAAACCGATGAACTCCCAAAGGAATGGAGAACCCATCGATATCATCCGATTGATAACATCATTGGTGATATCAACAAAGGAGTTACAACTAGACTCAAATTACAAGATGCATGTTTAAACATGGCATTTGTTTCGCAAATCGAACCTTCCAAAATAGGTGAAGCACTAAAAGATGATCAATGGATACTTGCAATGCAAGAAGAACTTAACCAATTCGAAAGAAATGAAGTTTGGGAACTTGTTCCTAATCCAGGAGATAAGCACATAATTGGTACAAAATGGATATTTAGAAATAAACTTGACGAAAATGGTATAGTTGTTCACAACAAAGCAAGATTGGTCGCCCAAGGATACAATCAAGAAGAAGGAATCGATTTTGACGAAACATTTGCCCCGGTCGCAAGGTTAGAAGCAATACGTTTACTACTTGCTTATGCCTGTTCTATGAATTTTGAATTATTTCAGATGGATGTGAAAAGTGCATTTCTAAATGGATACATCAATGAAGAAGTATATGTCAAGCAGCCACCCGGCTTTGAAGACTTCAAGAATCCTACACATGTATTCAAACTACGGAAAGCTCTCTATGGTCTAAAACAAGCACCAAGAGCTTGATACAACAGATTGAGTGCCTTCCTGTGTGAAAGAGGTTTTGAAAAAGGCAAGGTTGACAAGACATTATTTATTAAACGAAATAATGGTCACACCTTGTTGGTCCAAATTTATGTTGACGATATCATATTCGGTTCAACAAACAATGAAATATGTGAAGAATTCTCATTGATGATGCAAGGTGAATTTGAAATGTCCATGATGGGAAAATTAAACTATTTTCTTGGTCTTCACATCAAACAACTCAAGCATGGCATCTTCATCAATCAAGCAAAATATTGCAAAGAACTGCTAAAAAGATTTGAAATGGAAAAATGCAAGGAGAGTGCAACTCCCATGGGCTCCAGAACATATGTTGATAAAGATGAAACTGGTGCGTCTGTAGACATTTCAAAATATCGAGGTATGATTGGATCTTTATTATATCTAACGGCCAGTCGGCCAGATATCATGTTTAGTGTTTGTCTATGTGCAAGATTTCAAGCAGATCCGAAAGAATCACATCTTGTAGCTGTCAAAAGAATCATGAAATACTTAAAAGGCACCATCAATGTAGGACTATGGTATCCTAAAGGTAGCATCTGTAGTCTCGTTGGATATTCTGATTCAGATTATGCAGGATGTAAAACAGACCGTAAAAGCACAAGCGGCACTTGTCATGTATTGGGCAATGCACTCGTATCTTGGTCATGTAAAAAGCAAGCATGTGTCGCACTCAGTACTGCTGAAGCCGAATACATAGCAGCAGGAAGTTGTTGTGCACAAATCCTATGGCTCAAGCAACAACTATGTGATTATGGAATTGATCTTGGATGTATTCCGTTACGATGCGACAACACTAGTGCAATCAACATTTCAAAGAATCCAATCATGCATTCTCGGACCAAACACATTGATATACGACACCATTTTTTGCGCGATCATGTGCTTAAAGGAAATGTTGAAGTAACCTTTGTGGATACTCATAACCAACTTGCGGACATCTTTACTAAACCACTTCCTAAAGATTCCTTTTTCAAAATACGACGCGAACTCGGCATCTTAAGTGAAAGTGATCTTTAAACATAAGGTAAAATGTTACCATCATGTCAAAGGTATGACTTAATTCTCGTCTTCACATATTAGAATTCAGTTGACTATGTCTACATGTCATTTATGTGATTATATAAAGTTTGTGTTATGTTCTGCTTGTTAAAATCATGTCTGTTTCAAAAATTTGGAAGTCGTAGCCGGATACAATCAAACTGTATTCGAATACAGATGATTCTGGAAAACTGTATTCGATTACCATCCCACTGTATTCGAATACAGCTTCGCAGTTTTCTGTCATATATAAAGCTGTGACAGTAAGTAGTCGAATACACTTTCGTCATTCCTCTCGTGCTCGTCCTTCCATCCCTATCATCTCTACGAATCAAACTTCACAAAACTGTTTCGTTCATTCACGATTGCCTTCCCAAACTTTGATTTTCTTCAATTAATTGCGAAATCACTCATCCCTTTCTTCAGTTTCGCGAATTCAAAACCCTAACCCCCAAATTTTCTTCACTATCACAACTTAGTTTCGAATCCAGAACCCTCAAACCCCAACAAAATGTCAAACATCTCCAACACTGTTCAAAACGCACGCAAACGTGGACCTCGCACCAAGCATGCAAGCGTGGGTCCTTCCAAGAGACGCACCAAGAGCACCAATGCCACGGATTTATCTCGTCTTCTGCACTCTCCCGAAGAAATTACTCGGTTTCGCACACTTTACTCCGACAAGAGGCTCATCGTTCCCAAAATCGGTACTTTAGATTCGTTCTCTGCTTTTCAATTTCCTGCTTTACTTAGGGCTCAACATATTGAGGACTTTATTGCTTACAAAGGTCCAATATATCCTGATTTGGTTCGAGTCTTTTATTGTAATCTGCGTCGGGATGGCAAAATGTTGATTTCTCGTGTCAAAGGAAAAACCATTGAACTTGATTCTCATATTATTGGTGATATTTTGAAAATACCTGATGTCGGCCAGAAAACCAGTCCGACTAACTTATGCAAATGGTATAGTGTCTCAAAATATGATGCTTATGTGGCTCTTTGTCGCTTTGACAAACAAACTATGGAACGCAAGCGACTTCAGGCTGGCTCCACCTTTGCAAAGCAACGATTTAGTGTTGGAAATCTAACTGTCGACTATCGTTTGCTTCATTACTTCTTAAGCTACATTTTGGTTCCTAAGGCCGGTAACTACTCTCAAATTTCTGAGTTCGAACTTCAGATTCTGTACTACATGTATGAAGGCCTTCCTCTTAACTGGGCGTATTTTGTTAAGTCCGTCATGTTTGTCTCCCGCGAAGCTGTTGGATTGCCGTATGCTAAGCAAGTTTCTCGCATTCTTGAACACTTTGGGGTGGATTTTTTTGAGGAAGTTGTGTATACCGTTACTAAGGATAATCTGCTAGATTTAAGTGTTCTTCCTAGCATGAAAATCGTTTGGAGTGAACCGCTGCAAAAATACATCCATCTGAGTGATATAGGTCAAACATCTGCTGGTGCTCCTGCCGACACCTCTGAACCTGCTACTGCTCCTACAGATGATGCTGCTGACGATACTGCATCTGATGATGATCAGGTTTCCAACCGAATGATTATGGCTAAACTTGACTCTCTTCAGACCTGCTTCTCAGGATTTACCACTTCGGTCGATGCTCGCTTTCAAGCTCTCGAATCCACCATCGCTACCAATCACGACAGCCTGGTCCACGAGATATGTATCATCGCCGATAAAATTGACCACCTCCATCTACCTCCTGATCGTCGCTGATTTGTACTTCCTTTCCTAGGACTAGTTCGCTTTTTGTTTTACTAGGATTGACTTACCCTTCTATTTTGCTTCATGTAATCGTTGCTACTTTCCGGTTAACTTTGCTATTATTGTCTGACTTTTATGACTTCCTCTGGTTGCTTATATCGATATGATCGTTCTTGGTTTATGTTACATTTCTTTTGTTATATCCCTTACTTTCTTATTGCTGGTATTCTTCTTTTTGATCATGTCAAAAGGGGGAGAAAAATTGTGTATTTTGTTGCTGTCCATTAAAATTTAAATGTAGGTACTCAACACACATCTTCCCTTCCTCCTCCAACACAGAAGTTTGCATACATTACGGGGGAGTACAATACGCATACATTACGGGGGAGTCGTCAAAATCAACAGCAATGATTTTGTCATAATCAAAAAGGGGGAGAATGTAAACATACATGTTTTTGATTATACACAAAGACCAATGGTGACAAAGCAACAAAAAGAAGAAGAATTCCTCCAATTCATTTCCAAACATCCTTTGATAAAATTACAAATAGATAGATTATTTAAAGGTAAATGATTCAAGCCATAATTCAACTACAAGAGAACCTTACATACTTTGCATATGCATAAACAATATTTTCAAAAGTCCAAAATAATATTTTCAAACTGTTAGAATCTTTATTTTTGACTAAATACAACCTTGTAATCGAATACAACACAGGTGTATTCGAATACAGATGAAAATTGCTAAGTCAGAAGCAAAAACGTATCATCTGTATTCGACTACTACCAAGGTGTATTCGAATACAGATGAAACATTGCTAAGTCAGAAGCAAGGCCATCTCATCTGTATTCGACTACAGATGAAAAATTGCTAAGTCAGTAGCTAAAACTTTTCATCTGTATTCGACTACACAGTGAAAAATTTGAATAATTTTAAACGTTGCAGCGAGTTGTATTCGAATACAGATATCATGTAATCGAATACAACTGGAAGCAATGCAATTTTTCAGTTCTGAATTCAATCTAAAACATTGCAATTCTTCCTCAAACCTCTTGGATCAAAGGCCACGAATCTAAAGAGATGTTTGAGGACTATAAATAGGTCATAACTTCATATTCAAATTACGAATTCGAATTATACAATTTCAAAGACTTTGAACTAACTTTTCTGAATTTTTCTCTAAGTCATTTTTAGAAATTCGAGTACTTGCATATCATTTTCATATCCTTAAGGTTCTCAACGTACTTGAATAAATCTTGAATTGTTATCATTCTACCTCCTTCTTATTCCTATACTCTTATCAAAACAACAAGTGTTTGTAAAAGAAAGTTGTACTTTCTTTAAGTGTTATATCTAAGATAGTAGTGTTCTATCATAGAAAGTTTGTTAGAAGATTGTAGCCAAGGTCCCAGGGTGTGGACTTGTACATATTCTGACAGATAGTGAAGAAAATCTCTTGTGGTGAGCAAGAGGACTGGATGTACCCTTGGTTATAAGGGGAACCAGGATAAATCTGCAGTGTTCATTTACTTACTGCTATTTACTGCTTCATCGATCAACATTAAACTCAAAAATCAATCACTAAAATTCTGAAAACTGTTAAAATACCCAAACACCTAATTCACCCCCCCCTCTTAGGTGCACATCTGATCTTACACTTGTATTTAACATGGGACATTATAATTTAGAGTGACCTCTCTTAGAGCAAACGTTACACACAATATTAGAGGAGATAAGTTTAGGTTCAATTACTGTTTTTTTAAATCCTAGACCTCTTTTACAATTTCTACTAACTCCATAAATTACAAAAGGATACTTGCTTCTTTCCATACTGTTAGCTAGAAAGTCTTGGAATGCTTCTTCATATTTATCAGAATTACATGTGAAATTTTCTAAAGTTTTTGAAACAAAAGTATCTTTCAAGGTTTTATTTTCATATTTAACGTCAACACTTTCAGTTTTTAAGGCATTGATTTCTTTAGTTAAGTTTGCATTTACTTTCGTAAGTGCTTTCAGTTTTAGAGACAATTTGTAGTTTTTATTGAAGAAATCATTTATGACATTAATTAAATCATACCGGGTTAAGTAAGAAAATACCTCAATTTCTTCATCAACTGATTCACTTCAAGAGTCTGAATCAGTGTTTGTGTTGGATCTAGAGGAAAAATTGGTATGGGCCATCAAAGCCAGACCTACTTGTTCTTCATCATCAGAGGATTCATCAGAATCATCCCATGTAGCCATCAAAACCTTCTTCTTGGGTCTGAAATCTTTCCTATGATGCTTCCTTTTTTCCATATTTGGACATTCATAATTGACATGTTATCCATAACATATGATGCTTTTCTTGTCATCATGCTTTCCTCTGCTGGACTACTTGGAATATCTTTGAGGAAATTGCTTCTTCTAGGGCTCATCCTCTACAAGCTCAATTTCATGTGATCTCAAGGAGCTAATCAATTCTTCCAATTTAAGAGTATTAAGATCCTTAGCTTCTTGAATAGCTGTAATCTTAGGTTTCCACTTGCTTGACAGACTCCTAAGAATTTTCTTCACACGATAAGCAATAGTATAATTCTTCTCAAGCACCTTTAATCCTGAGACCAGAGTTTGGAAAACATTGTTTCAATGTCTTTATTTTCTTCCATCTTGAATAGCTCATACTTTCTGACTAGGAGGTTGGCCTTTGGTTCTTGAACTTGTTTGCTTCCTTCATAAGTGAGAACCAAATTATCATAGATGCTTTTTGCTGTTTCTTCGTCATTGCACTTATCAAATTCATTGAAGGTAATTGCATTGATCATGAAGGCTTTGGACTTATGATGCATCTTATACATTGTAAGATCCTCATTTTTATTATTATTAGTAATGTGCAAACTATATTTTTATTTTTATAATTTCTAATGTGGTTGTTATTATTATTATTATTATTATTATTATTATTATTATATTTTTATTCAATTATTATTTTTGAAAATATATGTGTATGACATGATGTATTTAATTTGACTGAATATTTTGCTAAGTATTTGAAAGAAAAAAAAACAAATGTTTATAATAATAACAATAATAATAGAAAAGAAAGAAGAATGAATCGGGAAACGTTAAAGAGAAAATTACATTACACTGATGAGTGAATATTTAGGGTCTTAATAGGCTTAGGTTGAAAACATCACGTTCCCCACCTCTACTAATAGAAAAGGAAAAAAATAAACCGACACCTCCCATTCACAAATCCTCTGCGACAAACAAAGAAAGGGTTTAGGGAGAAAAAGGAAGAATTCAAGAAATAAAGGAATCACTGATTTATCCCCTCAAGTAAGAATTCTCTAATTATGACCCTATTAGCTTTATATAACCATTTTTATTGGTAGTAGAATAAAACCCTTTATTGATATTATGAAAAATAAGATAAAATAGAATAAGATCGATAGATGAATATGTCTCCCTAATTGTATCTTTATTCCTGATAGATAAGAACCTTTCATTTATTGATTTTTATTTTCTTAATCAACTATCAGAAGTATAGGTGCCATAATTGTGTTATGATGTTTAGATAAAGTAGTGAATATGTTAGACGGTAGGATCAATTGTTATAAATAAATTAAGATAGTCGCATTGTTACATAGGAAAGGAAAGTTCTTAATATCGTTGGAAATAGATTATTAGGAACTCTATTATCTCATTATTATTGTAATAACGGTCACACTAGTAATAGGTTTTTGTACGTCAATCTATAAAAATAAATCTAAAAAGTTTTGACACTAAGTGAAAAGTAAATTAATTTATGAAGATGTAACATATTTGGAGCAAAGCTCGTTGGTAGAAACCTTATAATGACATTTATAACGGTAAGGGCATCACTCCATTCGCTTTCTTACTTGAATTATATGTGATTTAAATGTACTGTGATGTTGTGTATTGAGTATGTTTGTGTGTTATCTTCAAAATGAATGTTATATGATACGTTGTTATAATAGTTGTACTTGACATGTTGTGGTTATTCAAGGTGATTACTTTGTGTCTAAACTAGATTGGTTTAGGACAAGGTTGAGTGATTTTGAACGCTCTGGTTGAGTGGTATATATTGTTACTAACAACAGTGTCTACATTTATGCATTCATAGTTGTGTGGTGCGTCCATAATTGGTTGGAGCCCATAGATCCTTGCGGGGATTTTGAGTTAGTGGTGTTGCTTGGAAGGACCCACGAAGCCCTTGCGGGGGATGTGATATTCCGGAATCATGCATTGACATATAGTCTAACAAATAGGAGTTGTGCATTTTGGTTGAATTGTATCTTTGGTGCGATGTGATTTTTAACTGTTAAATGAAGAATATGGTTTGTTTATATTTTTGCTATAACAATTATATATGCATGTTTATTTGCTCTGTGTTTGTTATTTGGAGATGACCCTTACATTTGACAGGAAGTCGTGTATAGTGTTACTTGAGCGAATAATGTCGCAACCAACCTAGTTAGAGAAATGCGAAGAAGTACAATAGCATGCAGTTGGAGGCTCCGAGATACTTTTATGCTGGTGTTAGACTTGTTGGGTGAGTTTTCCACAAGTCCAAAGTTTATGACCAACTAGGATTTATTTTTGGGTAGTAAAACGCCAAGAGTTTTGACTTTAGAAGTTTCTTTTGTTTAACGTATTAAATTTACTTTTAGTAATTGCGAATACTCTGACTCATTAATTTTGAAAATACAATTGAAAAAGTTATTAATTGGTTTTAAAGTAAATGAATATTTAAGATAATCTTATATAAAAAAATATGTATCTTTACGTTTAGAATTTCGTTAGTTAATGTCTCGAAAAAGCGGGATGTTACAATACATCTTCTTCTTCTTGAAATTTCAGTACCATTAGAATTTGTTGGAGTAGTGTAGCTATCTTCCACTAAGCCCCAAAGTTCAGGATCTTGTGAGACCATTGTTGAATCCTTGGATGTTTGTTCACCAAATCGAGACATTGTTGAATCCTTGGATGTTTGTTCAAACACTGTAAAGTGCTAATTTTTGAAACTGGGCTCTGATACCAAATGAAAGTGCAAACACGAGAAGGGGGTTGAATTGTGTTTGACTAAGTTGGATTCTTTTTTCTTATTTATTTAAAACTGGTTTGGGTTTGGTGACTCACTTAGAATAAAATTAGTAGCAATCGAGTTAAGTCATCAAAGGCAGAAGTAAAACAAGAATTGCAGAATTAAAGTGATACAAGAATTTAGCCTGGTTCACCACTAACTTGGTAGCTACGTCCAGTCCTCTCACTCAGAAGAATTTTATCCACTAATTAAAGACATTAATTACACAACACATGACCCTACAAGCCAGTCTTCTTAAAACAACCTGACACCTATAGAGTTTTTGAGGAACACAAACACCTAGACTCTACAAGCCAAGTCTTCTCAACAGAACCTAAAAACCTGCAGATTGCTTGAGGAACATGAAAGCTGCTATCAAGCTTGATTACAAGAGTTTGGAACATATTGGTTTGCTTCTAACAAGATGATTTTAACAATAACTCTTACACTAAAAAAACACTTATAAAACATTTCTTTTGAGCAAGTGTTTCTCTAGACCTTAACCTTATGAACTCTAATCACTTAGAAAATTTTGTGCTTGTGAGTTCTCTTATTTTCTGTTGGAACCAAGTTGGTTTTTCATTTGGAGTTTTGATGTTAACAAAAGCATTTTATGAGAATAATATATTTGACTTCAAAAATATGAAAGAAGATTCATGTTTTTGAAAAAAATCTAAACTAAAATTTGATTCAAATTTATAATTAAAGAAAATCCAAAATAATATTTTATTCAAATTTATAATTGAAGAAAATCTAAAATAAGATTTTATTCAAATTTATAATTGATGAAAATCTAAAATAAGATTTGATTCCTATTTATAATCTTTGACCAAGTTGAAAAGAAGATATAGTCAAGATTTGAAGAATATTTGAAGAATATTTGAAGAAGACTTGAAGAAGATTTGATCAACATTTGATGAAGATTTGAAGAAGATTAGATCAAGATTTATCTACAACAAAATATGAACATAATCAATTTGAAGAATTTAGAAACGCAATCTGAACAAAAATAAAACAGAATCAATATGAAGAGTTAACAAACTCAATCCAAACAAAATAGAAATATAATCAATTTGAAGAATTTACAAACTCAATCTGAACAAGATACAACTCAGAATTAAACAAGGACTAAATTGAAGCCCAAATTTTCACTATGAATAGACACTCAAGGTTGAAGGAGAAAAGCAGAAAAGAGTAGAAGAACTCAAGCTCAAAGTTCTCAATTCATCTTAGAGTTTAAAGAGAAAAACACTTGTTCAGGTTAAATATTTTTTGAGTGTTCTTTTCTAAGAGTGTGAGAGTTTTTATTATTACCAGCTTTGTTAGAAGTAACTACTTAAGTTCCAATATTTTGTATCCAACCCAACAGTGGTTTAGTTCCTTCTTCAATATGAGGTTGTCAGGTTTTGAGGAGAAGACTTGGCTTGTAGGGTCAAGGTGGTTATTTCCTAAAAAGTCTAGGGTTGTCAGGTTGTTTGCGAAGACTGACTTGGAGGGTCACGTGCTTTGTAATTTAAAGTATTTGAATTAGTGGATTAAAGCCTTATGAATGTGGGGACTGGATGTAGCCAAATTAGGGGTGAACCAGGATAAATCTACGTGTCAAATGATTTATGCTTTCATTGCTTGTTGCCTCTGAATCCGATTGCTTCTACTCCATGTAAGTCACCACAACCAAACTAGTTTTTTAATTATTAATAAATCATCAAAAAGTTGTCAACTTTGGCAAACACAATTCAACCCCTTCTTGTGTTTGCACCTTCGATTGGCATCAGAGCTCGGTCTCAAGGCTAAGCACTTTACAGTTTTTGAGAAAAGATTCAAGGGTTCAATATGTCTAAATTAAGTGAAGAAGCTGCTGGAGGAAACATCAACAAACCACTTCTGTTTGATGGAGAATGTTTTGAGTATTGGAAAGATAGGCTGTGAAGTTTCTATATTTCACAAGATCCTAAACTTTGGGACTTGGTAGAAGATGGTTATATTGCTCCGATTGAAATTCCAAGAAAGGAGATGAATGCTGATCAGAAGTAGATGTACAAGATGCATCATAAGTCTAGAACATTCATGATAAATGCAATCACCATCAAGGAGTTTGACAAGTGCACCAACAAAGAGTATTTATGATAGTCTGATTCTGACCTATGAAGGAAACAAGCAAGTTCAAAAAGTATGAGTTGTTCAAAATGGAAGAAGATGACGTCATTGAAACAATGTTTTCCAGATCCCAGACCCTGGTCTCAGGATTAAAGGTACTTGAGAAGAGTTATACTACTGTTGATTATGTGAAGAAAATTATTAGGAGTCTGACAAGCAAGTTGAGACCTAAGATCACTACCATTCAGGAAGCAAACGATCTAAATACTCCAAAGTTGGAAGAATTAATTAGCTCTTTCAAATCACATGAAATTGAGCTTGAAGAAGATGAGCCCAAGAAGAATAACAAGACTATGGCCTTGAAATTAAAGCAGAAGACGGTTCTAAAGGCAACATCAGAATCAGAGGATAGTGATTCAAATGATCAAAATCTGAACTTAGAGGAAGAGGAGATTGCTTTCATATCTAGAAAAATTCAAAAGATGTGGCACAACAGAAAGAAGAAATTTCCCCAAAGATATTCCAAGCAATCCAATAGAGGGAATGATGATAAATATGACAAGAAAAGCATCATCTGCTATGGATGCAATGAACCTGGACATATCATGTCAGAATGTTTAAATATGGAGAAAGGGAAACACCAGAGGAAATATTCTAGACCCAAGAAGAAGAGTTTGATGGCTACATGAGATGATTCTAAGGAATCCTCTAATTATGAACAAACAGATTTAGCTATGATGGCTCATACCAACTCTGCCTCCGGATCCAACACAAATTCTGACTCTGGAAGTGAATCAGCAGATGAAGAAATTGAGGTAATTTCTGACTTTACTCGATCTGATTTAATTACTGCTATAAGTGATTTTTTAAATAATAATCACAAATCTAACTGAAAAAGTTAATGCTTTAAAGAATAAAAGTGTCGAATTTAAAACAGAAAATGCATCTCTAAGAACTGATATTACTGAACTTAAAACAGAAAATGCAAATTTGAAAACTGATATTGCTGAACTTAAGGCTAAAAATCTAACTCTAAAAAGCAATCGTAGTTGAACATCAATTGGAAATACCACATGTAACTCCGATAGCCATGAACAAGTATTTCAAGATTTTCATGCTAATGGTATAGAAAGAAGCAAATATGCTTCTATGATTTATGGAGTTAGTAGAAATGGTAAAAGAGGTATAGGATTTGAAGAAATTGTAACTGTAACTGAACCTAAACCTATTCCCTCTGATATCTTGTGTATTGTTTTCTCTAAGAAAGGTCAATCCAAATTATCTTGTCCCATGTTAAATACAAGGAAATACAAGAAACATTTCATGACTAACAAACTAGGACCCAACCAGATTTGGGTACCAAAGGATAAAATTGTTTATGTTGTAGATGTTCTAAGCAACCAAATTGAAACACCAGTCATGGTGCCTGGTCAATGGATGCTTGCAATATATGAAGGTAAAAAGGTATATGTTCCAAGACTTACCAAAGAGAAGCCAACTCACTCGGGTGCAAGAAGGACTGGTCAACACAATACCTATCAAAACTAGAACCAAAACCATATGATGAACCAGAAATATCAAAAAAATCTAGAGTATCAACAGAATCTATAACACCCCGATTTTTAACACCGCGAGTGTAATTTTTTTTTTTTTTTATAAAAAAATAACTAAAATCAAATCCGTAAATAAAGAAATATCTTTGGATAAAATATTTAAGTCATAACACCACGACAAAGGTCAACAAATATTACAAACAGCGGAAATGATTTTGAACAAAAATCCAAAATACCCAAGTAAAATATACACCGACTAAAATAGTTTGATTCAAATACATAAGTTCCCTTTTTACAACAACCTTGAAATAAGAAAGGGAAAACAAATAAAATTCTTAATTAAAACCCTAAGTTGATCATTAATCTAACTGAGGGTGACTGGGTACTGAGAATCCACGAGCGGCATCAAGCCCTAATGCTTTCAGTCACAAAACCAACCCATCGATGTGCCACACCTTAGAACGGCCCTAGTTCTCATATGAGGGCAAAGCCCAGATTTCCACAAAATTATAAAGGGTCACCAACCGAAATTAACAAATACTACATAGCATTTAAATTTTAAATGCACAAAATCACCTTTCCACTTAGCATACATCTAGAAAGGGTTTGCATATGCTAAACATGCATAAACAAGGTTGAAAAATGAAGTTTTGGACCAAATTGCATTGTCGTATTCAAATACAGTATATCTGTATTCGAATACAGATATGAAATCAGCTGAAAAACAGCAAAAATAGCACTACTGTATTTGAATACAACATCCTTGTATTCGAATACAGATGCGAAAACAATGAAAAATCCTACACTTTTTATATTCGAATACAAAACACCTTGTATTTGAATACAATTGCGAAGTCAGTGGCAAAAATTTGATATCTATATTCGACTACAACACTCTCGTAGCCGAATACAAGTGTGAATACGCAAGTCAGAGGCAAAAACAACGTATCTGTATTCGATTACAACCCTGTTGTATTGGAATATAGCTGGAAAAATACCAGATTTTCAGTTTTGAAAACACACCAAAGTCATTCAAACACTTTCAACACCAATTCAATCAATCACAAACACCAAATATGGTACAATTCACACACCACAATCAACTACGCATATACAACCATCACAGTATATCAAACATGACTCGCGTGCCAAGCACCTTAATGCAATGCGTATATCCCAATGCATATGATTTCGGAATATCACCAAAACCCTCCTCGAAGGGGCGTAAATCATAATTGTACGGTCTCTCACAGGCCAATACGAATTACCGAGGTGCAGTCTCTCACAGGCTAGCACGATTTACTAAAGTGCAATCTCTCACAGATTAGCACGACACAATAATCCCTGTGAGCATAAGATGAACCAACAATTCACATGGAATCATCCCGTGGCCCATCCGGCCACCACTATCACCATGGCCCATCCGGTCACCATGTACTATGAAATGCATGAGCATACTATGACTCTCGACACCACAATCATTAAGTAAATGCAGCTATTAAAAGATTCCCCATTTTTAATGCTCATTTAACACTGATGATTTTCAAATTTAACACAGAGCATACTCAACACATATAATCCTCAAATCACAGGAAATTGAATTCACAATTCACATTGAATTCAAATCACCATATACACTAATCTCATCAATTCATTTTACACAACAACCACACATAAATTGCATTTATTCAAAATCCCACATCTTTAAACATAAAGCGGATTTCAACATTCATGTTATTACCCATGAACACATCAATCACACCAAGCAAAAATCGCCATAACCCACACCTCAAAACTCATTAAATTCAATTTAACCATTTCACCCATAAAATGCATTAAATTCATTTATCACAAAACTACACCTCAAACCCACCAAAGTTATTTTCCCAAAATTTTCAACCATAACACACCAAATAAAAACTCAAAATCGTTAAACATAAACCACCAAATTTCTTTTCCACAACACACATAAATCATATTAAATTCCTTTTCCACAAATTCACACATAAACTCCATCAAAATCAAACTCCACAAATACACATATAGAGTCCTATATGCAAGCTAAAAATTTGGAAGGAGCCCTTACCTTTGTTGTAGCTTTAACGGCCGATTACGGCACCACGATTGAATTCCGGTAAAACTTCGCTTCGCACGACGCTTCCAAAGTTGGCTCACTAGCACCGTAGCGTGGAGGTGAATAACTTTCCTTTCTGTGACTTCGCAAGATGAAGTTCAGAAGTCGAAGAAAATTGGATGTTTACGTTTGGCGGTTTTGAAAACCACCCACACTTGGCTTCCACGGACAGAGAAAGAAGAAGACGCGAGGTTGGGAGGGAATTGTTGTTTTCTCTCTCTTTTTTTCCTTTCTTAGCCTTCATTTATAAATATATATATATATATATATATATATATATATATATATATATATATATATATATATATATATATATATACACTACTTTCCAAATCCATATACATATATATACTAACTCACTCACCAAATATATATAAATACATATTAAAATTAAACCAAACCAAAAATATCAACATTCAAATACACCCATAACTTCACTCACATCCCAACTATTTTGATAAAAATATCTATTCTCGTCGCAACTCAATTGACAGATAAAATTTTCAGCAACTAGAGATATTTTTAACAAAACAGTCCGGTAATAAATTCCTCGCAACAAAAATAAATTATTCTTCGACGAATAATTTTAACCGGATCTAAATATATATATATATATATATATATATACACAAAAATATATATATAATAAACATATAACAAACTCTAATAAAATATGCTTTTGGTATTTAATTCACAAAATGAATTAAAGTTTGGCTAAATGCCTCAGCAATTTAACACCAAATATACTAAAATTGCATAAATTAGAGTTTAAAATTAAGGGTCTTACAAAATCAAAACTGGCAGAGAAATCACACATATCAACATAAATGGAACTACCAATAAAATCAGAATTACCATCAATTCCAAAATTACAAGTGGAACCTGACACATCAGCAGAAGTAGAAGTGTCAGATTAACAATCAGAATTAGGAGACTTCTTTGAACACTCCAATCAAATTCATCAAGACTACAAACCTAGATGGGAATTCAAATTCCTTCATCCAGACTCTCTAATAAGAGAATATGCAAACTCATAATCTGAAAACCAGAAAAGAACTAAGAGGGTTTTCAGTGTGAAACCGTTAACATTTAGGTGATATCTTTCTTTAAATTTAATTATTGTCTAATATTATGTTTACTGTGATAACAAAAAGCTTGATCTTAAAAATCAAAGCTAGATAAGTATTTTGTAGGTTCTCAAAAATTTAGAGGAACAAGGAATAATTTGAACATTTCAGCAGAAGCCGCATACAAGTCTGGTTTTCAAAAACAACTTGACCTTAAAAAGTCACAGCAATTTGAGGATACTGCAGGTTTACCGGAACAAGAGGAAGCAGATGTAGACAAATCAGAAGATGGTAAATCTTTAGAGGATGAATCTGGATGGAAGTACAAGACACTTCATCTCATTGGAAGTTCAAGTGATCCCTTGAGGATCATATCATCATTAAAAGATACCACTTTGTTTGGCCTACTCTCATCAATTGAGCCTACCACTGTTGATGAAGCATTGGCAGATGATGGACGAATTCTTGCAATGCAAGAAGAGTTAAATGAATTTATGAGGAATGATGTTTGGGATCTAGTACCTAGACCAGAGAAGAACATTATTGGAACCAATTGGGTTTTTAGAAACAAGCTAAATGAAAAATGTGAAGTGATCAGAAACAAGGCAAGACTTGTCGCACAAGGATACAGTCAACAAGAGGGCATTGATTACACTCAGACATTTGCTCCAGTAGCCAGGTTAGAAGCTATTCGTATCCTACTTTCTTTTGTTGCAAATAATAACATTACATTATTTCAAATGGATGTTAAAAGTGCTTTTCTAAATGGTTATATAAGTGAAGAAGTCTATGTTAAACAACCCCTAGGTTTTGAAAGTACTGAATTTCCAAATCATGTTTTTAAACTTAGGAAATCTATGTATAATCTAAAACAAGTACCTAGGGCATGGTATGATAGACTTAGTAACTTCTTGCTTAAAAATAACTTTGAAATAGGACAGGTTGATAATACATTCTTTAGAAAATCAATAAGAGATGACATTCTTATTAATCAAATTTATATTGATGACATTATTTTTGGATCTACTAATGGCACTCTTTGCCAAGAATTTTCTAAATTGATGCATCTTGAATTTCAAATGAGTATGATGGGAGAACTTAAGTTCTTCTTAGGGAGACAAATTCAGCAAAGTCAAAAAGGTATATACATTCATCAAACTAAATATACAAATGAGCTTATTAGGAAGTTTAAGATGAGTGATTGCAAACCTATGGCTACACCAATGCACTCTTCTTGTTCACTTGAAAAAGATGATTCAGGCAAAAAAGTTGTCCAAAAACCCTATAGAGGAATGATAGGATCCCTACTTTACCTTACCGCTGCCAGGCATGACATCATGTTTAGTGTATTTACAAGATTTCAAGCTGACCTTAGGGAATCACATTTAAACTGCTGTTAAGAAAATCCTTAGTAACCTTAAAGGCACTACCAACCTTACCTTGTTCTACAAGAAATCTCCTAAGTACAAATTAAGTGGATACTGTGCTTCTGATTATGCTAGAGATAAACTTGAGAGAAATAGCACTAGTGGCAACTGCACCATTGCAATGTCAACAATAGAGGCTGAGTACATTTCAGCAACTGGCTGCAGTTCTTAACTACTTTGGATGAAGCATCAACTTGAATACTACAAAATCCTAGAATCCAACATTCCCATCTATTGTGATAACACTTCTGCCATTTGTCTAACCAAAAACCCTATCCTACATTCTAGAGCTAAACACATAGAGATCAAACACCGCTTTATTAGGGATATTTCTGAGTGTAGGGTTTGAGGATGAACTTGAAGCCATTGAAGTAAGAGAAGTTTAGAGATTTTCAAGAGGTTTCATGGTTTGAAAGAGAGAAGTTTGGGAATACGTTAAGATAGTGAGTGATGAGTTGTTTGTATGATAACGTTTTAATTTCTAACCAAATAACACCCACACGTAAGCACACGTGCATGACATCTGTCAGAGTATCACGGACTAAGCACAACGTACAAGAAGATTGTTCATATTAAGAGTAATTGAGTTAAGATTGACTAGAGGTACAAGCAAATTCAATTTCATCAGAGGTAGAGCATATATACATTTGACCTTTTACTCAGTTTTACTAGAGGCAAGGATATGGAAACTTCAACTTCATTCTTTTATAAATAGAATATTGAGAATTTTCCATTATAAAATTGAATATGTCCTCAACAAGGGGTTTTGTGAAAGTACCAGCCGACTGCTGATTAGTGTCAACAAATTTAATATCTAAAATTCCCTTCTCTCGAATGTAAAATAGGGTTTTTGGTTAAGCACATAGTTGAAGTATTATGACAGAAGATAGGAATAATACTCTCACACATTAAACAGAATATCAGGTCTAGAAGGAGTTAAGTAAAGGAGTGAACCGATCATTCCTCTGTATACCTTTTGATCTATCTTTTTAACTAACTCATTCTTATCAAGAGAGCATGTTGGATGCATAGGTGTGGACATAGGCTTACATTCATCCATATTAAATTTCTTAAGTAATTGTCTTGTGTATTTGGTTTGATGAATGAGTACACCATCTGGGCTTTGATGAATTTGGATTCCAAGGAAGAATTTTAATTCTCGCATCATGTTCATCTCAAATTCATTCTGCATTAGCTCAGAGAGCCAAAAATGATATCATCAACATATATTTGGAAAATGAGAAAGTCATTGTTAGATGATTTTCTGAACAAAGTAGTGTCAACCTAACCTTTTTCAAAGTCATTGTTTAATAGAAATTGCTTAGTCTTTCATACCAAGCTCTTGGGGTCTGTTTCAGACCATATAGGGATTTCTTTAGTTTGAAAACATATTATGGAAATAAATTATCATCAAAGCTAAGAGGTTGTTTGACATACACTTCTTCATTTATGTAACCATTTATGAAAGCACTTTTTACATCTGATTGATATAAGATGATTTTATTAAAGACTGCAAATTAAAGTAAAATTCTGGTAGCCTCTAACTTTGCCACAAGAGCGAAAGTTCCAGTGTAATCAATACCTTCTTGTTGACTGTATCCTTGAGCTGCAAGTCTAACTTTGTTTCTGACCACTTCACCTTTTGCATTCAATTTGTTCCTGAAAACCCATTTGGTTCCAATTGACATATTTTCTTTAGGCTTGGGGACGAGATCCCGTACATCATTTCTTTTGAATTGATTTAACTCTTCTTGCATAGCCATTATCCATCCATCATCTGATAGAGCTTCATCTATAGATGCAGGTTCAATTTCATATTGTAGTCCAAAGGTAGGTGTTTCTTTAAAAGCGAACCTGGTTTTCAGAGGATCATTTGCATTTCCTATGATCAGAGAGTCTGGATGAGAAGATTTGTATTTCCATCTTGGTTTGGATTCCCGATGATCTTGATTTATGGGAGTTTCATTATTGCTTTCTCTTGAGTTATCGAGCATATCTTCTAATTCATTGTAGGTTGGCTTTCTTTGTTCCTCTAATATTTGTAGATCTGCAAAGTCTATATCTAGCTTTGACGTTTTATGGCCAAGCTTTTTGTCATCAAACTTGACATGAATTGATTCCTCTACACTCATCATTTCTTTGTTGTATACTCTATAAGACTTAAACCTTTCAGAGCATCCCAAAAGGTGCACTTTTGAGATTGTGAATCAAATTTGTCATGATTTTCTTTGGTATTCAAAATATAGCATATGCAACCAAATCGATGAAAGTACGAAATGTTGGATTTTATTCCTTTCCAAAATTCATAAGGAGTCTTATTACAAATATGTCTAATATATATTCTATTCTAAATATAGCATGCAATGTTCACTAATTCTGCCCAAAAGTGCTTGGCAACATTCATTTGGTGAATTATGTAACATCCCAAATCAAAGGACTAAAAATAATTAGAATTTCAAATTTTAAAACATTCTAATTTATAGATTATTATGATTATATTATTAGTATTATTATTATTATTATTAATAATACTCTAATTATTATCAATAACCGTTTTGCTTAAAATAAGATGACATTACTAAGTTGTTTTGTTTGTTAGAGACTTATAAAGTATAATAGGAAGTTTGTTTTGTTTGTTTAAGGTTTATGTGAAATAGATAATAACAAACAAAGTTAGTATAACAACCTTTTGTTATGTAATTACCTATTATTAAGGAGTCAAACAAAATCAAACAAACAACCAATCCTAAATGAACTCAATTTGTACTATTTGTAACAACATAGAATTTAATGGGGCAAATATAGGATACCTAGTCAAATTATCTTATAAATATTTAAATATAAATAGATAGAAAGAAGAAAAATACTGAATTAAAAACTCAATAGAGAAAACTATGTCAAAATATAAAGAGAAGCAAAAGTACGGTTGCGGTTGCAATAGGGGTTAATAACGATTAACATATACGAAATATTTTTATCAAAGAACGCTTCAAGAGGTGAGTAATTACACCCTTTAAACTTTCATGGTACATTTATTTTGGGAATTTGGGATGGAAAAAGCGTTAGATATTTTGAATGGTACTTTCTTATAAAATTATATTTTGTTGAGAATCTAACAATATTAAAATTGATATTTTATGAACTGTAATAATATATTATGAATTGATTTATTTACTATTGTTTGTTGAATTACCATTTTTATATGACTGTTGGAATATATATTCTTTAAAAGATTGTTTTATGATATTTTGTTGAATGATTGTTATTATTATATATTCAAATAAAATATCATAATATAGATATATATATTCTTTAATAGATCATTTTAATTATAATTTCTTGAATGATTGTTGTAACACTCCAAATTTTATAATAAACTATTTTATTAATTAAATAGGATTTTAGATAACTTGGTGTTATCTTGGGGTTTAGGGTGTCACAATCGTTGTTATTATATAATCAAATGAAATATCATATTGTAAATAATATTCTTTAAAAGATTGTTTTATTATATTTTCCTGAATGATTGTTGTTATTATATTCAAATGGAATATTATATTATAAATATGATTTTATGAATATAATTGTTAAAAATAAGAATTTGATTGTGTGTGCTGGAGATTGGGTCTCGTACCCCACATATTGATGAGTTTTAAACTTCACAAAGAGATGATGTTTAAACTCCACATGGATGGGTCTTTGTACCCCATATAGATGAGTTTTAAACTTCACAAAGAGAAGAGGTTTAAACTCCACACGGATGGGTCTTTGTACCCCACATAGATGAGTTTTAAACTTCACAAAGAGATGAGGTTTAAACTCCACACGGATGGGTCTTTGTACCCCACATAGATGAGTTTTAAACTTCACAAAGAGATGAGGTTTAAACTCCACACGGATGGGTCTTTGTACCCCATATAGATGAGTTTTAAACTTCACAAAGAGATGAGGTTTAAACTCCACACGGATGGGTCTTTGTACCCCATATAGATGAGTTTTAAACTTCACAAAGAGATGAGGTTTAAACTCCACACGGATGAGTCTTGTACCCCACACTGGATGAGCTGGTGCTCCACATGATGAGATAATACTCACTTCACGGAAGTAGTATATCTCCATATAACGATGAGACATCCTTGAATTGATTGGGTTATTTTCTGCATAATAAATGTGTATATTGGATTTATTCGATTATTATAGATGTGAATTATCGTTAATTTAATTGATGAGTTTTTATTAATTATTGGAAGTAATTGGTTATTATAGAAAATCTTAGTTATATCATATATATTTCTAAAGAATATTTTTGGAAGAAAGCGGGTGCCATGATCGATTTTTCCGGTTACCGCGCCGGCTGAGAACAATACTTGTTTTAAAAATGTGTGTATTATTCACTGGGATTTAGTATCTCATTAAAGTGTTGTTTTCAGTGACTGAGACCGTCGGGGACGTCGAGAGTTAAGAAGTCATACTTCCGTTGAGAAGAGTAAATTCCTTAGATTAGGTTAGTAGATCAAGAGTTAGTAGACATAGTGTCTACATTGTAGTTTATTACGGGATTAGTTATTAAATGCCCAGATTTGAATATTTTGGTTATTAAGGAATTTTCAGCTGTAAGGTTTATTTTAAGGATTTTACAATATTATTTCTTTCGAGAACTTCTTTATTTATTATAGTACAAAATTATAATAATTTTAATGAAAACTTTTTCGTTATTTTCATACCCACGTAACTAGGCGTTACATCTTTGGTATCAGAGCCAGTTCGAACCTAGATCGGACTATAGTGTGGGTTTACTTTACTTTATTTTTATTATTATTTTCTATTTTTATAAAAATAAAAATCAAATCTTGGGCTTATAGGATTTGTCGTTATAATCATAAATGTTGTATGCTATTATGTTGGACATTGGGCCGGGCCAACCTAGTGGTTGAATGGTGGTCTGCATATTTATGGCATGTAACAAGCGTGGGACGAATGAAGAACTTGCTGAGACTCCTAGCTTGATAGCTGCAGCCATGGAAAATAGATGGAGACTCTATGTCATTTGAGAGGACCCAATGTCGGATCGATAACAGTCGTAGACCCTCAATATGTTGGACTTTCTGAATTTCGAAAGAACAATCAACCACCTTTTTGAGGCAATTCTGGACCAGTCGATGCACAAGAGTGATTGTCGAAGTTAGAGAAGACCTTTAGAATCATGCACTGTGCTGACACTCAGAAAATGGACCCCACCGTTTATACGTCAGAGTCTGATGTTAAGCATTGGTTGAATTGTACTAGAGGAGGTCTGTTGAAAAAATGAGTTTCTTTTACTTGGGATAGGTTTTAAAAGTTATTTCTAGAAAGGTATATTCCCCACAATCTTCTTGTTCGTCATGGAGATATGTCAATTGTAGAGTATGTCAGCAAATTTTGAATTTATATCAAGATACTCTTGCTATCTTATGGACAATCCTCAAGATGAGTGGAAGGCGATCAAATTTGAGTAAGGACTTAAGTCTGAGCTGCAAAGCTTTAATTGGAATTCTAAGGATTTGTGACTACAACACTTTGTTAAACAAGTCTAGGGTGGTTGAGAAAAAGAAGCATGCGCTGGAAGTTGAGAAACCGATGGAAAAATTTATCTCTAGTGGAAAAAATAACTCTACAGTAAGGACAATAAATTTAATAAGAATCTACGCCCTTTACCCACAATTTCAAAGGACATGTAAAGACAAACTTCAACTAGTAATAGTAAGAAATGTAAAAAGTGTGGATTCAATCGTGGAGATCAATCGTCTTCTACAGCACAAATTATATGTCTTAAATGTGGAAAGGTTTGACATTTTGCTAGATGTTGCAAGAGTGGGGGACAATCCCAACTTATGACTATTGATTGATCTTTGTTGGAATATTTCGAGTCTGCTTTAGCTTGCCATAAGTATTTAGTTGAGAGAGGTCAAGGATACGTGCTCTTATTTTCTTCAAAGGTAGAGGTTGAAGATAATTTAACTTTGATGATGTCTGTAGGTTGTGAGTTTCATGATATGTTTCCTAAATATGGACTTGAGGTCTAGGTACTATCAAATTAGGGTTAAGAGTGAAGATATTTCTAAGACAACTTTTAGGACAATATATGGATACTGTGAGTATGTAGTGATGCCTTTTAGAGTTACCAATGCCCCTGTTATGTTTATGGATTACATGTATCAAATTTTCAGATAAGTTTGTGGTGGTGTTCATATATGACGTTCTAATATACTCTAGGATCTTGGGTGAGCATGAGGAACACGTGAGGATAATATTGCAAGTTTTGAGAGATAATAAATTATATGCAAATCCTAAGAAATATGAGTTATGGCTTGATGAAGTGAAGTTTTTAGGACATACCTTCTCTAGTAAAGGAGTAACATTTGACTCTATCCAAGTAGATGCAATAATAAGTTGGCTCAACCTAATTCAGTGACTGAACTAAGAAGTTTCCTAGGATTGACGAGTTACTATAGGAAATTTATAGAGGGACTTTCTAGCCTAGCCTTACCTCCCACCAAGTTGACTAGAAAACGAAAAAAAAAATTGTGAGACTAAAAGTGTGAGGATAATTTCCAAGAGCTTAGTGGAAGATTAATTTCAGCACCTGTTATAACGGATCCATCCATGAATTTTTTGGTTTATTGGGATGCTTCTAAAAATGGTTTAGGATGTGTTTTAATGCAAGAAGGAAAAGTGGTAGCTTATGGATCTAGACAACTTAGGTCACACGAGGCGAATTATCCAACCCATTATCTTGAATTAGCAGTTGTAGTCTTTGCTCTTAAGATTTGGAGGCATTACTTGTATGGAGAGAAATTTAAGGTTTTTAGTGATCATAAGAGCCTTAAGTATTTGTTTGATTAAAAGGAATTAAATGTGAGACAAAGAAGGTGGATGGAGCTTCTTAAGGACTACGACTTTGAGTTGAAATATCACCCTGGGAATGCTAATGTAGTGACTGATTTTCTAAGTAGAAAATCCTTACATGTGGATTGTATGATGGTACAAGAGACAAGCCTATTAGAGGAGATTAGAGATATGAATTTGGATGTGTCCTTTGATGCTTTATGCTTGAATTTGAATAGGCTAGAAATCATTAGTAACTTGAGAGGCATAATAAAAACATAACAACTATTAGATAAAGTATTGCAGTCTCTTGTGGACAAGGAGAATTATACCTTATCTGGTGATGGTTTAGTGTTGTTTAAGGATAAGATCATTGTTCCTAAGGACGGGAGTTTTAGGGATAAGATTTTAGAATAAGCTCAAAATAGTAAGTTCACGATACAACCAGGAATAACTAAAATGTATCAGGATTTGAGAAAAATGTATTGGTGGCCAGGAATGAAAAAGGATGTAGTTAGCTTTGTGTCTGTGTCTAGTGTGAGAAGGTTAAGATTAAACACCAAAAGCCTTTAGAATTAATGCAACCTTTAGAAATTCCTGAGTGGAAATGGGAGAGGATATATATGGATTTTGTGATGGGTTTGCCTAAGACGTGTATGGGTTTTGGTGCCATTTAGGTGATAGTTGACCGAATGACCAAATCAGCTCATTTCCTACCAATTAAAGCAACCTATAGTTTAGATAGACGAGCTGACCTCTACGTTAAGGAGATAGCGAAGTTACACGGTATACCCACATTTATAGTATGAGATAGGGATCCACGATTTACCACTAGATTTTGGAAAGCCTTTCAGAGAGCTTTCGGTACTAGACTGAGTTTTAGCACAACTTACCATTCATAGACAGATGGTCAATCAGAGAAGACTATTCAAACTCTTGAGGATATGCTTAGAGCTTGTGTTCTAGATGAAGATGGGAGTTGCGATAAGTAGTTACCTCTATCAGAATTTTCTTATAACAACAATTATCACTCTAGCATTGGTATGGCACCCTATGAGGCTCTTTATGGAAGAAAGTGTAGATCTCCTTTGTGTTGGTGTGGAGTTGGTGAGAAGTCTTTGTTAAGACCTGATTTAGTGCAAGATACCACTATTAGAATTCAATTGATTAGAGAAATGATGCATACAACGCAAAGTAGGCAAAAGATTTATGTTGATGAGAGAAGAAAATCATTGGAATTTCAAGAAGGGACACATGTATTCTTGAGAGTCACTTCTAAGACTCGGGTGAGAAGGTCAATGAAAGTCAAAAATAAAACTCTCGTTTCATGGGTTATTTTCAAATTCTAAAGAGAGTAGGGTATGCTGCTTATCAATTAGCTCTTCCTCCACATTTATATAACATTTTATGATGTCTTTTTTGTTTCTCAACCCCGAACATATGTGTTAGATAATTCACACGTGATAGCTCTCGAGTCAGTCCAATTAAAAGATAATTTAATCTTTAATCCTAGGTCTATATGCTAGAGATGGCCATTTCAGAATCAGAGGAAGGAGTCATATGACAATATCCAAGTCTCGATGATGCAAGTACACAAGCTTCTTTATATTTGCACTAGTTGGGTCACTTTGGTTTTATTCAGTAGACGTAAATTTCGGGGACGAAATTTCTTTAAGGAGGGGAGAAAATGTATTATCCCAAATCAAAGGACTAAAAATAATTAGAATTTCAAATTTTAAAACATTCTAATTTATAGATTATTATGATTATATTATTAGTATTATTATTATTATTATTAATACTCTAATTATTATCAATAACCGATTTGCTTAAAATAAGATGACATTACTAAGTTGTTTTGTTTGTTAGAGATTTATAAAGTATAATAGGAAGTTTGTTTTGTTTGTTTAAGGTTTATGTGAAATAGATAATAACAAACAAAGTTAGTATAACAACCTTTTGTTATGCAATTACCTATTATTAAGGAGTCAAACAAAATCAAACAAACAACCAATCCTAAATGAACTCAATTTGTACTATTTGTAATAACCAAGAATTTAATGGGGCAAATATAGGATACCTAGTCAAATTATCTTATAAATATTTAAATATAAATAGATAGAAAGAAGAAAAATACTGAATTAAAAACTCAATAGAGAAAACTATGTCAAAATATAAAGAGAAGCAAAAGTACGGTTGCGGTTGCAATAGGGGTTAATAACGATTAACATATACGGAATATTTTTATCAAAGAACGCTTCAAGAGGTGAGTAATCACACCCTTTAAACTTTCATGGTACATTTATTTTGGGAATTTGGGATGGAAAAAAGCGTTAGATATTTTGAATGGTACTTTCTTATAAAATTATATTTTGTTGAGAATCTAACAATATTAAAATTGAGATTTTATGAACTGTAATAATATATTATGAATTGATTTATTTACTATTGTTTGTTGAATTACCATTTTTATATGACTGTTGGAATATATATTCTTTCAAAGATTGTTTTATGATATTTTGTTGAATAATTGTTATTATTATATATTCAAATAAAATATCATAATATAGATATATATATTCTTTAATAGATCGTTTTAATTATAATTTCTTGAATGATTGTTGTAACACTCCAAATTTTATAATAAACTATTTTATTAATTAAATAGGATTTTAGATAACTTGGTATTATCTTGCGGTTTAGGGTGTCACAATTGTTGTTATTATATAATCAAATGAAATATCATATTGTAAATAATATTCTTTAAAAGATTGTTTTATTATATTTTCCTGAATGATTGTTGTTATTATATTCAAATGGAATATTATATTATAAATATGATTTTATGAATATAATTGTTAAAAATAAGAATTTGATTGTGTGTGCTGGAGATTGGGTCTCGTACACCACATATTGATGAGTTTTAAACTTCACAAAGAGATGATGTTTAAACTCCACACGGATGGGTCTTTGTACCCCATATAGATGAGTTTTAAACTTCACAAAGAGATGAGGTTTAAACTCCACACGGATGGGTCTTTGTACCCCATATAGATGAGTTTTAAACTTCACAAAGAGATAAGGTTTAAACTCCACACGGATGAGTCTTGTACCCCACACTGGATGAGCTGGTGCTCCACATGATGAGATAATACTCACTTCACGGAAGTAGTATATCTCCATATAACGATGAGACATCCTTGAATTAATTGGGTTATTTTCTGCATAATAAATGTGTATATTGGATTTATTCGATTATTATAGATGTGAATTATCGTTAATTTAATTGATGAGTTTTTATTAATTATTGGAAGTAATTGGTTATTATAGAAAATCTTAGTTATATCATATATATTTCTAAAGAATATTTTTGGAAGAAAGCGGGTGCCATGATCGATTTTTCCGGTTACCGCGCCGGCTGAGAACAATACTTGTTTTAAAAATGTGTGTATTATTCACTGGGATTTAGTATCTCATTAAATTGTTGTTTTCAGTGACTGAGACCGTCGGGGACGTCGAGAGTTAAGAAGTCATACTTCCGTTGAGAAGAGTAAATTCCTTAGATTAGGTTAGTAGATCAAGAGTTAGTAGACATAGTGTCTACATTGTAATTTATTACGGGATTAGTTATTAAATGTCCAAATTTGAATATTTTGGTTATTAAGGAATTTTCAGCTGTAAGGTTTATTTTAAGGATTTTACAATATTATTTCTTTCGAGAACTTCTTTATTTATTATAGTACAAAATTATAATAATTTTAATGAAAACTTTTTCGTTATTTTCATACCCACGTAACTAGGCGTTACAAATTATGGTGTGTGCCATTTCTGGAAAAGATCTATTATTTCTTTCTACAATGTTGTTCTATTGAGGTATTCTAGGAGAGGAAAAGTTATATAAAATTTCATTCTCTTCACAGAAGTTTTCAAAAAGCTTATTTCAAATTCACCCCCATGATCACTATGAATCATTGCAATACAAAAACCCTTTTCATTTTGCAGTTGTTTGTAGAAGGTAGTGAAAACTTTATGTGACTCATCCTTGAGTTAAGGAACTTTACCCATGTCCATCTGAAATAATCATCAACAATAACGAGTCTTTACTTTTTACCACTAAAAAAAATAGTCTTTATTGGGCCAAATAAATCAAGATGTAACAATTCAAGTGGTATGGAAGTGGAAACGACACTTTTAGAAGAAAAGGATGATTTTTTTTATTTCCCTTTATGACAGGCCTCACAAATAACATCTAATTCGTATTTGAGATTTATCGAGCCTCTAAATAAGTTGAGTCTTTTCAATTTTGAGATTAACCTAAAATTAGCATGTCCTAATCTCTTATGCCAAATCAATTGTTCTTCATTCAGAAACATAAGGCACTTTACTTCTTGTTTGTTAAAATCAAGAAAATTTATTTTGTAAATATGGTTTTTTCTTGGGCCAGTAAATAGTACGGATTCATCAGTTTGACTTATTGCCTTACGTGAATTTTGATTGAAGACAACAATATAACCACAATCTCTTAATTGACTTATGTTCAATAGGCTATGCATTAGTCCTTTTACAAGTAAAACATTTTTAAAAAAGGGAAGGGAGCCATTACCTATTTTATTGGGCCCAATGATCTTACCCTTCTAATTACCTCCAAAACCTACGAATTCTCCGTTCTTGAAGGTCAAATTGGAACATAGACTTTTCTCTTGTCATGGCTCATGAGTATCCATTGTCAACGTACCATGATCGGTGTTTTAACTTTGTTGCCAAGAATATTTGCAATATATATTATTTTATTCTTAGGTACTCAAATTTGGGAGGGTCATGGTTGGTTAGTTTATAAAGGTATCTTGTCTTTCCATGTTTTTTGCATATGACATGTTCTTTTATTGTGACCTTTCTTTAGGAAAAATACACAAGCAATATTTGGTAGGTTAGCCTTAGGAGTTTCGTCTGGTTCTACAAAACCAATACCTCATTTGTTGTTTCTTCTAACACCATAGATCATAGAGGCTTGTATGCTTCTATCTATACCGTTTGCAAGAAATTCTTGAAAGGCTTTTCATACTTAACAGAATTACAAACTCTATCCTCTGAAGTTTTCAAACTCCTTTGAAGGTGCAAACACAAGAAGGGGGTTGAATTGTGTTTGTCTAAGTTGAATTCTTTTTGATTATTTATTCAAGAACTGGTTTAGGTTGGTGATTTTAACTAAAATAGAGGCAATATCAATCAAGCTTAAGTAATCATAGGCAGCAATAAAGTAAGAAGCGCAAATCTAAAGTGACACAAGCAGACACAACACATGTCATCTAAGGCTAGCCTTACGAGTCTCCTCTAGTTCTTCAAAACCAATATCGCGTTTATTGTTTCTACTGGCACCATAGATCATAGAGGCTAGTTTGGAGTGTTGGTCTTGAGAAGGACTGGATAAGTTCTATATCGGAGGGTGACAAAGTGTTCGGATAAGGTTGCCTCAAACATATCATCTAAGGTGTCGAAGTTAGAGTCAGCTGGGGTATTAGGTTCCGGATCAGAGATTTGGACACCTAAGTTTGTATTTTGGGTAGATGGTGTGAGAGATTTTGGTTGTTCATTACTACTCGTATTATCAAAAATAGCAGAAAGAATATTTTTCTCAAGATTGGGTGTTACCTTCTATTTATTCCTTAGAATGAGGTTTGCTTCGTCATCATTGGTGCATGTTTCTTCTTCCTCATCCTCTTCTATACTCGGCTTCTTGACAACCGTTTTCCTTTTCTTCTCAAAAACTTGACCAGCTTTTGGTAAAGGCAGGAAAACTGGAGCCGTCTCTTGATGGTACTGACAAATCCTTAGATATTCTATAACTACTTCTTTATTATGTTCCTTAAATAAAGGAGCATAAGAGTCCTCAACCATTGAGGGAATAGCCAAAGATCAACTGTTTTGGCCAAATATCCTTTTGGCATCACCACTAGGTCGAATGCAATACTTCTGAGAGATCAGCCACATCTTCATAGCGTTGACTGTCATCAGAGCATAGACTATTAATAGAGTCTGACGATCAAATGTTTGATGCAATTATCAGAGGCAGATAATCACTTGCTTGTCAGGGTTATCATAGGTAGACTGATCATATGTTAGTTGTGATTATTAGAGCAAGACTAATTAGATCATTGCTTGTATTAGATAAAGTCACCTAAGGCGCATTTTAGAGCACGCTCGTAAGACTTATAATGCGGAGAACAAAATAGAGTTTTGGTGTTCGTTTAACTTGAACCATAAGATTAGAGGATGCAGCGTGAACTCATATAGGATAACCTGATATGGAAACTGCATACTAAAACAGAACATTAGTGCTTTAAATTGTTCCCACGAAATTATTTGTTATCATAAAAAAAAAAAAAAAATAATGGTCATAGTTCTTCAAACCAATTTGCTTCTAACACAGAACGGGATCAGGCCTTTGAAAAGGGAGAAGTCAGAGAGAACATGAAGTAAAAGAAAAATCTTTGAAGAAAAAGGGGAAGGATAAAATAGAAAGTGAGAGAGGGTAGTTGCTCCGTCTTAAGGCTGAAGTTGAGAAAATAAAAACTAACAATGAATAACGGTTGTTGAGAATTAATGAAGAGACCAATCGTCCTCAAGTGACCGAGGATGATAGGTCGATGTATACATTTGCAGTCACAATTGAAGCGTGAAATTCATCAGTACATGCTTTAGAAAGAGCTAATGCTAAAGGAAGCTGATGACTAGATGTAGCAAAAAGAGACTTTTGAAAGAAAATGAGAAAATTTTGATTTGAAAAGAGCTGATGTTGTAAAAGAGCTGAAAAATGTGATTCAACGGAAGGAACCAATTCTAAAACTACAAAAATTGAAGAAGAGAAGTTAAAGTATGAGAAACAGTCAACAGAAGATTATATAAAAAGGGAGTTGGCAATTCTTAAGCCTACAGAAGAGTCATTTGCTGCAAAAATGGAGTTGGAGAAGTAAGCCCAGCTAAAAAATCTAAAATTGAGGAAAACCAAATGCTTCTGAATTGAGCTGTAGGAAAAAAACTTGAAGTTGATATGCAAAATCAATTATAACAGAAGGAAACAGACTTACATAGAAGCTTCCAAAATTTGCTGATATTGCACAAGGTGGTTCTGATGCAAATCTGGTTTCTTCTATGCAAAATGCTAGAATATCCTTGCAAAATCGCTCTTGGCTACATAATTGCACCTCTTAGATTTTCATGATCTCCCCATATAGAAACATCGAATCTGATGTTGATAGTTAAAGGTAATCAAAAGCTGCTTAGGCAGTACCTGCAGAATCTGTGGATGATCGTGAGACTTATTTTCTAAATGGAAATGTGGAGGATTCTGCCAACATGAATTTTAAAAGTCAGAAACAATCCAACAAAACAATAATGGCAAAACTGGTTCAGACATCTCAAATTACTACTAGTGAGCATGAAGGCGATGCTAGTGAAGGACATTCTGATAGTTTAATACCAAGGTAGTATAAAAGGAGGTTGTTGCTCCTCCTCCATAAACCGTTTTTCCCATTTAATTTACAAATGGTGTGCACTGAAATTTTTTAGTAGAGCAACAACTTCATCTATTAGCTGCATGTTTGATGGCAGGAAAGAAAGTGAGAGAGAGGTTGGTCGTGTAAAAGATGCAGAAGGAGTAATGTATACTAAAAAATACCCCATTCACATTCAATTGACATTGCTAATGAGAATAGTAGCAGCATAGATCTTGATCCGTAAAGCTTGGTATAGTAGCATTTTAATCTGCACGAAGCACTTACTTCATTTTCTGAGTATAGGACACTATTTGACTTAATAATCAACAAAGATTGCAAATTTAGGCAGTAGTTGGAAACTTGTCAACAATTTGTATTATTTTTTCAATTTTACCATCACTACAACATTTTTGTCCTATTGCAACGCATAAAAACCGTTGCTTAACTTTAAAATACCGTTGCCGTAATCTACAAGAACGGTTTTCTGTCAGTGGGGAACCAAGGCGTTGACTTTGCCTTACGCTGTGGTTTTCTTTTGAAACAACAACGCTTAGTGAAAACCGTACTTGTAGCTACCTCTTATAGAACAATTTTTTAAATTTATAACGACAACGGTTTTATGTTGTTGCCAAGTTAAAACTGTTTTTAAAGGAGTTTTTTTAATTAAGGTACAGCAATGCTTTGTAACCATTGCAAAAAATAAAATATTTTTTTGAAAAAACAATATTGTAAATTATTGTATTTCAGAAAAAGAATTTTAGTGAAACATTATTATTGTAATAATATAATAAATTTAAAAATATAACAGTTGCGATAATACAAAATTGTTGTAATATACTATAATAAATTTAAAATATAACAATTACGATAGTACAAAATTATTGTAATATATATATATATATATATATAGTTAAAGTACATTGTCCCATAGTGGTCAAACACAATATATATGATATGTCTATGTTGGCAATGTGTCAAGCAAACAAACAAAATAGGTGAGGCATTGTAACTGTTGATCATTCATACGACGAACGTACTGATTCAATTTCTCTGATTTATATTCTAGAGAAAATGAGGCAATCAAAATAACAAAAATAAAAATCCTTATATATTAAAAGAAAAAACAAAGAAAACCTAAGTATCAACATCTATCTCTTTATCTTGTGCTTCCAACTGTTGAAATTCTTCATCGGTATCACCCTCATTCATCTACAAAATAAAAATAATAAATTCAATAAGTAAAATTAAGAGTAAATGACAAAATGTTAAAATCTATATATGTGATTGTAAAACCAAACTAGGACACATGTCTGTGAGAGCAATACATAACCATTTCCAAATGAATCAATTTAAATGCAAAGTAGACTTCAAAACACATTCCATTCCTCACCATGACGAACCCAAATATCATATCATTTTTGAAATCCTAATGCTATTAAATGATTTTGTACTACCTTTCTTGTGAACCAATTGGTGTTGTAACATTCAGCACATGAACACGAAATCTCTCTTCCACGAGGTTTTCCTTTGGTGTATGCATAATCTAGAAAAAAATTGACACCGTTTTGATACTCTTTACTCTCTGTAGCCGATTTTGTCTAATCCTTGTCCATCAAGTTTATGAGGAGACTACCATATATGGCAAATAATGTCAAAGGGATGTTAGTACATGTTCGATCAAAATCTAGATGCGCCCAAAGAGGCCCTTATGTTATCCATTTTTTTATTAAAGATTTTATGATAGATAATTTATCATCATCCCCTCTCAAAATCCTTTTATTATTTATAATTTTTTTACAATTGTTATGAAAATAACCCTTTTAATTTATTTTTTTTTTCTTATAACATGACATAGTTGGAGTAACTCATTAATATATTAGTATGGTATTCGATAACAATATTATATCATCATTTGCGAACATAGAAAACAAACAACAATCTAAAAATTGTAGTTCAAGGAAGATATATAATATTATATCATCATGAGCGAAATTGTAGGAATGTGTAACTCAAAACATTCAAAATTGCAGGAATATGATCTGCCCTTTTGACAACATAACTTGATTCAGAAGGAGAAGAGAAAAGGTGGAAGCATTGGGGTGAATATTGGAAGAAAATAAATGGTTTCTGAAAAGAAAGAATGAAATAATCTTATTGACTATATATGATAATAAGACTACTAAAAGTATTGTTTAAAAACTAGTACAACATAATTAAACCATTCAAGTGGGAAATGATAGCCAATTTGTATAAAATATGAATGAAGGAATTACTTGTATGCCATTTGTTACTATCATTCAACAACTAGCAGTCATCCTCACATAGGGATTTTCTCAACCTAATTGAACTTATTATAAGCAAGTTGGACAAGATTACATGATACTTGATAGTTGAATTTATGTATTAGTTTAGATAGATTAAAATATGAATCATACCAAATTCAGATATGATTTAAATTGTTTTATCTACTTTTTTTTTTTTTTTGCTTTTCTATTTCTCTCCCAAGTTGTTTCAAATTGGTTAGTATTTTCTAAACAAACTCTGCCTTTATATCCAATAATTGAATCTTTTTTTGACTATCATCTCTTCACCTAAAATTTAGAACCTTGTTCAATTACACACTTTATAATAAGAAGGCTTAATTGCACTTTTGGTCCCCCTATTTTAGGTGAATCGCGAAAGTAGTCCCCCCTTTTTATTTGTTCCCAGTTTTAGTCCCTCAAACAGATTTTGAGTCCAAATCATGATGAGTTGTCATTTTTAATGACGTGGCAGATGTCTACGTGGATTAAAAATCATTATTATATTATTTCAAATTAAAAAAATACCATTTATGTTTTTAAAAGCTATTATTATATTTATTATTCTAAATTTTAAAAGAAAAACTAAAAATTAAAATAAAAATTCAGCCAGCACCCTAAAATCAAAAATAAAAATTCAGCCCCAATTTATCTAGCCCTAATTCAACATCAGCAAGACATGTGAACCCTAATTCAACAAATCAGCCCCAATTCAACATCAACAAGGCATGTGAACCCTAATTCAACAAATCAACCCCAATTCTTCTTTCCCTTCCGTTTTCGTCCTCTTCTTTTTCATCCTCTACTTCATCTTCGTCATCCTTTTCTTTCATTTTTGTAAAAAAATTGATAGAAATTCGTTATGGGATGAACCCAGATGACCCAACTGAAGATGACGAACACAGTTTGTAAAAAATTGAAGAAGAAGAAGAAGACGAACACAGTGAAGAAAAATATGACCCAAATGAAAAGGATGACGAACACAGTGAAGAAGAAAAACGAAAACGAAGATGACGAACACGGTGAAGAACAAAAACGAAGATGAAGAACACGGTGAAGAACAAAAACAAAGATGACGAACACAGTGAAGAAGATGAAGGGTTGCCTGGATGAATTGGGGCCGAATCGTTGATTTAGGGTTCAAATGTTGAACGGATTTGGGGCTGATTTTTTTTCTTTTGAACAACGGAAGACACGAACACGAAGACCATCATTTTTTACTTTTTATTTTTTTTGCTTTTCTTTTAAATTATAATAATAGGCTTAATTGTATTTTTTAATTTGAACTAATATAATAATCAGTTTTATTCCACATATACATGTGCCACATCAGCGTTTTTTTGACACGTCATTAAAAAAATGACAACTCATCATGATTTGGACTCAATATCTGTTTGGGGGACTAAAACTGTGGACAAACAAAATGGGGGGACTACTTTCGCTTTTCACCTAAAATAGGGGGACCAAAAGTGCAATTAAGCCTAATAAGAAACATAAAATAGACGTAAAATAACAAAGTGGGACATATAATGATTTGACAGAATTCAAAAATGCAATAAATAAATACCTTAACAATGGAGAAACCATAACTAGTTCAACTTTTTTGGAAAGTCTAATAGCCTTCACATGCTTTTGGAGATTTCTAACCTATCAGAGACTTAAGTTACATGCATGTCACCATGAGAATTAAAGAACATAAAAATTGAGCGGAAAAAACTAGCAAGACATAGATATATCAATATTGTCAATCGCAGAAAATAGAGCTTTGCTCAAACTTTGCTACTCTACACTGCTACCACATTGTTATAATCAGATAGTCGCTATTTGACAACACTTCATATTAAATAATGTTTTGCAAAACAATAGCGAATTGTTCAAATTCCGCTACGTCATAGCACTAAGATGTATGTATGGGTGGACAAGATTAACATTGATAGCTTACTTCCTGATGAGAAATCAAATTATCATTAACAAAATAATACTAATAATAATTTCTAGAACAATGATGATTTCAAGATTAATGCAAATTCATTCATTTCAAGATGATTAAAAAGTTAATTTTAGAATAATGCAAAAGCAAAAACCCTAATCGATGCAAAGGTTGAGCGATAACAGAGCAAGGATAAAAATACATAACAAAAATCACCAAGTCACAAAGAGGTAAAAGTTTTGTAAGTCTCGCAAGATACAAAAACCCTAATCGATGTAGAGGTTGAGCGATGCAGAAACCGTAATCCATGCAGAGGTGCGAGAAAAAGGGAGAAGCCTCGCAAGTCAAGAGAAAATGGGAGATGGTTCTTGTGCATGAGAGAAGAGACGGTTACACAAGAGAGAATAGGGTCAGTATTTTGCGCGAGAGAATTTGTGCAACAGAGTTTGCAAAAGAGAAGAAAGGATTTGCAGTAACACTATTTGCTGAGAGAGTTTGCGAAAAAGAAGAAATGATTTTACACAAAGATAAGTGCGTGCGGTAATGAAATATTTGGGAAATTTTTTTACTTTGGCTATGAGAATGGTTTTATTAAAAACTAAACAAGAATGGTTATTAGCTGTTGCATAAATATATCAATACACAACGAGAACGATTATGAACTATTGCTGTAGAAAATATAAAATTTATTTTCTACTACAATGAAATATAAAAACCGTTCTCAATTTGACTCTACGAGAACAGTTTTTTTACCATAAAAAATTAGACGTTGCTGTAGCACCTAAATGTTGTAGCGCATTACCATTGTTCGTCACAAAATGACCGACAACGAACTCTTTTCAAACTCCCTTCAAAATTACCATTGTTGATAGATAAGAACCTTTCATTTATTGATTTTTATTTTCTTAATCAACTATCAGAAATATAGGTGTCATAATTGTGTTATGATGTTTAGATAAAGTAGTGAATAGGTTAGACGGTAGGATCAATTTTTATAAATAAATTAAGATAGTCGTTGATGCATTGTTACAGATGAAAGGAAAGTTCTTAATATCATTGGAGATAGATTATTAGGAACTCTATTATCTCATTATTATTGTAATAACGGTCACACTAGTAATAGGATTTTGTACGTCAATCTACAAAAATAAAACTAAAAAGTTTTGACACTAAGTGAGAAGTAAATTAATTTATGAAGGTGTAACGTAATTGGAGCAAAGATTGTTGGGTAGGAACCTTATAACAACATTCATAACGGTAAGCGCATCACTTCATTCGCTTTCTTACTCGAATTATATGTGAATGTAAATGAACTGTGATGTTGTGTATTGATTACGTTTGTGTGTGATCTTCAAAAATGAATGTTATATGATACGTTGTTATAATGGTTGTGTTTGACATGTTGTGGTTATTCAAGGTGATTACTTTGTGTCTAAACTAGATTGGTTTAGGACAAAGTTGAATGATTTTGGATGCTCTATTCGAGTGGTCTAGATTGTTACTAACAACAGTGTCTACATTTATGCATTCATAGTTGTGTGGTGCGTCCATAATTGGTTGGAGCCCACAGATCCTTGCAGGGATTTTGAGTTAGTGGTGTTGCTTGGAAGGACCCACAAAGCCCTTGCGCGGGAGGTGATGACGCCCCGGATTTTTAATCCAAAACGTTACTTTAAAAAAATACTTATTGTTTAGAAAAGTTACAAATTTTTTTTATAAGAATACTTAACATTTATTCAATTAAATACTTAGTAACATCCACCTTATTTAATATAATTAAGAAAGTATTTATTAAATTTAAAAGTTTAGACTTGTGCTGGTGTTAGACTTGTTGGGTGAGCTTTCCACAAGTCCAAAGTTTATGACCAACTAGGATTTATTTTTGGGTAGTAAAACGTTAAGAGTTTTGACTTTAGAAGTTTCTTTTGGTTAACGTATTAAATTTATTTTTAGTAATTGCGAATACTCTGACTCATTATTTTTGAAAATACAATTAAAAAAGTTATCAATTGGTTTTAACGTAAATAAGCATTTAAGATAATCTTTTATATATATATATATATATATATATATATATATATATATATATATATATATATATGTATCTTTACGTATAGTTCGATCTAGATTGGACTGCAGGTTAGTGGGGTAGTTTTTAGTTTTTTTAGTGTTGGTCATGTGTCTTGGAAGTCCTCAAGAGATAGTGTGTGAGTTTATGCACCACTCGAACCTTGATTGAAATATTTCCTCACCTTAAAATTTGTGTGCTTATTGCACAAGTACTCAAAACATAATCTTAATCGATTTATCAGAGTGGCGCGATGGAAGCGTGGTTGAAACTTAGTGGGTCTTGTAGGGGTTGTGATATGGAGGTTGGAATTAAGATTGTAAGTTAGTTAATGGTTCAAAACTTTAGGAGAAGAAAATTATCGAGGGATCGAAAGAGATTATATAGTCGTGTTCAATTCGACACGTAGAACATTAAGTGTGAATTTTATGATAGTCACATTCATGAGACTAAACGGTTATGATAGTATTAAGTAGTTTTGGGTTGATGTAAAGTTATTACTAGTTGCATGATTGAGTAAGTATGAATTGTTAATGCTTAAGAGTTTTCTATAGAGTAAAAATATGTATTTTATAACCAAGAAGTTGAATTTGGGAAGCGTTTGAATACTTGTAGGATATGATAACATATGTTTCAACTTTTATGTTTGACAGTACTATACATTGAATGAATGAGAATGATTTAAAGCGGTCAATCGTAGGCTTAATCAAATATCTCAATGTAGTTGATACCAAGGACAACGGGCAAATATTGATTATTATGGGGTGAATAGAAAGAAAAAAAACGGTGTTGTTTGACCGAGGGTGTAGTGAATTAAAGATATTGAGATTTAAGAGTATATTAGAGACGATCCTCTTAAATGGAGTATTAAGAATGAAATTTTTGGATTAAAGAAATGATCTGTGATTATGAGTTGGGAGTTGTAATTGACGAGTAAGTGATACTAAACCATAAGGAAGTGAGAATTTAAGTAGTAAATCATGTGGATTAGATTTTAGTCATAAGAGTAACGATGAATTAAAATCCTTGCGGAAAGAATTCAAGTTGAATTTAGTTAGAGTATTAGATCCAAAAGATTGAACATTAAAAGTAAGAGCACTTTATAGTGGTTTGAGAATGATGGTACGTGGAGTATATTGGTGGGAAGTTGTCACAAATGTTTGACTCTCTAACATGTATTGAGATTATGATTATAACCAAAATCTTGTGTGGTTTAGGTTTCGGTCAGTAGAGGACTTGAAACTTTCTTGGTAGGATTAGAATAAAATCAGACTTAGTGAAAGTGATTTTAGAGTTGTAAATTTCTAATGTGGTTGTTGTTATTATTATTATTATTATTATTATTATTATTATTATTATTATTATTATTATATTTTTATTCAATTATTATTTTTGAAAACTATATATGTGTATGACATGATGTATTTAATTTGACTGAATATTTTGCTAAGTATTTGAAAAAAAACAAATGTTTATAATAATAACAATAATAATAGAAAAGAAAGAAGAATGAATCGGGAAACGTTAAAGACAATATTACATTAAACTGATGAGTGAATATTTAGGGTCTTAATGGGCTTATGTTGAAAACATCATGTTCCCCACCTCCATTGATAGAAAGGAAAAAAATAACCGACGCCTCCCATTCACAAATCTTCTGCAATAAAGAAATAAATGGCTTAGGGGAGAAAAAGGAAGAAATTCAAGAACTAAAGGAGTTAGTGATTCATTAAGAATTCTTTAATTATGACCATATTAACTTTATATAACCATTTTTTTATTGGTAGTAGAACAAAACCCCTTATTGATATTATGGAAAATAATATAAAATAGAATAAAATTGATCGATAAATATGTCTCTCTAATTGTATCTTTATTGTTGATAGATAAGAACCTTTCATTTATTGATTTTTATTTTCTTAATCAACTATCAGAAATATAGGTGTCATAATTGTGTTATGATGTTTAGATAAAGTAGTGAATAGGTTAGACGGTAGGATCAATTGTTATAAATAAATTAAGATAGTCGTTGATGCATTGTTACAGAGGAAAGAAAAGTTTTTAATATCTTTGGAGATAAATTATTATGAACTCTATTATCTCATTATTATTGTAATAACGGTCACACTAGTAATAGGTTTTTGTACGTCAATCTATAAAAATAAAACTAAAAAGTTTTGACACTAAGTGAGAAGTAAATTAATTTATGAAGGTGTAGTGTAATTGGAGCAAAGATTGTTGTGTAGGAACCTTATAACGACATTCATAATGGTAAGGGCATCACTCCATTCGCTTTCTTACTCGAATTATATGTGATATAAATGAACTGTGATGTTGTGTATTGATTATGTTTGTGTGTTAACTTCAAAATGAATGTTATATGATACGTTGTTATAATGGTTGTGCTTGAAATGTTGTGGTTATTCAAGGTGATTACTTTGTGTCTAAACTAGATTGGTTTAGGACAAGGTTGAATGATTTTGGACGCTCTGGTTGAGTGGTCTATATTGTTACCAACAACAGTGTCTACATTTATGCATTCATAGTTGTGTGGTACGTCCATAATTGGTTGGAGCCCACAAATCCTTGCGGGGATTTTGAGTTAGTGGTGTTGCTAGGAAGGACCCACAAAGACCTTGCGTGGGAGGTGATAACGCCCCGGATTTTTAATCCTAAACGTTACTTAAAAAAAATACTTATTGTTTAGAAAAGTTAGGAATTTTTTTTTATAAGAATACTTAACATTTATTCATTTAAATACTTAGTAACATCCACCTTATTTAATATAATTAAGAAAATATTTATTTTAAATTTAAAACAAAGTAAATACAATTATTCCTAACGAAAGGGAACCACTTCGGTTTTTTCTAGAATTCTAGTACATATTAAAAGTTTGTGACAAAAGATTAAAAAGAACTTAGAAAAATTGGACAATTCTATTATTACAAAATTGTCTTGAAAAAACTCATGTTTACCCCACGTTCGCCACACGTCAGTACTCATTAACTAATCTTGAATCTCCTTGAACTCATTAGTACCTAAAATGTTGTTGTAAGGGTCAGTTTTTTTTCCATCATCCACATCAAACCAAAGCTAGACATATAGAAGAATAACACAAAACATATAAAAGTAAAAACTAATAATTTAAAAGAAAAAAATGTGCAAACCGGTAAATTGTATATCAAAACATATGCAAAATGCATGCTCCTAAAACTATATGATCCAGATATAAACCTGCCACTAAGGCAACTTCCACACAGAAAGGTCACTCATACCAATGGGGAAAACAAACCTGCCACTAAGGCAACTCCCACGAAGATGCATATGCCATGACATGATGATATAGTATCAAGAGATATATTCCCACACAACCCACTAAGAATCATGTCATATGCATTCAAAATTACTTTTGAAAATCATCACTTATTCACATATCACTAAGAACACATACCACACATCTTTATCATGATTATCACATATTCATAGACAAATAATCATAAAAATTATGGCTTTCACCACATACACATAAAAATAGAAACTTTATATCATATAGGCCATAAAAATTACACTTTCACATATATAACAGGAAAATTCAAACTTCAACTCATATACATAATGAAAGTTAAAATTTTATCACATATAAGGTAAAAATTCAAACTTTATTTCATATTCATCGTAAAACTACAATTTTATCACACATAACATAAAATTTCATACTTCACTCCATAGAAGTGATATATTACAATTCAATCTCAACAAAAATTGGGGTTTTATTATTTTAATCCATTAGTCTACATTTATTCATTTTAAAATAGAAGTAATCACGATTATTTATTTCATGTCATCCAACCAACGGCCTAAATCTAATTTGTATGGGGAAAAACCCTTACCTTGGCCGCTTTTCTTCCTAGTACAAAGCTTTAAGCCCCACGAAGTTTTTCACAAGGAAAGAAGTTCCAAGCTTTGGATACACGAAGAAAATGAGGTGTGAAGGTGATAGTGCCTAGGGTTTCGGTATTCCTTTTTGTTTATTATTAGTGAGTATACAGAAATTGTGGACTTAGGAAAATTTAAAGTGGAAATTGTTGGTTAGATAATGTTGGACCTAAATGAAGAATAAGAGGGATAAAATGTCACTCTTTATTTTTCTATTTTGTTAACCTTGGTCATAAAAACCAACCACAAACACATAGCCTAAATTTATACTCATTCAAGTGGGTTGGGTCACACTAAGCCTCAATACCCTTAGCCCAAATTATCCTTGCACTAGGAAAATACATCTACATATAATATATCTCTACTTAAATATATATATATATATATATATATATATATATATTTAAACTCCCCATTGATTAAATAATTATTACTAATAACTTTATCAACTACAAAAATCGAACAAGACAAATAATTATCAAACATAATTTAATATTGAATAATATTTTATAGGTTCTAATTATTTTTAAATAATAAATTTAGAGGATGTTACAATATTCCGGAATCATGCATTGACACATAGTCTAACAAATAGGATTTGTGCATTTTGGTTGAATTGTATCTTTGATGCGTTGTGATTTTTAACTTTTAAATGAAGTATATGATTTGTTTATATTTTTGCTATAACAATTATATATGCATGTTTATTTGCTCTATGTTTGTTATTTGGAGATGACCCTTACATTTGAGAGGAACTCGTGTATAGTGTTACTTGAGCAAATAATGTCGCAACCAACCTAGTAGGAGAAATGTGAGAAAGTACAATAGCATGCAGTGGAGGCTCCAAGATACTTTTGTGCTGGTGTTAGACTTGTTGGGTGAGTTTTCCACAAGTTCAAAGTTTATGACCAACTATGATTTATTTTTGGGTAGTAAAACGTCAAGAGTTTTGACTTTATAAGTTTCTTTTGGTTAACGTATTAAATTTACTTTTAGTAATTACGAATACTCTGACTCATTATTTTTGAAAATACAATTAAAAAAGTTATTAATTGGTTTTAACGTAAATAAGCATTTAAGATAATCTTATTTATAAAAAAAATAAAAATAAAAAATAAAAAATTGTATCTTTACGTTTAGAACTTCGTTAGTTAATGTCTCAAAAAGTGGGATGTTACAAAGAACATCATTGTCTCCACTCTAGGACAAAATGATTTTATAGAATTTACAATTGTTTGACAACCTAAGATATGTGAAATTTATTAAAAACTACATATATAAGGGTTTAAGTGAACAAAATATCTCAAAAAGTTGACAAGTTAACAAATTCTATTAAAATGCTTAGCATGAAAAATGGTTTAACCATTAGCAAAATACTGAAACAAATCAATAAACTTGTTAATAAGCTCGATGATCACAGAAAAAAACCTTTCAAATTAGAATGTTGCATAGATGTGTTGATGATGATTTTAGGCCCATAATTTCAAAAGTTATCAACTCTAAATACTTTAAATCTATGAGTTGGCCTACTATATTTGAAGAGTTGAAGAAGTTTGAGGAAGAGCATAAGAAATACAACAATAAAGAGAAAGTGAAAAAGACGAAGAGAAAGAAAAAAAAAGCCAAGCATGGTGCATCATCCAAGTCAAGGAAATATGATGGATCCTCTAGTAGAAAACTGGATGGGGGATCCTCAAGAAAGGAAATTTCAAATGTTAAGTCAAGTGACAAGGATGAAACAAGTCTAGGTCTCACGGTCATACATCATAGACATGAGGTTAGTGATGATGAAACTGAATTTTTGCCTACAACTACAAGACGCTTTTGTATAACTTCATGAGGATGTGAAAAATAAGACCAAACTATTAGGTCATAGAAAAATAACCATTTTAAATTTAGAAAGTCAAATTGATAGACTTAAAAAAGACTTATCCAAGACATTAAAGCTAACTCATGAAGTTAGACAAAAAGTACCTTGTTTTCATGAATCATCACAAAGTGAAAAATGTAGTTCTTTACAAAGTTAGAATATTTCATTGATAGAAGTTGAATTGCAAAATTTGAAAACATCAAATCCTAGAAATCCATATAATAAATACAAATCTTCTTTTAATAGATATTATCATAAATATAAAAAACAACATTTGTCGTATGTTACTTGCTTTTATTATGAAAAAATGGAGCACACATCCTATAAATGTTTTATAAAAAAAGTTATAGTACCAAATAGTAGGATGGTTTGGATTCCAAAGGGACTAGGTCCCAATAGTAACACACAATGACCCTAAAAAAAATGGGGTACCTATAAGTCCTACTTGATTTTTTTAAAGGTATGTTTGAGAGCATCAAGCAACCATTAAAAAAAGGATGCTCCAAACATTTGAAGGGCGTTTTATAGGTTTGGTCACCTATGTAAAATCTAACAAAGGTAGAATATCAAATTGCATATTTGTTGTCATTTGTTCATAAACGTTACACAAAGGCCTACCTCTTAACATTCTCATTGTTGAATTAATTCAAGTAAGTAAACTCTTTTGTGTCTTAGTTAGTTTTAACATGGATCAAAAAGTCTCATATGTGAAATGAGTGCAATATATATTTTTAGTTTAGATTGTTGAACTAATTGTGTTTAATATGTCAATTCTTAGTGTTATGATGTATTTCCTTTAACTAGTTTGTTCTAGTTGTGTTGGGTTATTCTTTTTTCGGATGTGCTGATTTCTTGGTGTATGTTGCATTTATCTTCTTTTGTCTCTATTTCATGTATGTTTTATGATTCTACAACCTTGATTTGTTTCTTTGAACTATGTTCCTTTTATGTTAGTACTTTGGAGTTGATTTTTTGTCTATTATTAGATGTGTGTATGCTTTGATTATTTGATTCCATCTTTTTCCTTTCTATGCTTTATGTGTTGCAATTCATTTTTTTCATTATTTGGATTGTATGGTAGGATGATCTAAGTTTTAGTTGTTTGTGTTGCGCAAGAATTTTTTGATATTTTTTATTTTGTAGTTGTTATTTTATTTTTGATAATATCAAAGGGGAAAAGAGAAGAATTGCAAAATGTTTTAGAAGGATTGATTAAAACTTTTTCACACTCTTACACTAATGTCGCAAATTCAGAAGAAGCGTTGGCTTTTGGCTTGCACCATTTCCTTTTACAAATTTTTTAGAAGTTTCATCAACAAAATCTCACCACAAAAAAAAAAATCATAGTATTTCCATCATCAAAATGGAGAGATTGTAATTGTAATGTGTCTCCTTATTTAGTTTTAGTTTTAGACTTATTGTTTTGAGTGATGTTAACTTGCTTCATCTAGATGTTGCTTGTGTGTGTTCTTTTTCATTTTAATTCTCTAACTCTTGCATAGATTACTTGATCAAGAAAGAATGCATGAAAAAGAGGTTTTATCACATGTTTTAGCATGCATTAAGTTTGAAGCATGATCATATAACATTGGCATCCATTTGAAACTCATTTAAAACCATTTTATAAGTGTTTTTAACTTTTTGAATTGATTTATCAACTAATGAACTTCATGTACTTAATTTTGAAGTCTCAGATTTGTTAATCAACTCACCTGGTGTGAATCGACTCAAAAGAAATACAAGGGGTTTTGTAAGTCTACTAACATCTGTGTGAATCGACTCACACAACATTAGACATCATTTCTAGTTATTTTCAACTTGTGTGACTTGACTCGCCTGATATGTGAATTGACTCACAAGACCTATAGACTTAAAGTTAGACAATTTTAAGGTTGTTATTACAGTTGCAAAGTTGTTATTTCTCTTTGTTATTACAGTTACAAAGTGGTTATTTCTTTCAGTAAAATCCTCTATGAATGAGGTGATATTCCAGAATCATGTGCACTAGCATGTAGGCGTTGCATTAGGGTCCTTCGACACACGAGTCACGTTTTTGATGCCATGGGAGATATGCATGCAATATTATTTGTTTCTTTATGATTTCATAATTGTTAAGCGATATATGTTATTTACGGTTGGTCATCCTTTACCTTGTTGTGGACTAGGCTGAACACCCAGATTATTAGGAGTTTCCTATGTAGAGTTCAGGATGGCGGTGAAGGTGTAGCAGATGAAATGGAATGAATAGTCACAAAAAAGGGTTGAATTGTGACCCTTTTAAAATTTAGTTTCTGCACTTAATGGAAGCTTTACTCAAGATTAAACTTGGTAATCGAAAAGTTGATTAGTAACCTCTCAATTGACCAAAATGTTCTAGATAGTTTATTTGAAGTTAAGATGTTGTAAATAAAAACAATGATAGTAAAGTGTGATCTGAACATGCCAATAATTAAAGATAATCGATATAAAGCATACTAGTTCATTCAACTCAAGCTAATTCAGTTCGCACAACCCATGAGATTTTCACTATGTGCTTCAGAACTTGAACGTTCTCTTTCGCACCTTTTCTCTTGATCAAACATTGCTTAATTAAAACTTTCACCTTTCAATCCAAAAAGGAATTTTTACTTCAACCTTTCAAATCATAAAGGAATTTTACAACCACTTTTCAATCTAGAGAGGATTTTTACAATCATCTTCAAACTAGAAAGAATTTTTACAACCACATTTCCAACCAAAAAGGATTTTTATAGTAACACTCAAACTAACATAAAAGATAGACTTGAGTTACAAATAATGTGTATGATAAAAAGTGTTTGAGATCAAATAATTCTCAACTCTTTGTTTGAGATAAGTAAAGACAAACTCAGTAAATGATGGTTCACAAATATAGTGAAGAGAGATGGAGTTTCCTTTAAGACTTTTTACTTGTGTTTATATGAACAAGTGAGTATTGATTGTATATGAAACTCCTGACTTCAAATTCCAATGGATCTTCAATTTATAAATAATGAGAGGTTTTTAATATTCAATTTAAACTAAATATAGTCGTTGGACTTACATGAATCAATCTCAAAAAGTGTAGAGTAGTTCTATCCAGAACGTTCTCCTTTTGACCAGAACGATCTACCTTGAGTCTTGAAGGAAACCTAGGCACAAAAGATGAATATGTCCATTGGAAATATAGTGATTCAGAAGCATGTGCAACAGTCACATCAAACAATACCAATTCAATGTACATGAGTGTTTTTGGTACTTACTTCCATGACATCAATTGAATTTGTTCATCATGAGAATATTTTTTCATCACAATTCATAATGTTCTCTTCTACATGAGAGGATAAATATGTCGGATACATCAAGTTCATCAAACTTTTTCACTGTGACATCAATTACATGTAACACGGATAATTCTAAAGGTTTACTCGATTCATCATCATGAAAATTTAATTTACTCCACCAAACGTGAATAGAATCTAACAGAATATGACGTGGGATCATACTATATCTGGTTATTTCGCATGCACTAGGTAGACCACGTGTTGTCTTAATAGTGCAACGACACTCGGACTTATCCATATCCACATACTTCACGTGATCATACTCAGTCGCAATGTGATCTATTGCATTTTTAGACACAACAAGCAAAAGGGCATACAATCTATTATTGTGTCGATGCACCTTTTAAATGATGTTATTTTCAAATGATGTTATTATCTCATTGTGTTGTAATACAATCATGCTAGAAATAGTTTTCCAAACATTGCATATATCATTCATAATGTCTTGTAATATACTTTTCAAACTCCAATGCACAGGCTCAACCATTTGTTGTCGTGTTCCCAAAGTGCATAACTTTATTTGTCCACGTCATGTAATACTAATCTTCATCATAACTGTAAACAAGACATTCTCATGCCTCCATTACGTGCATCTGCTTCTTTTTTGGAAATACATTCATCTTGCATTTGGCTTTAACATTCTTGCATACATGATACATGCACAATAAATTGACTGTTTTTGGAAAAAATATATTGAACTGCGTTCATCAAAGCAATGTCTTTATCAATAACGATGACTTGAACTTCATCAGATGTAATCTGTTCTTTCAACATTTATAGTGTCCACGCGAAGTTATCAGCACACTCATATGTATATATGCAAATCTCACGCAAAATGTCATTTCAGTAGAAGTAAAACCAATAATCTCAACTAATGGGTCTTGTATGTGATATCCATAATGAATACTATGTGGAAATTATTTACAAGAGTGATAGAACTTGGATGGGCCCAGAATATGTCCATCAACTTATCTGAACCATCTACCTTCCTATATCGATACATATATTTGTCCCATTCCATCAATATCATTAGTTGTTTTATTTTCGTTCTGTTAACTCTAAGTGATGAACGATATGCTTGACATGCATTGAAAACTTGTTTGCTTGTCGTTAAACTTTCAATATTATGATCATTTAATATCATCAATATGTTTCTTGGTTTGACCATGTTCTTTGTCATATCACCAAGTACGTCTTTCTCTTCATGAGACAATCATCCGAAGAATCAATGACTATCAATTTTTTTTCGAAACTCGTGGTTATCGAGACCGTATACAAATAGCACCCCTCACCAATACTTGACGATGTTCCTCTCAATCTAAATGGACATTTACATTTTTTAGTCTAGGTACTCTTCACAGATTTATGATTATTTCAAGGTCTATATTTGTTGCTTCTTTCACAACCAATAACTAATTTTGTTTTTGTTCTTGGTCGTGTTGTGTTAGTTTCAGATATAAAAATGACAGCGACAATTCCATTTTTCCTTCCAACATTTCTAGCCCATCTCAATAAATCATCTCGTATATCAAACATCATGTTGGTGGTAAAAACATCAGTCAAATCTACCATACCAGGTTCGGCAGCGTCATTCATAACGTCATCAATTTCGAGTTCAACACCATCATTAATTGCGTCAAAACCAGGTTCCAAACCATCATACATTTCGTCACTATTGCCTTTCCATTGGTCCATTTATCTGCATCCAATAAGAACATATCAAAAATTCATAATTATTATTTACGTGATTTCAATTAACGTACCCTACTTGAAATGAATTCACACAAACTACGTGAACTCAGATCGCGTAGGTATTGCCTCAGATGATTGCCATTTACGTGAACAAAATTCACGCAAACTATGTGAACTCAATTCACGTAGGTGTCCGTGAACTGTATTTGCGTAGTGCTTGTAAATACTTAAAATTCATTGCATACTTGAACTCAATTCACGTAGGTGTACATGAATTGTATATGTGTACCGCTTGTAATTTCTTAAAATTGCATCACGTACATGCAAACAAATCATGTAAGGATGTGTAATTTAAGTTTACGTACAATGTATTATTTACAATGTACGCGAATTTAGATCATGTAAAATTCCAAATTTAGAAGAAAAAAAAAAATACGAACTCAAACGCAAATCAGTACGTAGACGTACGTTGTTGGTGACTTTTAACCACAATATGAGTGAGTGATTTCTATGAAGAGAAGAAGATAAAAATTTGAGTCTAAAGAATGAGGCAAATGAGCATTTTGGTATTTCAATTAAAAAAATTATGGGGTGTGGGTAGAAAAAATGAAATCATTATCATGAGTGAAGCTAAATAAGTCAAAAATAAAATGAACAAAAACAAACTAGATTAAATAAATATGTAGGAATAAAAATCAAGTAAATTAGGTTACCATTGGGACCCTTTTGCAGAAAATTGTGTAAGGTACAAGATAAATTCAAATGGAAAACCAGCTTGGTTGTGGTTCTTGTCTTCATCACAAAGTTCTTAAAATTCGAACACTATAATAATAGGGAGAATCAAGCCAAGGAAAGAGAAACTGTTCTGAAATCAAACACTATAACAATAGGGATAAACCTTACAGGATGTTTCAACTGATAAAATACCTTATCATGCAATGATAAAGCACTTGAGACGATTAGGGATTACTCACAAAGTTTCTTGTTTTAATTTCTCAATCTATGGCAACATAGACGATGGTGGAATGAAATCAAAGACAGTTAGTGATTAGATGATGAAGAAAGAAAATAAAGACAGGGACGACGATGGAGAAAGAAACTGCGACGATGGAGAAGAGGGCCAATGGTGGCCAATTCGCGACAATGGAGAAGAGTTCACCTTTTGTTCTAGGTTTCTTTTTCTTTTAATTTTGTTTTGTTTCTAAAATAAAATAAAAAGCTTACTAATGGGAATATTAAAGCGCCTTTACTGAGCTTGCCTAAATGAAAGAAAAAAAAACGCACATTTCTTTTACTATAAACAGTCGTTGCAAATAACTAGGCCCTGCTGCAAATTACTATTAGTAAAAACAATTGTCAGCACACCCACCGCGAATAAACAAATTTGAGGTGGTTTGGTCATTTTTTCCCTTTATCTGTTCACTGAAGAACTTGAAGCAAAACTCTGAAGCACCGTATTTGAAGTAGCAGATGGAAAAGAATGCACAAACTTATATCCTAAGTACAAAATTCTATTCAAAATCATCTTAGGATGTATTTTTCCCAACAGTAACTCATCTCATGTAATTTCTAAAGAACATAGGTTAATAATATGGCATTTTTTCAAAAAGATTAAACTAAATCTTCCAACAATAATCTCAGATGTCACAACTACTACGGTTGAATTCTCAAGGAAAAAGACTCAACATAATTCCGTTTGAAAGATCAATTTCTGGCTGCATTGAGTTTTACGGAATTGTTGAACTTCTTCATAAATCTCCAAGGTTTCCAGAAACTATTCGAATTTTAATCTAAAAATTAATTTTTCTTCTCAAATTTCTTGAACTCTTCGTATTTTGAACTAAAAACCATTAAAGTATCTATCTAAATAGAAGTTCATTTCTTCAAACTCATTCTATTCCACTCACGGTTAAAATTCAAGAGAAAACTCTAAAATTCATTTTCCCTCTCATCATCGCAAACCACAGTAATAAATTTGAGTGTTTATCTTCATTGATCAAAAAAATGTTACTCCTACATTCTTGAAGATTAGTCTCGAATTAATCAATTGAATTTATGGGTAGTCACCTTCATTCCTTTCTTTTTCTCTTCATCTGAAACCATGACAAGTCAGAACAACATTATGGAAACAAAGAACACCTTCCGACAACCATTGCAAATGCGTCGAAACTTCAAAGAGTCAATAAACAAGCCATGATTCAGAAACAACCAAGTTCTTCGTCATCTTCCACAACACGTAGCATCTATGAAGGAAGTCAACTATTTTAGCAGCATATACTCATTCTCTTGTTTGGTTTCTCATTCTCGAACTCATAAATTCTATAACTCCTCTCGTGATTTTGCAAACTCCTTGATTGATTATTTGAAGCTTCCACCATTTTTTCACTAACCGAGAATCATGTTCTTCATTATTCATATTTTAATCATGACTCATTTTGATAAACCGCAAGTCGTCATCATCTTCGAATTATTCCTATTCGGGCCAAAATAAGCAATTCAGTATCAATCAATTCTAAAGCATTATACAAACTCAATACAAGAGTTACTGTATAAACTCATTTCTGGAGACAAGTGAAGCTAGTAGTTTTGAGAAATCCATATATTGTACTTTTGGTTGTCTGTTGATGCATTAGTACAAAATGCGTGAAGAGGCAAGAAAACATCACTTAGCTGAAAAAATGTTAGAGAATACTGAAAGCTTGAAAAAACCAAGTTAATAATATTTTAGTGAAATAAATTTCTGATTATACTAGGAAAAATCTCTCCGTAAAAAAAGTTGATGTAATAATAATTGTTGCAAATTAACATAAAAATATGTGTATATTTATCTTCTCTCTTATGTCTTTACTTTTGTTTTTGAATGTTTTATGTCTTATCTTTGATCTTGTTCTAAATATTGGTGTTTAAGTGAAGATAAATTTTTGATAAAAAAAAAAAACAATTATTTAAACAAACAAAAATTTAAAACAATCAAAAACAATTTAAATTCTCATCTCTTGTATTTTTCGGTACATTTATAAATAACACAAAAGAAAATACTAGAACTAGGATAATGTGACCACAATGCACTTCCACATATTGTACATTATTATCAATCTACCATAAATCAGTGTTTTCTCTTCTTAGGAATAAAACATAAAATTAAGTTAACAGATTTTATTTTAACCGAAAAAAAAAAAAAAAAAAGATTTGAGGGAGCACCTACTCTACTGGCCGTCTGCTCTCTCGAGATCGTCCTTCTCTAGGTACAAAAAGGACATTATGGGATATCTAAAAAATTCTGATGAAAGCACTCCAGTCGCTTCCTCGAAGTGGCTTGTCAACCACGCTTTCCCTCCCTCAAAACAATGCTCCTCACCAACCTTAACGGCCTTGGGTTGGGGCAAGACCTGCCTAGCAGAGGCGTGGTTATCTCAAGTGGATTCTCTCTTTTTTAGTAGATGCCGAACCTACTGCCCCATTGACTAAGAAGGGGGCGGACGCACTACATGGACCCCTTCCTTTCTGTTGTTGCCAGCGCTTTCCCGGGCCGAGATATAAAGGACAGGCAACGAAGGCTGCTATCCCAATAGGCCTGCGGGCGGAACAAGGAGAGGGCCCGACAATCATACCACCGCAGGCATTGAGAAGGAAGGACGCTTTCAGAGACGAAACGCCATGGGGAGATACCGTCTGTGATCCATGGATCTCAGATCGGGAAACCGTATCCAAGTAAATCAAATACGCCCTTAATGTTTTAAAAAAAAATGCCCAATCCCATATTTTTTTTAATTAAAATCATATAACTTCTCATCTTATAAAAAGAATGGATGGAGTATCATCTTTTTTGGGAAGGCAAGGCTATTGGTTAATTAATAGGTTAATAATATTTTTATTTTTTATAAAATTTTATTCTTTTTAATTTCTATCTATATAAAATAAAAATATAATTTTTAGTCCTTATACAGTAATCCAAAATTACATTTATGATAATTTTGTAAAAATTAAAAATATTTTTATATTCGGTGACTAAAATTAAAATATTAAAATTTCGATACAAATAAAAACATATTTAACACTTATCTGGCCTAAAACATAATTAAGTGACCTAAAACATAACTAAATGATGCATTTTTATCTTCTAATTAGAGTAGATCCATGTTCTTTCGTTTCCTTTTTCCTTTGACATTTATTCTTGTCTACCAATCTCTCAGGGTAGAAGTTAGAACACTTTTGTGGTGCATGTATAAATGGAATGCCAAATTCTGATATACATCCCGTGCCAAAATACAGAATACAGAAGCATTAATATTTTAGAGTTAAATACATTTTTCCCTCAAAATTGACAAAATTTTATTTTAGTTCCTACAAGGCTTTTATTTGTTTTCAATCCCTGCATTTAACAATATTGTGGTTTTAGTCCACATAACTCATTAATCTCTTATCAAGGACTAAAAGCACACAATTTATATATATATATAGGGATTAAGACAAATAAATCTTTTATATAAATAAAAATTAACATTTATCAATTTTATAAAGATTAAAAATATATTTAACTCAACCGTGAAGTTTGTGCATCAGCTAGTTCCATCAAAAACTCAACAACATGATCGGGCGAGGCAAGGGTATACCGAGCATTTGTTCGAGTTCGGCCAACAGCACATGAGAAGTAATTATCTTTCTTAAGGTCAAGAACGTTCCATGATTCTTTTTCTGGAGCAGAATTTGAGACCGGCTTCTGTGCCTTATTTTGAGATGATTTAGGTCCATTTTTACTACTAGCTGAAGGGGTCTTCATAATCGGTTTCTTCTCGACAGGAAACTTTACTGCTTCTGTTGTTACCTTACTTCTTGGAAGACCCACACCAATATATGGAAGATCTGGCTCAAAAAAGGTATACAGATCTTCATCCTGTAACAAGAAAAAATATTTAAACTACTTTAGGAGAATGGAGAAATATAGAGAAAATGTATTTTGTTTTCTTTGTGTGTTTTCAATTTTAATAACAAAATTGTCACGTTTTTAATCAACGCACAATTTTAAAAGATTTGTGTAATAAGCACTAAAAACAGTTTAGATGAATTGAAGGGAGATGGAGTGAAATCTACATGTATAAGTCCCAATCAAGAGGTAAGTGTCATTTTCCATTATTTCATCTATATTGATGGAGTGAAATCTCCTTTCAATCTATATTGATACCTTTTGCTTTGATATATCTCAGTATTAATAATAGTTACAACATTTACCTCTAATAATTACAAATTAAGAGGATCAAATCAAATCCTGATTTGTCTAACTTATTTTAAGAAAGCTGATAAGTATAATTACAAATTAATATTATTTTATGATTCACATCCCCCTCAAATTGATGCGACTGGTCAAGGAGCATCAATTTCCTAACTAGAAACTAATGGCGCAAGCGAGGAACAATTTTGGTACTGCAACTTGAAACAGGGTATTGATGAGGGATGGATATAACCTGATTATCATAAGCCTCACGGATAAAGTGACAATCTACGTCAATATGTTTGGTGTGCTCATGAAAAACAGAATTTGCAACAATTGGAATAACACTTGTATTGTCAGCATAGAGAGATGTTGGCTCTGTTTGAGGAAATCCAAGTTCAGCCAAAAGACCACGAAGCCAAATTATCTCAGAACAAGCAGTAGACATGGCACGACACTCTGATTCAGTAGATGATTTAGAGACTCTTGTTTGTTTCTTACTTTTCCATGATATCAATGAAAAACTGAGAAACGTGCACCAATCAGTGACAGATCGCCAAGTGTCGGGAAAGAAGAGACCTCATTGAGAATTGTGCCAATGAGAAAGAAGAGACCTCGTTGATAGGTACCTAGAAAATAGCGAATTATGACGAACTGCTGCCAAGTGAAGGTGGCGAGGAGAGTGCATGAATTGACTTACTTGCTGAACAACAAATGATATGTCAAGTCGAATAATTGCCGAATAATTAAGACTACCCACAAGTTGCCGATACAATAAAAGATTTTTCAATAGGTCACCTTCATCTCGGTGATATTTCACATTAACCTCAAGAGGAATATCTACAGGATTAGCTGATTAGAGGTTTGCCATAGAAATAAGGTATGTCGCATACTTATATTGATGAAGAAATATACCCTTTGAGGTATAATGAACCTCAAGGCCAAGGAAATACTGCAAGTTACCAAGATATTTCATATGAAATGTAGTTTGCAATTGATCATTAAGTTCTTGGATGGATGTCTGACCGGATCCAGTAATGACCATATCATCAACATAAATGAGGAGTAGAACAGTGCTTGTAGATGTGCGATGAATAAATAAAGAGGAGTCATATTGACTCTTAGTGAAAGAGAACCCAAGTAGAGTAGAACGAAATTTCTCATACCATACTCTAGGTGCTTGTTACAAACCCTATAAAAAGGGTTTGAGCTTGCGCACGCCATAAAGATGAAGAAAATAAACCTTGAGATGGAGTCAATAAATATCTTCAATGAGATCACCTTGAAGAAATGCATTCTTCACATCCATTTGATGGAGTCCACCAATTAGAAGCTGCTTTATAGAGTACAATGTGAACAGTTGCCATTTTGCCTATCAGTGCAAATGTCTCATCATAACCAATTCCATATTCATGTTTGTTTCCTAAGGCAACCAATCGAGCCTTGTACCGGTTAAGGGACCAATCAGAATTCAATTTAATAGAATACACCCATTTGCAGCCTATGGGTCTGATATGAGAAGGACAAGAGACAATATCCCTGTGAAATTCTCTTGAAGAACCTGAAATTCCTCATTCATTGCTTTTATCCAGCACACATCTTTAATAGCCTGTGAGTAACAAGTAGGAATAGATATGCTAGAGAGAGATGCAGACAAAGAAGTATGCGAGGAATTATAATGTCTAGTGAATATCTATTTGGTGCACGAGACACTCTACCAGAACGTCGTGGTGCAACCGCAAAAGGATCAGGTGGCGGATCAGTGTTTAGAAGGGGGGTTATAACCAGCTGTTTGTGTTTTCTAACATACACATTTCCTAGTTTAAAACGTTCTATAGATTGAGGCATAGTAGAAAAGTTGGGAAGAATAGCAATATCATTCATGGCAGGAGAAAGATAGTGAAACATAAATTGATTATAAAAAAATGTCACATTCCTAGAAATGCGGAAGTGCTGGTTAGAAACATCATAACACACAAAGCCCTTATGAGAGTGACTATATCCCAAAAATGCGCATTGAGCAAACTGCGCTCCAAGCTTATGGAGGTAGGTGAACAAAACACACATCACTGAGATTTTATATCTGGATTTCTCAATCCAAATGTGTATATTGTTTGAATAACACCTTTAAATTGGTCAATCTAAACATGTATATGACATACAAAAATTTCAGAAAAATTTAATGAGTTCACACATTCAGATCGGCCAATCTGAACATGTGTATGACTTAAGAGAATTTCAAAAAAATTCAATGAGTTTACACATCTCAGTTTGTCAATTTGAATGTGTCTATGGCTTAAATAACATGTTAGGAACCAAGAAATTGGATTCCAAAGATTTAGAGAAAGAACTATTTAGAATAAAGATAAGAAATGATAGGAGAGAATCTATTAAGAGCAAGATGAGACCAAATATGTTCCTCAAGGGCAAGCATAACCTTCAACCAAAACAATAGAAATATAACTATGTAACAAACTCTAACTACCAAAACAAAAACATAACTAACCCAACTAACTTACTTCCTACCTACTCTGACAACTCATAACTACTTTAACTACTCTAATTTCCCTTTTTCTATATTCTAACGATACACCTCTCCTCAAAACAACCAACCTTGCCCTCAAGGTCGACATCTACTGTACATAGATATATATATATATGGAGTTACAAAAATAAATGTAAATAGATTAATGCAACTGTTGAATATGATAGCTATTGAGAGACATATTGAAAACCCGTGTGTTTCAACTACACAGCGGAAGTTCTTTTTATATAGATAAAAAGGAATACAAATAGACAGGAAATGCTAATTGGGCCAGAATACTTACAGCCCATCTAATCTAAAATATTTACATTCTAATATAATATTTTAACACTCCCCCTCAAGTTGGAGCATATAAATCAAATGCACCCAGCTTGTTACAAATATAACTAATTCTAGGACCTCGTAATGACTTTGTAAAAACATCTGCCAACTGATCATTGGAATTGACAAAGCTGGTGGTGATGTCACCCGATTCAATCTTTTCTCTAATAAAATGACAGTCGATCTCAATATGCTTGGTCCTCTCATGAAATACAAGATTTGAGGCAATGTGCAGTGCAGCTTGATTATCACATATTAGTGTCATTGTGCTGGCCTCTTCAAATTGAAGTTCTTTCAGTAACTGTTTCAACCAGATGAGTTCACATGTTACTAGTGTCATGGCCCTGTATTCTGCCTCAGCGCTGGATCTTGCAACAACATTTTGTTTCTTACTCTTCCAAGATATTAAATTTCCTCCAACAAGTACACAATACCCGGAAGTGGATCTTCTATCTGTGGGTGAGCCTGCCCAATCAGCATCTGAGTAGCCAACTATCTGAGTATGTCCTCTATCTTCATAAATGATGCCTTTTCCAGGTGCACTTTTGATGTATTTCAGAATTCGAATTACAGCATCCATATGTTCTTGGCAAGAAGAATTTAAGAACTGGCTTACCACACTGACAGCGAAGGAAATGTCCGGACGAGTAACTGTGAGATAGTTTAATTTCCCAACCAATCTCATATATCTTCCTGAATCTGATAGAGGCTCCCCCTGATTAGGTAGGAGTTTGACATTTGGATCCATAGGAGTATCAACTGGCTTGGCATTTAACAGACCTGTTTCTTCAAGAATATCCATAGCATATTTTCTTTGTGAAATTACAAGGCCATCCTTGGATTGGGCTACCTCAATACCCAAAAAATAACGGAGTTTACCAAGGTCTTTAGTCTGAAATTGATTTGAGAGATGTTGTTTCAACTGGAGTATTCCTTGCTGATCACTACCAGTTATAACAATGTCATCCACATAAAAAATAAGATAGATGCACCCTTGGGCTGAGTGACGATAAAATACAGAGTGATCGGCTTCACTACGAATCATACCAAACTCTTGTACTACCGAGCTGAATCTGCCAAACCAAGCTCTAGGAGACTGTTTAAGACCATAAAAAGACCTGTTCAGCCGACAAACCATGGTGGAAGACTCCCCCTGAGCAACAAACCCTGGTGGTTGCTCCATATAAACTTCCTCTTCAAGATCACCGTGCAAAAAGGCATTTTTAATGTCAAGTTGATGGAGAGGCCAATGTCGAATTGCTGCAATGGAGAAAAATAGTCTGACAGATGCCATTTTGGCAACAGGTGAGAATGTATCGCTGTAATCCAACCCAAAAATCTGAGTATATCCCTTGGCTACCAACCGAGCCTTAAATCGATCAATCTTACCATCAGGGCCAACCTTCACTGTATAGAGCCAACGACACCCGACTAAAGACTTCCCATGAGGTAAAGGAACCAGTTCCCAAGTACCACTGCTTTGTAGAGCACACATCTCATCAAGCATTGCTTGCCTCCACTCAGGGTGGGATAATGCTTCACCTGTAGTTTTAGGAATAGAAACAGAAGACAAAGAGGACAAGCAAGTGTAATGCAAAGGAGAAAGACGATGACAACACAAATCAATATAATGAGGAGATGGATTACGGGTTGTGCGAATATCCTTACGAAGAGCAATGGGAATGTCATGCTCAGGTGGCAGGGCCGGATCCGGAGGTGGCGTCGGAGGAGAGTCTGGAATGGGAACAGGAACAGGCACAACAGAGGGTAGGCGACGACGCTGATATGTTTGTAGTGGTCGTGGAGGTTGGGGGGCAGACTCGACAGGTTCGATAGTAGTAAGAGTGGGTGGAATAGGGATAACTATCTGAGGAGGTTCGGGATTAATGTCCTGATGGGGCTCAGTAGCTATATGGGTAGATTTAAAATATGGTACAGACTCGAAAAAGGTAACATCGGCTGATGTAACGTAGCGGTGTAGTGTAGGAGAATAACAACGATAGCCCTTTTGGGACCGATGATAACCGAGAAAGACACACTTGAGTGATCGAGGTGACAATTTGTCCAAACCAGGAGATAAATTGTGGACAAAACACGTGGACCCAAAGACACGAGGTGGTAGTGGGTGAAGAGGGGAATGGGGAAAGAGGACCGAATGAGGGATATTGCCATCAAGGACAGAAGACGGCATACGATTGATAAGGTAGCATGCCGTTATGACTGCATCCCCCCAAAAACGGAAAGGAACATTGTCATGGATAAATAAGGTTCGTGTGGTTTCAATGAGATGCCGATTTTTGCGTTCGGCTACCCCATTTTGTTGGGGTGTATGAGGACATGATGTTTGGTGTAGAATACCATTGGAAGCCATAAAACTTTGAAACTGATGGGACAAATATTCTCGAGCATTATCACTTCTTAAGGTACGAATAGAAACCCCAAATTGAGTTTTAATTTCTTGATAAAATTGCTCAAAATTGGAAAACAGTTCAGCTCTATTTTTCATTAAAAATAACCACGTACAACGAGAGTAATCATCAATAAAAGTAACAAAATACCTAGACTCTAAAGTAGACACAGTACGAGAGGGACCCCTAACATCAGAGTGAACTAAAGCATAGGGAGATGATACTCTTTTATTGACTCGATCAGGAAAATTACTACGGGTGTGTTTCCCTAACTGACACGACTCACAATGTAAAGTAGACAACTTAGACAAACTAGGCACCAGTTTTTGCAGTTTGGTAAGACTTGGGTGTCCTAGCTGAGCATGGATAGTGTGAGAGGACTCTGTTGCAGAGCACGTCTTGGAAGATGTAGAAAGGTAATAGAGGCCTTGAGACTCACATCCGACGCCAATCGTCCGTCCCGAACTCCGGTCCTGCAAGGTAACATTATCATTAGGGAAAGTAATAATACAGTCATGGGACCGAGTCAATCGACTAACTGAAAGTAAATTAAAAGGGCATCCAGGTACATAGAGAACAGATGCAACTGAAATGGAAGGGAGAATTTGGACAGTGCCAACTCCTTGAGACCGGGTTTGAGTGCCATTGGCAGAAGTTATAGTAGGTAAAAAATCAGATGTAGAGAGTGAAGAAAAGAGACCTTTATTACCAGTGACATGATCAGACGCACCAGAATCAAGAACCCAAGGGCCAAGAGAAGATGAGTGGGAGAGGTAAACAGATGAGTTACCAGTATGTGCAACTAAAGTAGGAGAACTAGAGTTCGGATGACTCTGAACCCATCGAAAGAAATCTTCATAATTTGCCGGGGAGCCTTGTGGAGATGGTGTAGTCTGAACAGTGGCAGAAGGATCAAGCTGAGTTGCATTTATTGAAGACGGAGGCTTACCATGCAACTTCCAACAGCGATCAATAGTGTGTCCAAGCCGATGACAATGCTCACATTTGGGACGAGGCTTAGAGTTGGATGGTCCTCCACGAGAGCGATTCTGATTATGTCCCTGAGATGCAAGGGCAGCAGTGTCACCTGGAGTTGAAGTCATAGAATGATCAACTGGATGCTTTGCTGGTACTCGAAGGAGGATCGCTGAGGTAGTAGACATATCCAGAACAGTAACAGACCCCAAAATTTGATCACGAGTTGCAGAGTACTCCTGGGGTAGGCCATAGAGTGCAAGGAGCATGAAGAAGGTGCTGCGTTGTTCCAACTCTTTCTGCCGTTTAACGGGATTACTTGCAGCAGGAGGGAGAAGCTCATTAAAATCATGAAGTGCACTATGAACGGTGCCTAGATATGAAGAAATCGAGCCATCTATTGTCTTCGGAGTAATGATATTCAGCAAGCGGTGACAAACTCCATAGAGACGTTGAGTGTCGTTAGTATAGAGTGCCTTTGCTTGACTCCAAACTGATTCACACGTGAGATGTGGACGGAAAATCGGTTTGACATCTAGATGAAGTGTAGACTTGATGACACTACACAGCTGAGCATCTATCTGTTTCCATTTGGATGTTTCAGCCGCAACCACCTTTTCAGGATTTTGAGTGAGATGGTCCTCGTAGCCTTGACCAAGCATCCATAGTTTGATGTCGGCGGCCCAACTATCGTAATTTGACCCATTCAATTTTTCAACAGAGAGAGGAGAAGTGATGTAGTTGGTGAAAATGCTCTTTGTTTCAGACTGAGACGTCATGGTCAATAAAGAGTGCCAGAAAACGCGTCGAATCCGAGAAAACAGGGGCTGTTTGAACTGGATCTCGTATATCCGTAACTCGAAACTCAAAACTGAGGGCAGATATGGAAGCAGGAGGCCGAGGCGAGTGCGACGGAAGAAGCGGCGCCGTGAACGGCTGCCGGACGCGCCGTGAACAGCTGCTGCTGGCGGCGCGTGGATCTCACGCGAGTGAGGACAGGTGGCGCGTGGAGGCGCGTGAGGGCGCGTGGATGTGTTTCTGGTGGCGCGTCTGAAGGGGTAGGCCGATCTGGGGTGTGCGACACTGCTGGCGTGGTCGTTCGTCGAAAAAAATCGTTGGAGACAGCAACAACAGTGACGCAGTGGCGGCGGTGCGTGGACGGATGGATAAAACAGTGTATTAAAGGCAGGGAGGAGAAAACCGGAGTTGAGGACACGGTTTGCCGAAAAAAAATATTCACCGGAGACAGTAGGTCCACCGGGTAGTTGACGATCAGGGTTATCTCTCAACATGCTCTGATACCATGTTGAATATGAAAGCTATTGAGAGACATATTGAAAACCCGTGTGTTTCAACTACACAGCGGAAGTTCTTTTTATATAGATAAAAAGAAATACAAATAGACAGGAAATGTTAATTGGGCCAGAATACTTACAGCCCATCTAATCTAAAATATTTACATTCTAATATAATATTTTAACAGCAGCAATTACAACATAGATAGGACTTTATTTGCTGCTAATTTTCAGGCTAGATTAATGCACATATTCAATTACTTGAATTCAATATATACCTCCCTTGTATCAGTTTTTATTATCAATAAGAAATACCACATATTTTTGCATGGTATCAAAGCACAAGAGCTGAACCATCCCTCAAACTAATGATGCCACCCATGGAAGAAATCAAACCAGAAGGCTGAGCCAATGGTTTGGCTGAAGAGGAGATTCAAGAGAGCAAGAGAAAAGTGAAGCTTGGGAAATCCATAACAGCCCCATCACTCGAAGGCTTAGCAATAGAAACAAAGGGAAATCGGACTCGTCCATTCCAGAAGAAAACTCGGCCCTGGTGTGACCACTGCAAAAAACCAGGTCACACCAAAGACACATGTTGGATAATTCATGGTAGGCCCACAGAGGCGAAACAGACCAGAAATCGGGACAACAGAGGAAATAATAGTTGAGGTAAAATCTGATTCATCCCTATTTAGCTAGGAGCAAATGGAAGCTTTACAAAAAATGCTCCAGCAAACAAGTGGCACACAAAGGTAATTTCTTGCATGTCCTAAACACCAGCAAGAAAAAAACTCATGGATTATTGACTCAAGAGCATTTGACCACATGATAGGAGATTCAACTGTGTTCAATAGTTATTCTAAGTCAAAATAAGTATACAGTTGGGATAGTTAATGGTACTGTTTCTAAGGTCATGGGTAAAGGTTCAATCGTTATCTAACAAAATATTACCCTAAATTCAGTACTTTATGTGCCTAAACTTGATTATAGCCTGTTGTCCATCAACAAACTAACAAAAATTTTGAAGTGTCACTAAATTCTTCCCTGACCTATGTGGATTTCATATTTTGGAGTTGGAGAGGACGATTAGAAATACTAAAGAATGTGTTGAACTATATATACTCCAAGTTGAAGAGTCGAAAACAGAATCCAAAGCCAACTCTTGTGCAACGTGCAACAGTCCTACGAGTAGTAAAATTTTGCAATTTTGTGGCAATATAGATGGGCCACCCAAATTTTATGTATTTGAAAAAAATGTTTCCTACATTATTGAAGAAAAATCAGAACTTGTTTCAATGTGAAACTTGTCAACTATCCAAACATTCACGCAACCCCTTCCCACCTCAACCCTAAAAACCTTCTCAACCATTCTTCTTAATTCACGATGATATTTAGGGACCATCATGTGTCAGCAATGTTACTGGATCAAGATGATTAGTCACCTTCATAGATGATCACACACATATCCCTTAGGTTTATCTAATGAAATAAAAATTAGAAGTTTGTAAGATATTTGAGTTTTTCCATACCATGGTGCAAATACAATTCAAAGTAAAATCAAAATGCTTAGGTGTGATGATGGCTGAGAGTACTATATACCTCCGGATGGACTAATCCGTATGTATATTTGTTCAGTGGCATCATGAGACAACTACCATTATCATCAGTATCATCTATAAAACATAAAAATATATAACTTATACACAATTAATCAATGGCATCATGAGATAACTATCAGTATCATCTATAAAACATAAAAACATATAATTCGTATACAATTGATCGATGGCATCAATAGACAATTATTAATATCATCTGCCTACATTATCTTTGTTTCTAATATCATCTGCCTACATTATCTTTGTTTCCAAAAGACAATTGGGTTGAAATCATCAATAGATGATAAGATTGTGTATTCAAACACAAATTCCGTGAAAAAAGGTAATGTTTAGGGGTTTTTAAGTTTGCTTATTGGAAAAGATGAAGTGTTTTAAAATCTGTTTATATAGGTAACGGCCGGATCAGTCAATCCAGAATTGAACTCTAATACCATATTAAATTTTTTGCACATGCCCAATTGGGAATGTTAACATATTGGGGCTAAGCTTAGGGGTATATGGTCCAACAGGTCTAAACTTATCGGACTTTCACCTTACCTTGCTCAGTTTAGTCTCACCATTTTATCTAGGGGTGTTCAGTGTTCACATCTAAACTGATCATAAAAAAAACCCACAAACCAATCAAATAAAAACCGCACAAAACCAAATATTATTATTGAATGTGTTTAGATTTTCTTTTGTGAAATCCGCACAAATCGAATCGGATTTTGGATTATTTTTAAAAACCGAATCAAACCAAATATATAAATTTTAATATTTATTTATTAATATAAGATATTGTATTAAACTATTATTTGATTGTTTTAATTATACTTATTTGTTTAATTTGATATATTTTTATAACTATTTCAAACATAATCGATCAATATTATTCCATAATATTAATTTTTAGTATATTATATATAATATTTTAATATAATTTGTTACTTTAATATACTTTTATAATATTAGAATTAAAATAATATTTTTTAAATTGTAATTTGAATCAACCAAAAATCGACCCAATTTAAGCCGCATGAATTTGTCTCAAAATCGATTCAAAGTGCACCGCAAACACCATAATTTTATCATATGTCAGACTTCTACTTGCAACATGCAGCATACAACTTAACGATGTAGACGAGCTAACAGACACTAAAAAGTCTTGCATGTTATGGGCATATGATTAAGAGGAATATATATAACACAAGATAAAAATATATAATAAAAATAAGTTTCAAAAAACAATAAGTATAAATGAAAGTAAAATTCACCTTCCCCAGAAAATGTCCTATACAAAGAACATAATCAATTGGCGATGTCATGGATTTACTATGAACTATCTCACCCAGGATTCGGTCAATAGCTGCTCCCTGATTATAACAAAAAAAAATTGGAGTAAACATTTAAATATGTACAAAAAAATTCTTATGAAAATACAACCCAGTGAAAGTCAATTATTAGAAACACGAGATCACCTTTGTAACACCAACAGCTCTAACCTCAACAGATCGACTCCCTTGAACAACTTCAACTGACGAATTAGAAATCGGACCTGTCCAGAGATGTTGCAGCATGTCTCTTGCTTGAAGTTTTCCAAACTCAACATCTGCTTGAAATGAAAGAATCATCAGTAACGGGAAAGAGAGATGGAAAACCAAAAGATCAAAATCTATCTATGAACAATTCAAGCACCTGCATATTTGTAATTCCATAAAAGTGAAGTTTCCCTCTCTTCGAAATCAAAATGTGACCGTGGTGTTCTTTCCGTGAAGTACTCAAAAACATGCTGAAACGCAGGATCAGAAATTTAGTCAATGACATGAAGGAAATCAGTTCAAAAGAATTGACATTTCAGAGTCAGGATTTGATCACCTTCACACTGTCGACCCATTCCATATTCAGATGCTCCGGCATTGTTGTCATCCATTCACCCTTTGAAGGGTGTAAAAACATTCCATTTTCTGCTGCCAACCACATGTCATATTCTTTGAAGTTCTGTTATAGGAAAACGTTACAAGTGGATTCATATATAACAATTCACAAAGAAAACAAGTAATGATCCAAAATTTACATCATCTAGGACTTTTCTACCACTTCCACTAAGCACAACTACTGTGGTATTTGGATCACTGCAAAGTGCTGTCAATGGTTTTCTCAATTCTGGATGCACCTTAAGTTCCATTTCTTTAATCTGATCACCTGTTTTCTCAACTGGTTCAGTTAAAGTTCCATTGAATCCCTGTATGTGAATAACCAGTCTCAGTGCAAATGTTAATGCAGGAAATCAATAATCCATAATAGATGCTAGGTCATGACTTATTATTAGTGAAACATTCTAAAAGAACAAAAAAAATTGTTCTTCAATAATAACTGTTTTGCTTTAGTAGGTGTAATTAGTGGCAGACCCAGAAGTTTCCTGTGATGGGGCAAGAAAATAGTTAATGACTAAAAAACCTTCCATAAATTACAATTTCCCTCTACTTGATGATAGAAAAATATTTTAACAGAAGATCTAAAATATCTAACCTTCCATAAATTACAATTTCCCTCTACTTATTTCATATTTTGGAAATGTTATATGGTTATTTTATTGCCAATATAATAAAAAATCTGTATGTATGCAATTCAAATTCAAAGAAGACTTTCAGAGGAGTCATGAACTTCAATGTGAGACAGCATACCAAAATGAGCAATCGATTAGTTGACTGCAAATAACGATTAACCGCAATCTCCGTTGGAAGCGGAGGTGGAACTTGTCTTGTTCTTAGTTGTGCCTCAATAACAGTATCATTTAGTTCGCTGCAAATATTCAAAGATTCATAAGGTAATGTGGATCTTCCTGAAAATCAAAGCAAGAGATGTATTTCTTTACTTACATATTTTGGTTAATAAATTACAATCACACATCATCATGTCTTTCTAATATTTTTATCATGCAGAAGCAATAAATAAACAGCCATCGTTTTTAAGCATGATTCTAGCTGCATATATTTGCAGATTTATCACGGGCAATAGAAGCCTTGAGAGGGCATGTATCAAATGAGAGGAGATATTATTGTGAGAGATGAGAGGAGTACGTATCCACCATTCGATTAAAATGAACGGTTGAGAATTATTTTCCATAAGCTGCACATTCGGCACCTTGTCTTTTATGTATACTTGCTATTTGCATTTGTTCTCGTCCTCTCTCTCATGGTTCACACTTTGTCAAAAAAATAAAAAAATCAACCTTTTACCATTGCTCAATCCTTACTGTCAAGAAAGTAAGGATGCTATCTTGAAAATAAAATTGATTATACCAATTTTATTAGCATTCACGTGCTATGTTTTTGTTAGAACTGGAATGTAAAACTGAAGAAAAATGAAGAGAATAGATGAAGAAAAGAAAATCAAGAATGCTTTCTCTCCAGAATGTATTATTGAAACTGACAACAATGAATAGAGTAGCAGTTACAGAATCTACCAACTGAATTGCCCTGCAATTCAGTTCCAACCAATTAACTCTCTAACTGCCTACCTATTGAAAACTAAGCTTCTGTTATTTATACTAACCATCCTAACTAATCAGTTAGGATTTACAGCTGGCACAGCTCAGCAATTAACAGAACTAACCAATAGAAATTAAGCTCGGTTCCTTCTCTCAAACACCTTCCTAACAGGAAGCCTTGCTTGACTAGCAATCCTATCAATACTCCCCCCTAAAAGAACTACCTTGTCCTCAAGTGGAAAAGACGGAAAAACCTCCAACATCTTGGAAGCTCGCTCCCAAGAGTTATCACAGGATGACAAATGAGCCCATTTCACAAAAACCTCCATATTGCCTCCAACATTAGTCCTCCACTGCAGAATATCTTCTGTCTGTACAACCAATTCAAGCTCCTCAGTCAACATTGGTGGCAAGGTCTGAGGTGAATGTTGCGGTTTCAAAGCCTTCTTAAGCAATGAAACATGGAACACCGGATGAACTTTAGTTTCAAGAGGCAGATCTAGCTTGTAAGCCACCTCCCCCACGCGGCTTAGAATCTGGAAAGGGCCATAATACTTAGGAGCCAATTTAGCATATGGTCTATCAATCAAAGACTTCAATTTGTAAGGCTGAAGTTTCAAGAAAACCCACTCCCCAACCTCAAAATTCACCAACCGCCAGTGCTTATTTGCTTGTGCCCGCATCTGATCTTGAGATTTCTGCAAATTCTGTCGCAAATCAGCAAGTAAATCATCCCGTTGCTGGGCCAACTAATTGACATCATCCAACTTTGATGGAATGGTGCAACTCTTAATCAACAATGGAGGGTCTCTTCCATATAAAGCTTTAAAAGGTGTCATTCCAGTAGAGATATTGTAGTTACTGTTAAACCAGAACTCAGCCCAATGCAACCAATTCAACCAAGTCTTGGGCTTAGGGCCAGCAAAGCACCTAAGATAGGTCTCTAAGCACCTATTAGCAACTTCGGTTTGACCATCAGTTTGAGGGTGATAAGACGTGCTATGCTTAAGACTAGTTCCAGCCAATTTGAACATCTCCCTCCAAAAACTGCTGAGAAAAACTGCATCTCTATCCGATACAATTGTAGAAGGAAATCCATGAAGCTTACAACTTCCATCACAAACAAAGCTACTACCTCATTATACCTCATTAGCTTTGTAAGGATGCCCAAGAGGAAAGAAGTGAGCATACTCTATAAGTCTATCAATGACTAAAAAGATTGTATCCTTGCCTCTAACTCGTGGAAGACCACCAACAAAATCCCTAGAAATATCCTGCCACACTTGGCAAGGAATAGGCAACAGTTGAAGTAGTCTAGCCGAAGATAAAGTGGAGTACTTGTTCCTTTGACATACATCACACTCTTCAATAAACTTCTTGATATCTCGCCTCATGCCCTCCCAAAACAAGAAACTAGAGACCCTTTTAAAAGTTTTGAACAAACCTGAATGCCCTCCACAAGGAGAACCATGGCATTCAGCCAAGATAAGTGGTATTTTGTTAGAACCCTTAGGCAGCACCAATTTACCTTTATACAAAAGCCTTCCCTTCTTGAACTCATAACCAGAATGAGAAGTACGACAAACAATTAAGTCCTGCACCAACTGCTGCAATTTAGGATCTTGCTGCAATTCCTCACCCCAAGAATCATCATCTTCCACATGTAGAACTGAGAGAGTAACATCATATCACTCCTAGACAAACTATCTGCTGCAGTATTCTCCTTTCCTGGCTTGTATTGGATTTCAAAATCCAAACCAATGAGCTTGACAACCCATTTAAATTGCTCAGCACTGAACAATCGTTGATCAGTCAATAACTTAAGGCTCTTTTGGTCAGTCCTCACAATGAAATGGTTGCCCAAAAGGTAGTGTCTCTATTTGGTCATAGCCTGAACCAAAGCCATAAGCTCCCTCTCATAAACAGACCTTTGTTGAGCTCTTAAAGATAAGCCTTGACTCCAAAAGGCAAGGGGTTTACCCTCCTGCATTAAAACAGCCCCCAACCCCTCACTAGATGCATCAGTTTCGACTACAAAGACCTTAGTGAAATCAGGTACAGCCAACAAGAGAAGATCAACCATGGCTGTTTTCAAGGCCTGAAACGCAGATGTAGCTTCCTTAGTCCAACAAAACTTGTCTTTCTTCAAAAGCTCAGTTAAGGGTTTGGCTAATTTACCATAGCCTTGGACAAAATGTCTATAATACCCTGTTATTCCAAGGAAACCCCTAAAACCCTTCACATCCGTAGGAATAGGCCAAGAAGTCATGGCTGCAGTCTTGGACGGACAAGCTGCCACCCCTTCTCCAGAAATCACATGTCCCAAGTACTCAAGACTAGACTGTCCAAGGCTACATTTTTTCTTATTTTCCTTCAACCCATTCTGCATCAGCACTGCCAAGACTTAGTGGACATGAACAAGATGAGCAGACATATCCTTGCTATACACCAAAATGTCATCAAAAAAGACCAGGACAAATCTCCGGAGGAAAGGCTTCAAAACCTCATTCATGAGGGCTTGGAATGTGGAAGGAGCATTGGTGAAACCGAAAGGCATCACCAAGAACTCCTAATGCCCATCATGAGTTCAGAAAGTCGTCTTCTCTATATCATCTTCCTTCATCCGAATTTGATGATAGCCTGATTTTAAATCTAGCTTAGTGAATATGGTTGCTCCATCAAGTTCATCAAACAACTCTTCAATGATAGGGATGGGGAATTTGTTAGGGATAGTAATTTTGTTGAGAGCCCTATAATCCACGCAAAAACGCCAACCCCCATCTTTCTTCTTGACCAAGATGATGGGACTAGAGTAAGGGCTAATGCGCAGTCTTACAATGCCAGCCTCAAGCATTTCTGAAACCAACCACTCTATCTCCGTTTTTTGATAATGTGGATACTAATAAGGTCGTAGATTAGGTATCTCAACCCCCTCCTTCAAATGAATTGCATGATCTAACCTCCTTTGGGGTGGAAGACCTTGAGGATCCTCAAAAACCTCAGAATACTGCTGAAGAACCTCTAAAACAGCTTCAGGTATGACTGGAACCGCTGCTGGTTTCTGCTCTGCAGAATCGTACTCAATTAACAAGCCTTCCCCTTCTTCCTTCAAATTTGCATGAAGGCTCCATAGGACAATTCAGTCTTAGTTAAGGAAGGATCACGAACCAAAGTAATCAACTTGCCATCTCTAGACAAGGTAAGCTCCAACTTGCCAAAGTTGGTTTTGACATCTCCCAAACAAGAGAGCCAATCCAAACCCAACACCAAATCTACCCCTTGCAGGGAGAACAAATAAAAGTCTTGCATAATATCCATTCCTTGCATATGCAAACTCAACTCGGGACACTTTCCCTTACATTTCACCCTATGACCATCCCCCACTTCCACAATGTAAGAAGGAGTATCTTCCACCATCAAGCTCAGTTTCTAAACTACCTCCTGAGAAAAGAAGCTATGAGAAGCTCCACAATCTATGAGTACCAAAACAGAATTGTTCTGAACTACCCCTTGTATCTTCCAAGAATTTGTGGAAGTCAGCCCAGCCATTGAACACGGAGACAATTGCAGAGAATTAAAAGTTTCAACTGCCTGAAATTCAGCATCGCTGTCCTCCTCGTCATCTTCTTCTAAAATAATCATACGAAACTGTTTATTCTTGCATTTATGTTCTCTATGATAGGGCTCATCACATCTGAAACAGAGTCCCTTCACCCTTTTGTCTCTCATCTCAGACTCGGACAACCGTTTGAAATCACCACCCCTGGTTTTATTCCCTTCCCTAGCCTGAACACTCATCATATTAGTAGCAGAGGTACCACCCTCAGTTTTCTTATCTAACAAAGGCTTAGTATCCACCGTCACAGTCTTAGTGTAAGAACTAGCCTTAGAAATAGCGATTGGCTTAGTGAAAGTGTTGGTTCCTTTCTTAGTCCAAACCAGATTCTTCTCCTCAATCATAATAGACTTTTGAATTAAATCAGACAGAGACTTTAATTCATAAAGTTTTACCTCCACTTGAATTTCCTCTTTCAAGACATTCATGAAAATTCCTTATGCAAATTCTTGATCAATGGCCTTCAAAGCTCCAACATATTTCTCAAACTCCTCCACAAATTCCACCACCGTCCCTGTTTGTTTGAGTGCCAGCAACAACTCAAAGGGATTTTGTACCATTGAAGGTTGAAACCTGCGAACCATCGCCAGCTTGAACCTGTCCCACGTTGGTTCAAGATTGCACCTAGCCCACCAGCGATACCAGCTCAGTGCTCTACCCTCCATGGCCACCAAAGTGGCACAAAACTTCTCCTCCTCAGGAACGCTTCGCAACTCGAAGTATCGTTCCAAACGGTGCGTCCAACCGTATGCATTGTCGCCTGAGAAAATCGGGATCTCCAGCTTCCTCCACCAGTCGCGCTCAACGTGGTCACCCAGGGATCTACCCCCATCGCCGCTGATCTCCGCTTCTTCCCTGCGAACAATCCCGCCGCCGTTGGAATCAATCTTCGCCGCGAGTGCAGCCAATTGATCCTCCGTATGTTTGGCGCACGCCTATGCCAATTCTAATCGTGTGCGCCATTCCTCGAGCTCCTGCTCCCAATCACTCGAATCTCTCACCATACTTCTTGTCTTCATGCAATGCGCAATAGAAGGAAGCAAAATCAGGGCACCAAATCGGTGCTTTGATATCAGTGTTTGAACTAGAATGTAAAACTGAAGAAAAATGAAGAGAATAGATGAAGGAAAGAAAATCAAGAATGGTTTCTCTCAAGAATGTATTATTGAAACTGACAACAATGAATAGAGTAGCAGTTACAGAATCTGTCAACTGAATTGCCCTCCAATTCAGTTCTAACCAATTAATTCTCTAACTACCTACCTATTGAAGAATAAGCTTCTGTTATTTATACTAACCATCCTAACTAATCAGTTAGGATTTAGAGCTGGCACAGCTTAGCAATTAACATAACTAACCAATAGAAATTAAGCTCGGTTCCTTCTCTCATACACCTTCCTAACAGAAAGCCTTGCTTGACTAGCAATCCTATCAGTTTTCTTTCGTAAACTGCCTCTCTTCAACTTTATCCCATGATTGTTGGATTGAGACGGTTAGGTTAATTAATCGTGAAAAACATGTCACCATCACCCCATATGAATTTGTAGAGTAATTGTTTAAAAACTAAATAAGGAATTGGAACGAGAAAGGAACAAAGTGATAACCAACTGGAAATGCACAAAACGAAGATCAGTAATTTTAGTTGAATTCATATGTAAAGGAAACAATATTTTTTTTTACACGAGAAAACAAATTCAAATTCGATAAACAGAGATAAAGCAATTGTGCATTTTATAAATTGGTTCTACGAGATGATGATTTATGTGTAGATGTAGGGGGCGATGGAAATGGAGAACAGGAAAGAGATTAAGCGCGCAGGTAAAAAAACATAGAACACGTGAATTTAAAAACTATGCATACCTTACAAAAGTTCCTGCCCATTCTTGTGCAGTGTGGGATTTGACATGAAGAAAATTATGCTTATGTCTCTTTTCTCTTTCCGCAGGTAGCATATTCAAAGCCCTGGCAATTGCAGTGGCAACTTCTGTAACATTCCAAGGGTTGACAAGAATCGCCCCAGCACCAAGAGACTGGGCTGCACCAGCAAACTACAAGAAGCATACCAAATATCATGCGAATATTAATTTATCTATACCACAGATGAAAGATTTCTATATATCAGCATTGGAAATATAAAAAGATGAAACATAATACCTTTCATTTATTTAAAACACATAAAAGGTGAAAGTCTAATAAAAAATCAGTAAAAAGATTGGTTTAGCAATAGAAAACATAACTTTATTTGAATAATTGATTATGATGGTTATTATCATAGCATATCAAATGGACAATATATATACTACAAACTCAACATTTTCCTTTGTGTTTCACTCTTCTCCCTATAAGATAATTGGCAAGAATCAATTTTTAAATTTATATTTTTTCTACGAGGTCTCAAGGAGAGGAGCAATTCTTCTGAAAGCTTAGGGCCTTTGGTCTTGAACCATGAACAATGTTCTTGCACCTCTCTATCTTGCGATTAAATTGAACTTTTATTTGGAAGAATGTAGGCAGCAAGGATTTAAATCTCGACAACTTGGTCATAGCATATATACAATGTCAAAAACACACTATCCAATTCTAACACCTTTTGAAATGATATGTCTATTATATAATAACTCTAACTTAACATAGCTTGAATTGACAAAATGAAATAAAATGTAAATAATAAGAATAATAATAAGTTTCTGTAATTACTTCACTAAGAATGAGAACCCCTTTCTTTTTCTCCTGGCAGGCTACAAATTCATAGCTGACAAGATTCATTCCATCCCTTAAAGATGTGACAAGCGCTACATCTGTGTAAACATGAATACGATTAGAAGAAAACTTACAATCTCAGACTCTCAGGTCATAACTTCTCAAATCAGTTCCAAACTCTTGTAACTTTCTGTGTGCATTACATGAAGTGAAAATATAAACCAGAAATATGAACCAATTTACTGCAAAACTTAATATTTGATCCCTGTGATTTACCTCTAAAATTCCATGGTATACAAAGAGCCTTAAGAATCATTTTTCTAAATAAGAGCTTTAAATTTAAGACATAAAATTAAGCTTTATAACTTCATAATGCCGATGATTGACAATATTGCAAGAAGTTATTCATTGAAAAGGTTGTTGTAAAGCTAAAAAATAAAATGTAAAAGTAAACAAATTTTACCAGTAACTGCATACAAAGCACATAGTTCATGAAAGTCAAGAGAACGATCCTGCACAATCAAACAAAATCATGAGATTGGCAGACATAACAAAGTCTTCAGTCAATTAAAGACTTATAATCTATGAAGGGAAGATACTTCCATTATGAAAAAGTCTCGGTGTCCAATATGTTAAGAGTAATAATTCTGGTAGTGTGTTATAGTTTCTATTAGTTAGTTAGTTATTCATTAAGTTTTATATATAGAGCACGTTGTTGTATTTATTTTTATGATTTTGTCATTATTAGTTGGTTATTCAAGAAGTTTCTATGAATTAGTCTTGGATGTTTAAAAAGTTTATAACACTAGTAAGCGTGATCAATTTCTCATGAAACAATTTCTCATGAAACTTCGCTCAGGGTTCGAGGCTGTCCAAGGTGCTTTGCTGAATAGGAACCCGGTTCCTTCTTTGGATGCATGTGTTAGTGAACTTCTCATGGAGGAGCAACATCTACTTATTCAAGGAACCGTGTCCGTTGATGCAGCTCTTTCCGAACTTGTGACGGTTGTCTATGTTGCCCTAAGTAGAGGTAAAAGTAGTGATATGCGATAGGTCCAATGTTTTTCTTGCTAACAATTTGGACATGTAGCTCGAAGTTGCATTAAGAATGTTTCCGATTATTGCAAGCAGCATGGTCATATCATCTATGATTGTCCCACGTGTCCCCCACGACCCAAACAGCGTCGGGTGCAGGCATTTCATGCTTCTACCAACTCCGCAATTGGTCTTCCACAGCCCTTTCAGCCTTGGGCATTTAGGGCAAGTTCTCTATTGTTTCTCATCCATGGTTTCTTGATTCTAGTGCATCCAATCATATGACTGGCTCTTCCGAATACTTGCACAAGCACAATATATATTCTTATCATGGTACTTAGAAAAATCAAATTGCCGATGGTAATACTCTTCCTATCACTAACGTCGGTGACATAAACTCTAATTTTCGAAATGTGTTTATCTCCTGGACTTGCTTCAAACTTATTGTCTGTTGGTCAATTAGTGGACAACAATTGTAAAGTTATTGTCTTGTGCAGCATCAGGTATCGAGGAAGGTGATCGCCACGGGGCCTAAAATGGACAGACTACTTCCGTTTCAGTTTATTTTTAATCATTTGTCTTTTGTTTGCAATGGTGTTTTGAATATGTACGAGGATTGGCATAGAAAATTGGATCATCCAAATTCTAGTGTTTTGCTTCATTTAGTTAAAAACGGTTTGTTGGGAAATAAAAATGTCATTTCTAATTCTTCTGCTCCTTTGCAGACTTGCTAAAAGTAAAACACTTCATTTTCCTTCTGATGCTCATCATGTTTCCAAATGTTTTGAGATAATTCATAGTGATGTTTGCGGTTTGTCTCCTATTGCTTCTCATGCTAACTATAAATATTTTGTGACTTTTATTGATGATTATAGTTGTTTTAAATCTAAGGCTGAAGTCTTTTCAATGTTTAAGAAATTTTTAGCATATGTTGAATATCAGTTTTAAACTAGCATTAAAATCTTTCGCTCTGATTTTGGTGGTGAATACATGTCTCGTGAGTTTTAGGATTATTTGTAGCAAAAAGGCATTGTATCTCAACGTTCATGTCCCAATAACCCCCAACAAAATGGTGTTGCAGAGCGAAAGAATCGACGCTTGCTTGATGAAACAAGGACATTACTTTTTCAATCTTCTATTCCATCTAGATTTTGGGTTAAAGCGTTGTCCATGGTAGCGGTTTTTTTAATCAATCGTCTTCCATCTATAGTTCTTGATTTTGATTCTCCTTTCTTCCATCCTTTTAAGACTCATCTAAATTATATAGATTTACATGTTTTTGGGTGTGTGTGCTTTGTTCACTTACCTCCTTACCTCCTGTTGAAAGACCTAAACATGATGCTCAATCTGTCCAATGTGCATTTATGGGTTATAGTAACTTTCACAAAGGTTTTTTGTGCTATGATATTACTAACCATCGCTTCCGAATATCAAGAAATGTGACATTATTTTCTAATCAATTTATGTTTCCATGGTTTTCTTCTAATTCTAATGATATGGTTACTCTTCCAGACTTTTCGGTTTTGCCTCAATCTACACAACGTTTTAAACCAGGTCTTGTCTATGTCAGAAAACCCAGATAGCAGGCTCCCACTCCTTTTCTCGATGTTGATCCACCACCTGAATCTATTCCACTGGCACTACGCCTCTCTACAAGAGTAATCCACCCACCTGATAGATATTCACCAGACGGGTATATATAATTCTCCACATACTTCTCTTACTGCAACTCTATGCAGTTAAGGATGTGTGTTTGATAAAAGCAATACAAGATGAACTCCAAGCCCTTCAAGAAAACTTCACATGAGATATTGTCTCTTGTCCTCCTAATACCAAACCCATAGGATGTAAATGGGTGTATTCTGTGAAACTAAATTCTAATGGTTCTCTCAACCATTACAAGGCTAGATTAGTTTCCTTGGGGAACAAGCAGGAATATGGAATTGATAATGATGATACTTCTGCACCTGTTGCCAAAATGACAATCGTCAGAACGGTACTTTCTTTAGCTACCTCTAATGGTTGGTCTCTTCATCAAATGGATGTGAAGAATAGGTTTCTTTCGGGCCTATTCTCTTCATATGAGGGTGTGTGCAAGTTCAAACACTCTTTGTAAGTTTGAAACGGGCACCTAGAGATTGGTGTGAGAAATTTCGTTCTACTCTACTTGGGTTCTCTTTTACTCAAAGTCAATATGACTCCTCTTTGTTCATTCATTGCACTTTTACGGGCATTGTTCTTCTCCTATTTCATGTTGATGATAGGGTCATTACTGGTTTTGATCAAGCATCCATCAAGAAACTTAAACAGCAATTACAAGCCTCACTTCAGATGAAAGACTTGGGTAATTTGCATTATTTTCTTGGCCTTGAGGTTCATTTTACCTCTAAGGGCATCTTTATCCATCATAAGTATTTATATGACTGGCCTTCAATATACTAATCTGGTGGATACTCCTCTTGAAGTTAATGTTAAGTATCATCGTGATGAGGGTGACATTTTGACTAACCCTTTACTTGACTGTTACTTGCCCTGACATACCATTTGTTGTCCAGCAGGTAAGTCAGTTCATGCACTCTCCTCGTCATCTTCATTTAACTACAATTCATCGTGGTAAGTCTTAACATTCGTTGATCGAAAGGTACCTCTCACCGAGGTCTATTCTTTCCTACTGGGACAACTCCCAAATTGATTGCTTATAGTGATGTTGATTGGGCCGGTGTCCTGACACTCGGCGATGTCTCGCCAGTTGGTGCATGTTTCTTGGTTCTTCATTGATTACATGGAAACGTAAGAAGCAAGCAGGAGTCTCTAAATCTTCTACTGAAAGAGTATCGTACCATGTCAACTGTTTGTTCTGAGATAATTTGGCTTTGTGGTCTCTTGGCTGAACTTGGATCTCCTCAAACGAAGCCCACGTTTCTTTATGCTAACAATACAAGTGCTTTCCTGATTTATTGCAAATCCTATTTTTCATAAGCGCACCAAACATATTGAAGTCGATTGTCATTCTATTTGTGGAACCTATGATAACCGTGTTATATCAGTTCCTCACATCAATACTCAGTTTTAAGTTGCCGACATTCTCACAAAGGTTGTTCCTCGTCCACGCCATCAGTTCCTTGTTAGCAAGTTGATGCTCCTTGACGAACCGCCTCAATTTGAGGGGGTGTGAATTAGGAATTAGTGTATCTCTTTGATTGTATATATTAACATTCCTAAAATAGATTAGGAAAATCAGGCAATATAATATTTGACACAATGAGTCGTAGTTACCGGTAAATGCTCTTACCTTTATTTATAGTAGGAAATAACAATGCAGAAAGGTAGGAAGTCAAATTTATTGACACTTGCTCCATTCCTGTTGTTGTTTTTGTTATGATCACTTCTTAGTTTTTTTTTTTTTAAATTATCCTCATTTTGGTTTGGAATCATATTCTTATGGTACTATGTATCCGGCTTCTTAGCTCATAAAAAATAATGGATACAGTTCAATCATCAGAATAAGCACAGAAAAATGACAAGCCTTATTATAAACATGATATCACGATCTCTATCTTTGGGCATTGACCAATTGTTCACTTCATACATCAATTGTGTCAGGTACAATATAAATGTTAGAATATATTAAATATTTTAGAATATCTTTGATATTATATAAAAGTATCTTAGTTTATCTCTTAGAATTAGTTTTTGTATCACTTAGTTATTAACATATGGGAAAAAGAACAACTCGATTTCATAGAAATGTGTGATAAAGTCAAAATTAGAGGGTGTTTTATGTTCGATGTGAATTAGAAAGAGTGGAGTTAAAACATAATGAAACTGAAAATACAAAATGAACCAAACATCCCCTTATTTTCCCTCTCCTACAAAACTGTATCGTAGTTTTTGTTGAGATTCCACATCGACCAGAGAATTGACCACAATAGTCATTATAAGGTTTGGAAAATACTCATCTCTTGAACTAAAGACACTGAGTTAGGCCTAATCTCGAAGTCTGTGATGTTGCGTTGAGAGTCCCACATTGGATGAGATATAGTCTTAAAATGTGTTTATAACTAGAAAACATTTCTCACCTTACATGAGAGGTGTATTAGGAAAAAATACAACTAGGCATAGTGACATCTCTCGCCTTACAAGTTGGTGAGTGAGGACATGTCTCCTATAAATAAAAGGAGAGTTAAGAAAGAGGTATCTTGTCATTTTGAGAATTAGGGGCCTTTTGGACTTAGAAGGTACACACCCCCAAACCTTTGCAAAATTGTAATCCAGATTGCACTCCTTTTCTTTCTATCGTGCAATACATTGATTTGGACACTATGGAATTCAAATATTTTCCTCACTCTCATTGCACTTGATTATATCATTTTGTTTCAAAAGGTAATATATACTTCACATTTTCATTCTTCAAAAATTAAATTTCTAATTTCTGCTTTTCGAAAGGAGTTAGGAAAAACAAATATCATGACAGAAACTAACAAAATGAAACACAAGCAGCACTGCTGAATTAGATTGTCCACTGAAAAAATAAGATGTATATGTGATAGTAAGTCAGCATTAATATAATTTCAATCAGGTGATATCAAGAACGCACCAGGTGATGTATAGGAACAGTAGTCAATGATCCAAATCTACCATTGATGCGACCAACAATTTCATGAACCTGACTTGTAAGCTTTTGATCTATGTTTGTACAAGAAATAATGTCCAGTCATTATTCAGAAACCAAAGTTAGAACCATACACCAAAATCAACAGAAAAGAGTAAACACACCAATTTCATGCGAGTATATATGCTCCCACATAAAAAGCTTGTCAAACAAATTCAAAAGAGGACAGAGGAAGTCTCAAGATTCGAGATATAATTTATGAAAGAAGTCAAGTGAAATTGGCAATGTGGCGTAATAATAGTGCTACACTATTTAAAGTAATTGAGGACTCTATTAAATAATACTCTTTTCGGTCACTATTATAAGCAAAAATAACTACTTTCACGGTTATTAAGAAAATTAGTTGAGTACAATTAATATTCCAGATGTTATGTAAAACATAATTCAAATTTTTTAACTTGTCTCTTTGAATGTCAAAGACTCAACTACAGACATTAACTGCTTTTTATTAAAGTAAAGGTATATTTGGAATATTAGCATTAAATGAGTCAAAAGTAGTTAATTGTTGTTTATAATAGTGATCAAGATTTGATGTCACTTTTTTGCTTATAATAGTGACTAGAAGGAGTGTATTTTTCACTAATGAAAAATTTAAACATAAGGTTCAACACACAACCAAATACGTTAGCGTATAAATGATTAAATCTATAAACTATAATAGATCTAAGAAATTATTCCATTGAATTTTTGCACTCTCTTTCCAATACTCACTTTCTTATTGCATAAAATTCATGTGAGTGTTGAAAAGATGGTGTTATAGAAAGTGTTGCTACCACTACTCATAAATAATTGATCTTCCACTTGTAGAAATAGAAACAATAGGAAAATTAAAAAGAGCAGCCTATATTGAAGAAAAAAGTACACTTGATGACACAACAACAAATAAAATAAGTAGCATACATTCAGGAACATCGGTTCTTGTTGGGACGGCAATTTGAAGCAATACTACTTTATCGCGCCAATAAGCATTTTCTTCCAAAAACTTTTCAAATGCTAGAATTTTCTGAGGAATTCCTTTAATCATATCAAGGCGATCAACACCTAACATCACCTTTCAAGACAGAATAATTCAATTCGTAGAACCAAATCAAATTAGAGTTAGCTTTGATAAGAAATAAGCATGAATCCCCTAACTATAAAGAGTATTAAGTAAGATTCAAAATCAGGATAAATTTCAAAATTAATAGGATTAACAAGTGCAATAAGTTATATGATTTAAACATTTCACTACAAAGTAAAACATATATACCTTTCTGCCTTTGAATCTTTCTTGCAATTCTTTGATATGATCCTGCACCGGAGGAAGGTCCAGTGCCCGTATAAATCGTTCCGAGTCTATACCAATTGGAAACTGACATTCAAGGGCAATAGAATAAATTTTTTTAAGTTCACTGTGGTTATTGGTTGCTCAAAATGAAGTTTTATTCAAAGAATTGTTTTCTTTCTCGCCCCAGCCTTCTCTTCAAATTGGTGAAATTTTAATTAACTTTAAATAATAAATGCTACTAAAGTCAGAGAGCAAGAGTGAGTTTATGAACAAATTGTGTAGAGACTTACTGCGGCAACTCGAGTTAGCTTCCCTTGATACTCAACCCCATAAGGCGTACCTTCAAGTCCAAGGATGCGAGTACAGGCACTAACAAAATGTCTTGCATAATCATAGGTGTGAAAACTGTGCAAGAAAAAATGCGCTTATATCCAAATCAGAACATTGAATGATAGAAAAATGAAAATGATTAAACGGAAGATGGATACATCACAAGGGAGAACATTGCAAGATTTAAAATCTGGAAGAAGAAATACACTGTCAAACAAAAATAGGAGTGTTAGGTTTACATTTGATCATGTTTATTTCTTCCAATATATTTAAGGCATCTTTTCTTTACAAAAGCACAGTTCCGTTCTTCTACTAAGCCAACTCGAGATCTAGGAATTATTTGAGTCTCTACAAGTCTTTAGTTTGAAAATTACTGAACTAATTATCAACTAAGATATTTTCTCATAATCATTATATCGTCCACATAAACTATATCATCAACATAAACTACTAGATAAATACATCTCCCATAAACTAAATGATCAGCTTCACACAAAGTCACACCAAATTCCTATACAATAGTATTAAACATCCAAACCAAGGGTGGGGAAATTCTGATTCCTAAACCAGACAGCAAGTTATAACTTACCCAACTAAATCAGCTGCAAGAACAGAATGCAAGAGCTCGGAACGAGATGGCAGAGTCCTATGAATTTCAGAAGAAGGAAATGGGGTGTGGAGAAACCAGCCAACTTTCATTTTGGTGTTATATTTCTTTAAGCATTTTGGAAGAAACATAAGATGGTAATCATGGCACCAAACAACATCACCCTCTTCATAGTGTTGGTTTACTACATCAGCAAACATTTGATTTGCTTTCTCATAGGCCAAAAACTGTGACTGAAAACTACGTGTCGTTGCAAGACGGTCTTCTTGTGGAAGTCCAAGGTAATGGAAAAGGGGCCACAAGATGTTGTTGCAATAGCCATTGTAATATTGATGAACAATATCTTCATCTAGAAATACTGGTATACACCTCTGCAATGCAAGCAAGATGAGGACTACAAAATTTCATAAATCACTTACATCACTATTTTGATCATGGAAATTTTAAGAATAAGATAATTTGGGCCCCAAATTTTCGAAATTACAAAATCTTCTTTTCAATTGAAAAGACTAAATACCCTATTTGGTTCCTAAAATTTGGTTCAAAAATCACTTCAATTAAAAAATAGTTCAATTCAGTTCAGTGTTTGAACGAACACCTTTAAAAATTCGAGTACCTTTTCAGCTAATGCTATAGTGAGTGCCTTCTGTCCAATCTCATCTGGAACATTCACACCGGCCCAACCTATCCACCTTGCCTCAAACTCCTTCACACCTTTGTTTAAGAAAAAAAAAAAACAGTAATGTTATGATTTCAGATATATCCAACTCACTAAAAAATGACATAACACTATTGCTCTTCCTTTTGAAAAAAAAAATGATTTTATTTATTTAATAATTTAGAGATTATTTATCAGAGATTTTAAAAAATATCAAAAATTGTTGTGTGTATTCAGCATAATTACAAATTCACTTTTTAAGAATATCAGTTATAAAAATAATTTTTATCAAAAGCTACTCAAAAAACAATTATTTCTTTTTAGATTTTTTTAAATTCTGATTATTTTTAAAGTTGTAACAAATTAAATGAAAACTTTTAAAAGTGATTATTTTTTAAAAAAAAGTATTATTTTTTAAATAACTGTAACAAAGGAAGCTTAGTCTTTGAAAAAAAATTCAAGTGTCTAGCATCCAATAAAAGCGACTCCAACTCACTATTAAAATTAATTATTTCATTCTCTCCTTCTCTAACCTTCTCACACCTTTTCACTAAGCGCCGACCCACGAATAAAGTCCACCAAAAACAATTGTTTTAACCCACAAAAAATATAAAACTTTTACTTAATAAAAATTTGGCACGCCATGATCCTATAAATATTTTTTTATGTGAATCAAATATTTAATTTAGATAAGATTTTATAACTTTTAGTTTTGAAAATGGTAGATATAGGATATTAGAATATATGAGTGTATATATTCTATTAATTTCAAAACTAAAATTGATAAAATTTTATCTAAAATAAATATTGTATCAATAAAAATTAAATATATCGATCTTATTATTAAATGATAAAGAAATATTAAATAAAATGAAAGGAAATATTAACAAATGTCTTTGAAGCATTTCTTAAAAAACCAAAAGTAGAAATTTTATATTAAAAATGTAGTGTTTGTGTTTTCAAACTTTTAAAAGCTTAAAGTTTATTATTTTGAATGCAAAATTTTCAATGTTTGTTGTGTTAACAAGTGTCCTGAGAATACTTATTAATATGACCATAAAATCAATTACAATAATTTAAAAAATATTTTCTTTATTCTCACATGTCTAAAAACCAAACTAACTTGATTCCTAAGAATACTTATATAGTAATTTTACCGTCTAGTTTGATTCCTAGAAGAAAATTTCTAAGTAATTTAGAGTTTAACTACAAAGTAACTAAAGTCTTAACAAGATGTAAGTAAAAACTCTTATGTTTTGAGAGAAAAAGGGGTAATTATTTTTTCACTATGAAATACTCCTAATTTAAAACATCAAGTTATCATACACTCATAACACACCTCCCATTTTAAGAACTAAATTAATTATTGTACTTATTTCATCCGAAATTGATTAAAGTGGAGCCATTGCAAAATATATTTAGGTGATGTATTTAGATTAAATCCAAAAACCTTTTGAAGAGAATACGAAATAAATAAAGTACAAATGAGATAATTTTAAGGGTATGATTAGAAAGATAAAAAAATGAAAAGAGGTAGTAGTAGTAAATGAAAGCATGTATCCAAATAAAATAAAATAAAATGAAAGCAAGAGATACATACCTAAGAGAGCACTAACGAGGCCACCTGCACTAATCTCCAAAGACCACGAATCTTCACCTTTCCTAATTGCCGACACGGGCAACCTATTTGCAACAACCAAAAGCCTCTGTCTATTATTATTGTTATTATAACAACTTTCTCCTTTTCCAAGGACATCTTCTTGCCTCTCACCACTTCTTAATAATGATGATACATTATTCTTTTCCTCCTTCTCTAAATATACAACTTCACTTCCATTGTTTTCCCTTCCACTTTTCCTCAGTTCTCTCTCTCTTAATAGCCTTTCTACACGCCCCGGTATATGATTTGAATCACCATTGTATGTATTCCCCGGCATATATGCTTTCTCCTTCTATCAACTAAATTAAAACACAACTTTACTCAATAATTATCTTAGTTAAATCAAATTCCCAAACATACTCAATACTAATCCACTTATCGCTACTAATTTCACAAACAACTAGCAATACAATACAAGTGCAATATCATAAACAAAAAGTGAATTCAAATTTGACAAATTGTCCAAATTATATTTTTTCGACATTTAAAAAAACATTATAAAAAATTACTTTTTTTAAGTCTATTATTTTCTTTTTCTTTTTAAAAAATAAAATTAAAGTAAGATTTAACTGTAATTACTTTTAGTTGTAATTTAGT
>JBBPBP010000004.1:35372973-35386824 GCA_037974735.1 Cicer chorassanicum
CAAACATGATATGATAACTTATTTCTATCATGTCTCTTATTTTGTCTATCAAATGGACCCTTAAAATACAATCTACACATAAAACATCACAAATAATGTTGACTTCTTAAAATAACATGTTTAATTGCATTTTTAATCCACTATTTTTACTGATAAACAAAATTGGTGTCCTTATTTTAAAAGTCAACAATTTTAATTCATCCATCTGATTTTTTAACTAAAAATAATGGCGTGAGATGCTTTAAATAAAGTAACATATGATACTAAAATGATTAACACCCATGTAAATTGAATAAAACGCTCTAAAAACTTAGCTTTCAACTTTAGAAATTTTTCATATTTTTAATTTAATTAATGACATGAATAATTAATGCATCTAAACGACTCTATATCAAAGAATTGTATTTCACGTCATTTAAAATATATAAAATCATCATTTTTTTAGTTCAAAAATATGAAGGATGGATCAAAATTGTCACTTTTAAAATAGAGAAACTAATTTCGTAAATTGATAATAATAAAAATATCAAAACTGTTATTAAAAAAAAAAAGACACAACAGTGTAAGCACTAACCTTAAACATCAATATATATATATATATATATATAGAACAAAGGAAGTATTCTTAATTGTAAGTAAGAACTTCAATTGATAGAGATGATAAAAGATGAAATGACAGTTAAAACTATGCCATAACGCAATTGTTGAAGATCTTCATTCAAAAATCATCACTTTGTGCAGCCCTATTGTAGGAAGAGTGAAACATGTAAGGGACGTCTTTGATATCAAGGTCATGCAACACTCTATACAAAATCAGATTCATCTGAATGAAACTCCAATAAAAACATTTGACGGCTAAGCAAAAGCGTTAGCTTTAAACATGAAAAATAAAATCTAATTCATTATTCTAATATACATTGCTTTTCACATAATATTTTCAATATATCACTTCCCAACAAGAAATGACACAGGAGAACAAAGGTACAGTTACAATTCAAAGATAGCTTCTTTGATGATACTACCTGAAATCGTAAAACAAAAAGATAAAAGTAACTAGTGAACCAGTAACAGAACAATCAACCTTGGAACACTGCGCATAAATAAGTTTTAAGCACATTGTTCAACAAGTGAAAGTAGAGAGATTACAAACATTTGATACAAGTTTCGCAGAAGAATACCTGGGAAAAATTAACTTGATTCAAGGAGAAGGGGTAGAGCGGAATGGTTTGGCGATGGATTTATATCTGATAAGATGTCAGAGTAAGAAAAATGCATAAAAAACAACCCAAAAATTAGGAATTTAGGATTATTCTAAGTGTTGAGAAAAACGACCAAGTAAGAACATACCTCCTGATTCATTTTGGATCCAATCTTGTGTGCATACTAAAGCCTCTCGCGTACCTGGGTTCAATGAACTGCGAGAAGAATCCAGCACTCTTCCTACTGTGCTAAATGCCAATTCAGGTGCCAAAGTTGACATTGGAGTCCCGAGAACATCTCTTGCCATCATAGACAAAATTGGGTATCTTGGCATGTGGACTCTCCACCAGTTCAAAATGTTAAAATCAGAATTGCGAGGAAAGATTGGTTCCTCTAAATACTTGTCTAAGTCTGACACCATGGACTGGCTCTGTGATGTCTCGTGAAGAAATCTGTCAAAGCCTTTTAGTCTATCCCTGGCAACACCACAACTTGTGCTTGGTAAGCTACTTCCAGGCAAGGCCGACCCTTGATCAACCATTGTTGAACAGATAGAGTATGCATTAAAAAGTTCTTTGATACCATCGGAAACTTCCTTGATTCGTTCCAAAGCGGTGCTGCCATATATCAGGGAGTAGTAATACTCAACCAACTTCATTTTAAACCGGGGGTCTAGGACTGCGGCTAAAGCTAGCGCCAAACTGCACTTGCTCCAGTACTTATCAAATTTGGCTTTCATCTTCAAAGCCATGGGACTAAGAAAATTGTCGGAACTTCTGCTCCAGTCAATTAGTTGAATATGAATGTCACAGATCTCGGGGAAGAATATATTGGCAGTAGGAAATCTTTTGCCTGAGAAGATATTCATGATTTCAACAAGGAGTTTTAAATATCCAGCAACAGAATTTGCCCATTCCCACTCTTCGTCGGATAGAATTGAAGTGTAGGAGGGATCGTGTTCTTGGAAGAGTGAAAAGGCATTCCTGTATTCTAGTGCAGTTTCAAGCATGATATATGTAGACTTCCAGTGAAGTGGAAAATCAAGATATAAGGTCTTCTGAGAGTTGATCCCAGCACGTTGAGAAATTTCATTAAATTTTCCTTGCACTTCTTGTGAACTTTTAACATATCGGATGCTCTCTCGAATCTTTTGGATCATGTCATGCAATGCATCCATGGCATCTTGAACAATGGAACTTATGAGATGTGCTGCAGAGCGTACATCAAGTATTTGTCGAGTACTTAAGAAAGGCCTTTTCTCGGAAACTCTCTCTTTGATTCGTAGAGTGATGTCATCATCAACAGAACAATCATCAAGAGTCAATGCAAATAGTTTGCAGTCAATGTCCCATTCATCGAGACATTTGATAATCACTTCTGGAAGCAAGTCTTCAGTGTAAGAAGAGTCAAGTGTAAGAAAGTTCAAAATTTTCTTCTGCATTTTCCATTCCTCGTCAATGTAATGTGCAGATAGACACAAATACGAAGAATTTTCTGTCGAATACCACATTTCAATAGACAGATTAATCCTACCACATAACTTGTTTATCATCTCGTACACTTTGTCTTTCTCCCTCTTGTAGATTTCTAAACATGAAATCTCTATACCACTATTTGGCAAAAACTCAAAGAGAGGCTGGAGGTTCTTCACAAAGACCTTGAATCCTACTTGTTCAACCACGGTCACCGGGTATCCATGTAATATGATCATACGCGCGAGATCAAGTTGACTCCTCTCCTGATCAAATTTACCACTTACATAGTTAATCATTTCATCTTTCTTATGTTCTTGTTCAAACTTGACGATTGTTGGCTTTACATATTCTTCTTTCCTCGGACCTTCATCAAAACTAATGTTTGCTAGGCTGACAGTATTATCTTTTTTCCTTCTCTTTGCCGCAAGTAGTTGAGAAACATCAAAGTTTGATCTTTTAAGACACCGAATCAAGTGGTTTCTTAGATGAGTAGTTCCACTATTACTTGATCCACTAAGTCTCTTGTTACAATGCACGCAAACAGCATAACATATGTCAGCCTTTCTAATCCTTTCAAAGTGATTCCAGACAACAGATGTCAATCTCTTTGGTTTCTTAGCGCCTGAATCATTTGATATTTCCATCACATAGGCTTGAGAATATAGTTAATCTGCATGCCATACAAAACAAAGTGACACGTCAAAACCCAACAAATTACACGTCAAATAATTCAAGTTTTTTTTTTTTTAAGTCAGTAGCAAAGGATTGGACAAAGACGTAGATGGATAAAGCTTAAATTTTAAGTTCATTCTGTCAAAATTACTGAAATTAGACTGGTAAAATTAAAAGAGACTAAAAAGCTGACCTAGTTACATTACATCACTCAAAAGAAAGATTATAAATTGCAGTGGCAGTTACATTATGATCTTTGAAATCATAAAAAATTTGGGAAAATATGACTAATGTGACTAGCCATTGCCGACTTCAATTGCAATTGAAGAGACTTGTGAAAACTTAATATTACATTTGCGGACAGAAATTTAAAACACTACTGAAAAGTGAAAATATCTAATTAAATCATATAATAGTCCTTATATGGTAAGAACCATGAGTTTAAATCAGAATCTAGATATATCTTGACTCAAACTAAGTCAACCTTAAAGATGCCTAGACCCACAAATAAAACACAATAGCTAGAACCAAGGCTCAGGATATCCTTAGGTAAATCAAGTTAGCAAAATCCATGAATTGGACATACGGACATAATGCTTCTGATTATTCTAAGGCTGCTACAACTCCACGAGGCTGTAACTGTGGATCACATCATGGCAACTTCAACGTCAATTTAAATAAAACCTTGCTAATTTTTCAACAGATAAAAAGAAATGAACAAGTAATTGAATAAAAACAACACATAAGTAACATTCCTAAATTATAGCACACAAACATTACAAACTGAATATTAAGGTCCCAGCTAATTGAAGCAACAAATAAATTAATTATAAAAAAAAACAGGGGCTTGCCTATAATTTAAAACCAGGAACTGACAAGATTCATTACAAATTTTACATCTAAAAGGAACAAGTACCCCTATTATACAACAACAAGAACAAAGAATAAAAATTTGTAACAACACCCTTATTATACAATAGTTGCAATTTAAATAACTGTTTCAGTAGTTGTTGCAAATTTAACAATCAAATGATGAAATTGCAATAGAGAAAGTTGAATTGAAGAGAAAAAGAGAGTCTTACTTAGAGAGAGAGAAGGAGGGAAGGTGGTTGAGGTGTTTGGGTCCGATCGGATGATCCGGTAGAAACGATAGGGTTTGGAGAGGTAGAAAGAGGGATACAAAGATGACCCGATTTTGGCGTGGAGGAATATGGGTTGGATCCGATTCCTATAGGGCTCATAATGTTGTTGATGAAATGTGAGGAGAGAAGAACGGGTCGGGTCGTCAGAAGCATGGGTTCCATTAATTGGGTTTCGGTTGTTGGTTTTGGCTATAGATAATAAGATACTTTCTTATCTCCGCTGATGTCTAAAGATCCCCAAATCTTTAAAATTCACCCATTTTCCAAATATTTGAATATAATAACTTTATTTTTTTCATCATATATTTTTTTTCTTAACACTTAAATTCAAATTATTCATCTATTTTCATGTTTTTGGAGTTTAAAAACCCCATTCTTCCCTCCATTAGCATCATTAATTTTATTTTTCTTCATTGCAATGATAATATAGCTCTAAAACACTTCTCATTGTCATTTTGGTTATTAAAAGTTTTTGAAGAATTGTACTACGTGATACCAGATTATGGGATCCGGTAGGTAGTTTTCAACTACCAGATTCGTGCATCTAGTAGTATGTTTTTCAAAAATTTAACATGACTTGATTCACACATTCAATAATAGTTAATGTAGTTGAGAATGGTCTGTTTTCTACATAGTTGAGTTTTAATTTTTGTTAAATATTTGTAGTTAGTTATGGTTGAGCCTGAAGCTGAATCAAAACATCCGCCGACATTTCATTTGAAATCTGAGCCTGCAGCTGGACTTAACTTGAGTCTGCAGCTGAATTGAAACTTGAGCTTGTACCTGACTTGAAACTCAAAGAAGCAACAAATTTGAAACTAGTGGTGAATGACATTGATGTTAGGATAAACTTTATTCTAGATAGTAAATATAGCTCCCGAGATTATTTGATTGTTTGGGTTCATCGTCAATCAACTAAGTTAGGATTTTTAATGGTAATTACAAAATCTGATCATGGTTCTAATTGACGAAAACAATTTTTTGTATTGAGTTGCAAAATAGGTGGTGTATATAAAGAAACCAATAAAAAGTTGAAACAAAAAGACACAAGATCTAGGAATGTGAATGCTCATTTAGGTTGCGTGGTTGTTTCTTAACAACAAAAGAATGAAATCTTAGTGTTGTGTTTGGAACACACAACCATGAGATGGCTCAAAAGTTAGAATGTCATCTCATTGTTAGTCGTTTAAATGAGAAAAGGGAATGAACTTGTTGGTGGGATCACAAGGAACATGGTCCCACCAAAAAAAATACTCTAATGACTTTGAAAGACAAAAGAATTGAAAGTGTGACAAAGCAAGTTTGTAATGCGCGTCAAAGATACAAGAAAACTATAAGGGGTTTCGAGATTAGAAATGCAATATATGTTGAAATGCTTAGATGATCACGCATATGTATACAAATGTAGAACGATTGATAAGTTTGAAACTAAAACTCATGATATGTTTTGGGCTCATCTTGAATCAACCAAGTTGTTTAACACTTTTTTAACTGTGTTGCTAATGGATTAGACTTATAAAAAAAAATTAGTACCAAATTCTATTGTTTGAGATCATTGGTGTGACTTCAACATAGATGACATATTTAGTTGGGTTTTCTTTTCTCAGATTTGAAAAGGAGGATAATTTCATTTGGATCCTAGAGATGTGTTGTAATTTGTTGAAGTTTGAAGACAAGATTCACAAGGTAATTGTGACTAACAGAGATATTGCATTGATGCAATTTGTTGCAAAGATTTTTCCAACCTTTACTGTTTTATTGTGTCGATATCATATTTCAAAAAATGCCAGAGCTAGATGCAAGTTGGATGTGAAGGTAAAACTTTTGAAATTTGTAGATGCAAATGTGAAACAGGTCAAACTGACAGATTATGAAACACCATAATGAATGCTTGGGATGTTGTAGTGGAATCTCCTTTAGATGATGTATATGTTGGTGCCGTTGTTGATTTCAAAAAGGAGTGTGAGAAATTTATAAAATTCCTCAACTATATCGAAAGTACCATACTGGATGTGGTGAAGGAGAAAATTGCAAAAACACGGACAGATCGTGTGTTGCACTTTGGCAACACAATCAAAAACAGAGTTGAATATGCTCACGGTAGGTTGAAAAAGTATATGTTGAATAGTAAAGGTGATTTGGTGAAGGTTGGGAAACAATGAATAATATGATGCAAACATAGTTCACTGAGGTACAAGGCTCGTTTGGAAGGAGTTTGAGTGTGTTAGAACATAGATCAAAAATAGGGTTTTGTAATCAAAGTTGGTGTTTAAAAATTCCAGAGCTAGATTAAATTTTATTCATTGTGAAGAAACATGAGCAAAGGAACGCAATATGGACAGTAAAATGTGTGGTTGTGTAATTAGAAAAACTTGCAGTTTGTCATATGCTTGTATCATTGCTAAGAAAGTAACTCATGACACATACTCAACTTGATGAGGTACACACTCATTAGAAGATGTTACAATTTGATGATGATGTTGTGGTAAAAGAAGGTAATTTATATGTTTAAATTCTAATAGATTGAAAACGATTTAGATACGTTTTAATTAGTTAAATTAAATAATTGCTAATTTAGTGAATCCATATGATAGTATATAAAGCTTAGTTACTTGTTTGTATTTCAGGAATTTTTTGATAAAGCGGATTACGGTACAAAACTATTTATCAAGGAGCAAACTTGTGAAACAACTTTCCTAGAAATAACGTTGTTCAATCCACCTAGTGAGTAGGTGAAAACAAAGGGAGCACTATAGAAGGTTAGGAGTGAAATAGCAATATGAATCACAAGAAATTGGGGTTTGAATTGTGATCCCCTTTTAAAATTTAATTCCTGCACTTAATTTCAATTAACGCAAGAACAATTTTGGTTGAAATAAGTTAATCTCCAGAACATTCTGGATGTGTTACTTTAAATAAAACAGTTCAATTTATAAGCAAGTGAAATGTGATTAGTGAATGGAATATAAATATAGAGAATGGATAAGAAGATCAACAAAGATGTATCATGGTTCACCCAAAGTGGGTTACGTCCAGTCCTCACAATCTATGATATTTTTGACTAATGTGCTCAACACTAGAACATTCTATCTGGCAATATCTTTATTGATCCCACTTTGATTAGTCACAATATTCATCTTTCAATCTTGAAAGGAATTTCTACAATCACCTTTCCGTTCAGAAAATATTTTTACAAGTACCTTTCAAACTAGAAAGAAATTTTACAACACACTCTGTGTGATAAAAAGTGTATGGGATTGGAGTGTTTCAATTTACAACTCACTCAAAATGATGTGTATGAGATAGTTGCAATTTAAAATGATGTGTTCAACTTTTGTTTGAGATTGATTAACATCAATAACTCAATAAGATGATCCACAAATATAATTAGAAAATTGGAGTTTTGCTTGAGAGAAGAACTTTGGAACTTGAGCTTTTAATGATCAAGTGAAGATTAATTGCTACGGAAAACTCTTACATTTATCTTCTGATTGACCTTCCTTTATAGATGAGGAGAAACTTGAAAACTCGGATAAAAATGAATATAGTCGTTAGACACATTAGCCAAGTGTTAGATCTGATAAACATATTAATTATATGTTTGTATTACTGTCCAAAATATTATTGACTAACCCAAAACGTTCTTGCTTTGTGTCTGATGAAAAACGTGAACAAGTGTGAGAATGAGATGTCAAGTGTCAATTGACACTGTGTTTGATCAGAAACATGCAAACTTTCTGCAATAATAATGCCAGTACAATGTACTTTTGTCCTTTGTTCACAACTCATCAATTTGAAAACTATTTTAACCATTTGGGCCTTCAATTTGAGTCATTTAAGTATTCATTTAATCTCAACAACCTGTTGTGCGAAGTTGACATTCTTAACTTATAGTTAGACTTCCCAAACTAATTTATTTTGACTTTGTCTTCAATAAAGGACAACCAGTCATTTTGACATTCATTTTGATGATCTTGCCAAAACTCTTGGACTTTTCAAAGTTGTTTTTTTTTTGATAGGACATGATATGAGACCACATATTATGATCAAATCTTTCTTGATTGCTTTGAAAAGAGCCACATGATTTTTGCATGAATATGCAAGCTTGTGTTTGATTTCCTATCTTTTAAATAAAACACTAAAAAACACATGTTAATAAATAATATGATCAGAATCATAATTAACAAGTTAATTAAATGTTTGATTATCTTCAAAACAATAATTAGGGATTTTGCCTCACAAGGTCAACGCCAACAAATGAGTCAACTAAACAACCATTGTCTTTGTGACAACATGTTGATTCATTGCATCTGGACAATCTTGTTTTTGAATCGAAGTTATCATGCCCAAGAAAGAAAAGTGCAGGTATTGGGAATCTCTCGCCTAAACAATTCCCAAAACAAAAGTTCTCTTTATTGATCATACGCCTCCTTTTATGCATTCATATATTGACAAAATTGTGGACATTGCTGGTGATGGGAATTGTGGATTTCGGAATTTTGCTACAAATCTTGGTAAGGACGATGGTAATCATGCATGTGTCCGACATTAACTCATTAGATAGATAAATAAGCACAAGTCGAATTATGTCAAATTGTATTAATCAGATAAAAGATTAAATGTTATCAAATTTGCTCTGTATCTTAGAAAGTTTTATAAGGCACTTATAGAAAAGTGGATGTTGTTTCTAGAAATAGGACATCTTTTTGCAACTCAATACAATAGAGTTGTAATTGAGTTGATGGGATTTTAAGATGGAGTTTCTGAAACCTTTCTACCACTATGAAGTTGTTTACCCCTAAATCCAACTTAACATATCAAAAATCATTTTTTTCATGTATACCTGAAAGAGGGTTGTCCAATAACTCCAACTTATGTAGAATGGAGAATGCACCACAAACTAGAATTAGAATCATGGGATGATCCATTTGTGGAAGAGATGTTTTTGTTTGATGAACTCATGGAAATTGAAAAAGGTGTCCAACTACCGAAAAAATCATATGTTGACAAATTGATTGAAGTAACATGCGGAGATGATGTCGCTAACCTTGGAATAGATTAGTTAAAATGTATAGGACAATCAAACCACATTAGAATGTTACTATATGTATATGACAATTATGAGTATAATGAAATGTATGACATATTTTTGATATAATGTTTAAACCAAATTCATATTTATCCATAGATGTTGTTTATGTCATTTGTGGCACTTATGTTGGATTCGAATTTTAAGCAGATTCTCATTCTACGTTGTTTTCGGTTCTGCATATAGTGTAGTTTCTACAATTTCCAATCAAATACATTGTCAGATTCCAAAATTTGGTAGTATATTTTTACCTAAATTAACTATGCGTGAATGTGGTAGTATATTGAAGTGTTTTTTTTAAGTAAACTACACTACCAGATCATATATCTGATAATGTATTTTTACGTAAATTAACTACTGGATGTGTGATTTCAATAGTATTTTGAAATGTTTTTTCCAAGTAAAACACACTACCGAATTATAGGATCTGGTAGTGTTCTATGCACATTTGTATACAATTTTTGTGATTCGTTTTTAACCCTAATTTGTTCGGTCAATATTTCACAAACACTTATATAAATATGGGTCTTTTTGGTCGCCACGAATCTTAAACTTCCTTTCTCATATTATAATTTTATACATGATTTAAGTTTATTTCTAACATTTAAAATCTTCAATAAAATTTAGAATTTGTGACGACTGTACTCTGTGAGAACTAAAGTGTCATCTTAATTGCATATTTAGATTCGAATGTGACACCACAACAAAGATGGTTAGTAGATGATATCGTTATCCTTACGTCACACTCAAAGATAGCAACCTAGAAGGTACTATTCGTTTTGATTGAATGCATCTTACGAATGATACATATGTAAGATCCGTGTTTACAATTATTGATGATTATAAAGACAAATGACCGATCAAATTGTATGCTAATTGTTCCCCAAGTAAATGTTCTCTAAGTAAGGGCAACTCTTCAAAGGATGTTGTCACCAATTTAGGAGATCTGTGATTAACTTAATATAAGTTGTTATTTTTAATTTAAATTATGTAATGACAAAATTGTGTTGTGTTATGTTTTATTTATTTATGTTTTTTGTTCCACAAAATTATTAAATTATGTTTTTTTTAATTTAAATTATTTTTACCAGTAACTCAAACCCACAAACAACCTTTTTGTCACACTCAACTTTTGACAAGAATACTACATACATAGTTCCAATTCAACTAAAATTACATAAACATAATATTATAATTCCATAAACAAAATATTAAACTCCATTCAACCAAAGTATTATAATTAATCAAAGGTTTAAATATGGTATTGGTTCTTGTAGATATTCCACTTTTTGATTTCAGTCCCTATAAATTTTTTTGTTTGAATTTAGTCCTATGTAAAATCAGAGATGACTTTGGTCTCTAACGTCAACGTTACAAAAAAGGGCTTGCAAATAGTCGTGATATGTTGCCCTATAAATGCACACCAACACATTATCTTTTATGATATATTAAAAATTAAAACATTTTATATTATCAACTAATAAATTTATTTATTTATCATTTAATAATTAGTGTTATTTTATAAAAAAAATATGAATAGAAATTTAAAGAGGGTTTTTGGAAAACCTGTCTTCTTCTCTGCTATAAACCATGAAACTCTTCTCTTCTTTACCCTATTCATCAACGTCTCTCTCTCTACTTTCATTTTCTTACCACAAACACACAATTGGCTTCAAAAATATACCTTTTAGTTGGAGTGTTACAAGAATTCTTGATAGATGAGAGATGATGTTAGTACTAACACTCCACACATGTGGTTCTAAAACTCAGTTTTGCCCCTCACTCCAGTAGTATCATAGGCATTGTCCTCCTACCACATTTACGTGGTAAGTAATTGAAAGTAGAGAGAGACATTAATGGATAGAGTCAAAAAGAGAAGAGTTTCATGATTTATCGTAGGAAAGAAGACGAGTTTTCCAAAATCCCTAAACGCCTCTTTTAATTTCTATTCAAATTTATTTTTATAAAATAACACTAATTATAAATGATAAAATAAATAAATTTATTAATTAATAATATAAAATATTTTAATTTTTAATATATCATAAAATATAATGTGTTGGTATACATTTATATGGCCACGTGCCACAACAATTTGACAACTCTTTTTTTACAATGTTCAATCGGCGTTAGGGACCAAAGTCTATCATCTATGATTTTTCAGGGACTAAATCCAAACAAAAAAACTTATGGGGAATAAAATAAAAAATTGGTATATTTGCAGGGACTAAAGACATATTTAAACTTTAATAAAAAATATTAAAACCATTTACATTTAAATCAAAAGTAATACTCCATAATACATAATACTATGTTATACTATTGTGTAACTTTATCCCTAATGTTGCTTCGTCTTCTCCTACGATATAAAAATATATCCTATATGTAATCAATGATGTGCTACACACATTCATATGCATGAGTTCCCTCTTTCATCATCTCATGTGCTTCAATTGCAAGGTCTCTAACCATCTTGCAATTTTGCAGCGTTGACAACTAAATCAGACGCACACTCCTGTTGTTTGATGACCTCCAAGTCTACAAGTCTCATAGAATTTCCCTATGGAAAATTTGCATGAAAAGATGTGAAACTTTATAAAACCATGTTACTTATCCAACTACGGTGTCATAAGTCTTGTCCACGAATAGCCCTCGTATATCTGGAGTAACTAGATGCATATAAAATCCAAATATGCCTGATCGACCTATTGCATACTCATGGTAGGAGGCGAAAATATGTATGGATGTTTGGGCATGGTCTGGAAATATCTGAATTGCCTAAGCACATGCGCAACAAGTGAGGACTCATTATCCTAGATCTGCATCTAATCTAGCTAGAGTACCCACATATATCATGCAACATACGAGTTAGACAGTGGTCGTCATAGGAAGAAAAACAATAATCTTGGACCTCCAACGAATCAAGTGTATTCCTATATGGTTCTGGTAGTGGATGACCTCGATGTGGAATAAATAGACATGCACATGGGAGGGACTGTCATATTGAGCTTGCAGAGTCTGTAGACATATGGTAGAAAAATGTTGCATGATTCAGAACTGAAGCAGAAAAATAAATTATAAATAATTCATTATTTATAAAATCTTAATTACTTGTACGAGGTACAAGTAACCAGCTAACTGTTTGGTCTTGGACCTTCTAGCATCCCCTAGCTAATTGTACAAGAAAACAAGAGCAGAAGCATCTCATGTATACTCTCAGGCAACACCCAAGTCTCTGAGGTATTGAACGTACATAACATCGACATATGTTGCACTTTTTACGCTGAATATTGTAGTGTCCACCAAGTAGAGAAGATATCATCTGATGGCATAAATCATATGATAATGCCTCACCTCATCATCAGCAAACTGATCTGGTCTATTAAGATGAATCAAAATAGCGCTTCAAGGGTAGAGAATACGACATGAACTCCTCTAGTTCTTTGAACCTCTGTCAATGTATCATCTAAGCTGAACCCAATATCGTTATGCATCCACAAAACCCATTTATCTTTCTCCAGTAGTGTATGTGCTAAGGGGTGTCTGGTGACGGGCAAGTGGAGAAGACATGATATATCGTTCAAAGTCACTATTATCTCACTAATAGGAAGATGGAAGGTGTTAGTCTTGGAGGTGCAAACACGAGAAAGGGGTTGAATTGTGTTTGAGAAAGTTGATAACTTTTTGCTAATTTGATGAAGACTGAATGGTTTTTATGAATTACTTAGATAAGAAGCAATCAAATTCAGAAGCAACAAACAATGAAAAAATAAATAATTTGAAACATAGATTTATCCTGGTTCACCACTAACTTGACTACATCCAGTCCCCTCATTCAGAAGGCTTTAACCAACTAATTCAAATACCTGGAATTATAAATCACATGACCCTCCAAGCCAGTCTTCCCAAATAGCATGACAACCCTAGACTTTTGAGGAACTAACCACCTTGACCCTACAAGCCAAGTCTTCTTATAACAACCTGATAACCCCAAATTGAAGAAGGAACTAAACCACTATCGGGTTGGATACAAAACATTTGATTTTACCTACGAACATTTCATCGTTGGCATATAGTTTAGAAATAATTTATAAAAGTTATACCTACGATTTTGATTCTTTTGCTATACATTTAAGTGACAACTCATTTCTATTCGTAAAGGCTTTAAGTGTAACAAATTTGCTAAATATTATTTTTTGTTATCAACAAAAATTGTATAATAATTTAGTATTTTATATTATTAGCCATATATAAATACACAACAATATATATA
>JBBPBP010000004.1:35387038-35431770 GCA_037974735.1 Cicer chorassanicum
ATATAAAAGTTTCTCATCGTGTATATTGAAAATTAACATAAAAGTCTTACTAGAAAGTCATATAAAACAATAGTTAAACCATGTTCACCTTAGTGTATTATAGAATATTTTTTGCTTAGTAGTGGAAAAGATTGCCTTACTAACATTTAAAATACATATAATGTCATACATAACAATCTTAGAAAACATTAAGAAATCAAGTCCACTAAATTGTCAAGATTCCATCTTCAACAAGAAATTAGCTTTTAATCTTCACCTACAAGCAATAAAATAACAAATGAATAAATACACAATTCAACATAAAAATATTACTAATAAAACAGAAAAAATATTAATGATTTTAATGAAAATTAATTAATACTATCTAATTACCATTTTCATTATCTTCATTGTTGTTTGGACTAGGAGACATCAGAAACCTATCACAAAAAGTAGATGCAGTTACTTATGAAAAATAGTATGAAGCCTATGAACCAACTTGGATAAGATTAGTAACTTATGATATATCTGTCTTGTAGGTTGTGTTATATCAGGCTTTCCATATTCTTAACTCTTTCACGCAACTCTTCATTTTCAAATTCATAAACCTTCGGTTTTTTAGATTAAGGAATCTTGCCCATACATCGCACACGTGCATTTTTATCAGGACCTTTTACTTGATAAAATATGTCATCATTCCAAGATATAGAACCTTGTATATTTTGGGTTGATTAAGATGTTCCAACCTCATTTCTATGTTTGTTTAGTTCTTCCTAGAAAATAAAATAAAAATTATTAATGAAACAACTAATATGTATTACAACCTTTTTACTATGTTTTTATAACATCTCTAAAGGTCCCAAAGAACAGTACACTAAATAACAGAACAAGGTCCCAAAGAACAGCACACTAAAAAACAAAGAGAGTACACTAAATAATGACAGAACAAAGAATAACACACTAAAAAGTAGAGAGAGTACATTGAATAATGAGAGAGTACACTATATTTTTATTACATATATCAAGTTTCCAAAGAACAACAAACTAAGAAACAACACACTAAATAATGACAAAGATCTAGGCTAACAAGTACAATATCTCCTCAAAGATCTAGTTAATACCAATACAATCATCATACAAAATGGACAACAATTAAAAATAAAATTCAACACTTTGTCAAACTTAATTAATACACATTTTATATATTGGTACCGTTTAATTATAATCAAAACTTACAATCAATCTTGCAGCCTTTTCATGGACAATTGATTCGTCTTTACGAGTGCAAGTGTCAATGTAAATCTCTTTACGTCCAAGCAACACTCATTTGCCATTTTTTTATATCTAAAATCAAACAAACAGATTAAATACATTTTGTTTTTTAAATCAAATTAAATTCATGAAAATACAAATAGAAACAAACCTTCTCATTAATAAGTTTTGGGAGACTTTTTGAACCCATACAATGGACATCTTCAAACTTAGCACAATTTTGACTATTAATATTACTTATTTTCTGCAATTGATACAAAATATTAGTCTAAATAATAAAATCTTTAATATATTACTCATAATATGTATGACTTACTTGTCCTTCATTAGAAAACCAATGATGAACCAAACCACGATATTAATTTGGGTCAACCCTATCATTTGGTACAACATGTGCATTTTCTTCTTTTGTTTTAATAGAGTCATATGCCATTGACTTTAGATCATTCTTCCATTGCCTCCACTTCTCATTCAGCCCAGATTTTAACATTTATCTTGTGAAGTCATTTATTGGAGGAACAAATTCAAATTTGCTCTACACAATGAGAGATGAAAAAAAAAATGTTATAATACAACTTTTGACACAAACATAATAAGCTAAGTAAAGGAACAACAAATATACATTCTTAAAAGCTTACGTTTTTTTTGTTAAATGTATAATCATAATACGACTATTACTTCCAACATCTCTTCGTTGTAATCCTTTGGCATGACTTTCTATGACTTGTAATCGATGGGAGCATATTGATGCCTTCTAACCATACTACCAATGAAACGGGTAAGAGTTGTCCCTTCCTTGCCAATTAGTCCACCATTATTGTCCAAAATAACAATTATTAAATCACCAATTGACGTAGAATCGATTTCATCCTCATTTCTGCTAGATGTACTGAACCTAGTTTCCACCCCATATTGATATTGCAAACAAAACGTCAAACATTCATTGGCCAAAAAACCTTCTGCAACTGGTCCTTATGGATGAGCTCTATTACGTTCAAAGGAATTAAGAGTAAGAAGAAACCTGAAAGTGAATTTATTTTATATATCTATATTTTTAACATAAAAAAACTAGTTTAATACTTTTAATTAAATTTTTTTTTTATAAACTATTCATACCTCTCAATTGGATACATCTATCAATATTGTACTGGTTTAACTGGGCTTCATGTGTCAAATGAATTACCAAATACATCATAACAGTAAAAAATGAAGAAGGAAAAATTGTTTCCAACTGAAAAAGTGTGATAACTATTTGAGACTCCAATTCTGATAGAAATTCCACATTAAGTACCTTAGAACAAAGTTGCTTGAAGAAATTGCAAAGATCAACCAACACTACAATGACTTTATCTAGCAATGAACCCTTTAATGCTATTGGAAGAAGCTTTTGCATCACAACCTGACAATTGTAACTTTTTAAGCCAAACATCTTGTGTTTCTTGACATGCACACAACGTGGGATGCTTGATGAGCATTCATCTGGAGTTTTTACATTCTTGAGAATGCTTAGAAAAGATTCATTTTCTTTGTTAGTCATTTGGTAGCATGCTCTAGGTATACGTGTTGTAGTACTATTAGGGCTTGGTTGAGGAAGAAACATACTTCTTACGCTCATATCTACAAAGTCAGCTCCTGCCTTATAATTATTTTTGGATTTTCCCTCTTGGTTTAACAATGTACCAATGATGTTGTCACATTCCTTTTTTTTCAATGTGCATCATATCAAGATTATGACACAATACATTATATTGCCAATAAGACAATGTGAAAAAAATGCTTTTCTTTTTCCAAGGTTGTGCTCCATTTGCTAGATCTTCTTCTCGAGATTCATCTATTTGCCTTAAAATATCAGTCCCATCAAGTCTTCTAGGAGGGTTCCTTAGCTTTTGTGTTCCATCAAAATCTCTATTTTTCAACCTCCACTTATGGTTGGGAGATAACCAACAACGATGACACATGTAGCAATTTTTTTTACCATGAAATAACCACCGTGAGGTAGTTTCAATACCACAAAATGAACATGCATATTTACCTTTAGTACCCCATCTAGACAAGTTAGCATATGGTGGAAAGTCATTAATAGTCCACATTATAGTTGTACAATGTTGAAATGTCTCTTTCTTGTAGGAATCAAATGTTTCAATTCCATCATCCCATAACTCTTATGACTCTTATACTAAAAGTTGTAGATAAATATCAATGTTATTTTCAGGACCTTTAAGACCCGAAATTAATAGTTATAACATGAAGAATGGTTGTTTCATGCACATCCAAAGAGGAAGGTTGTAAGGAATTAGAATGACAGGCTAAGTGCTATGAGTAATACTCACAGTCTTAAAAGGATTGAACCCATTTGAAGCCATTCCTAATCGAGCATTACGAGGATCTAATGAAAATGTTGGATACCAAGCATTAAACTTCTTCCAAGCAAGAGAATCAACGGGATGCCTAAGAGAACCATCATTCAATCTACTCTCATGGTGCTATCTCATTGATTCTGCAACTTTGGAGGACATGAACAACCTTGGTTTCAACGGAAACCATCAAAGATCTTTGTTGGTATGTTCTTTCGCTTCTTCGAAGTTTTCATTTCATTTGTTGTTTTCCACCTTGATGTACCGCACTTTGGACATACTTCATATTTGACATATCTATCCCAATATAATATGCAATCATTGGGACAAGCATGAATCTTCTCATACCCCAAACCTAACCCTAAAACCATCTTTTTAGTTTCATAGTATGACTTTGGCAAAACATTTTCTTCTGGTAAAAAATCTGTTAGTAAATCAAGCAACATAGAGAGATACTTGTCACTCCACTCATGAAGACTCTTTAAATGATACAATTGTACCAAAAATGATAGATTGCTATACTTATTACAATTGGGGAAAAACATTTGCTCATTCTCCTTTACAAATTTGTAAAATTTAGAGTTTTCTGTATCTTCGGGAATACTTTCACCTTCACCATAAATTGACTCTTTTGTAGAATGAATTCCAAAAACATCATGAACTAATCCATCCATGTCATGCTCCATTTCTACATATAGTTTAGTAGCGCTACTTGAAGTTGTAGGCTTTTCACCATGATATATCCATTGTCTATAGCCTCTAAGAAATCCACGGTGTGGATCCATTAAGTGTTCATAAAAACATACGCGAGAATGAGAGAGACCATTGGCACATTTTGTACAAGGACACATTATTTTTCCATTGATTTGTGAATTTTGAAAAGAAAATTCAAGAAATTCATTAACTTCTTGAATATATTCTTCACTTCGTTTTGATGGATCATACATCCACTTTTCATAAGCCATTTGGAAAAAACAAACGAAAATTAATGATGCAAATTCTAAAAATAAATAAGTTAGAAAAATTAAAGACAAAGGTAGCTTAAAATATAATCAAATTTCAAGCACATAATGCAGGTCTTAAAAATGAACAGGTTGAAAATTCGAAGATATAACTTGCAAGTACATTTTTGTCTTTTAAAAAAAGGAAGATCATGCAAACATTATGATTAACAAAGCAACTTATCCACAATCTCACGGTGCCACAAATATACTTGCTAAATATAATCAAGTCATAAAAAAAGAATATCCAACACAAACAATTTAACTATAATCCAGACATCAATAGAAAGCTACAAGTATCCTTTATTTTCAACAATCAACCAAAACAGAACACATAAAATATATACAATACTATGTTTTCTCAATATTAACTTCAAAGATACTTTTAAACAATTTTAAAAGTTCACAGTACTATATTTTGTGGCGATGATAGAGATACAAGTGTGATGGAGATGTTGAAGGAATGCATCACAAACAACTGAGAAAAAAAGTTGATTCAAAAATTAGCAAAGATCAAACTAGTAATAAAAAAGGAAAATGAAGAAAAATAACTAAAAAAAGTCTAATAAGATATGCTAAAGTTTTTCTTACTCAATCAAATTTTATCCACCACAATATTGCCACTCAAACAAAGAACAATAGTTTTCAACTCTCTTGAACTTATATTTGCTAAAGCCTAAATGTTCTTAGCTAAAGAGGAATTAATGGTTAAAGAAAAAAATAGAAGTGTTTGAGTGATTATACTAAGATAAGTGCTTCATCGTAGAACTAGTAATTATATTGAAATCATCCCACGTTCTCTTAAAATAGAAATGTGTACTTAACAATAGATCCATGCATATTTCTAAATAATAGAGTATAATTAAGAAATACCAAGTTGGAAACATTCTCCAAAAAACTAAAACTAAACTGGAAGTTATTCCCTTTTTTAAGAGCTTTGTCCTATCCCTTTTAACAAATAAGATGCTTTGAACTGAAGGGGTAAAATAAAGCAATGTGAAGAGTTACTTGCTATTATGCCAATCTAGTGTAACAAGCTAAGCTAGTTTATTGGAAAATGATGGTTTAACATGCTATAACATCTCATGTAATTTTTTGCATTAAATGATAAAGTGTGACCTCTTACCATTAAAAAGTGAGATATAAGAAGTTTGAATTGTAAAATATCACACGTTGCCCTCTCATGTTAAAAGTACACGAGAGGATGATTCCCGAGTCCCTGAAATTGTTATTTTGATGACAAATTGATAGTTATTTGTCATGTTCAAAATTCATACTGGACAATAATGCCATAATCCCATAAATATGAAAATGGATGTTATATTAAAGAAACTGCAAAAAAATAAGCAAAAAATTCAAACCCTTTTTACTTCAAGCGCTTGGCCTAATTTCTGATGCATTTTACAAAGCAGGGGCATAAGGATTATGTTGTGTACCACCATATCAACAATTTAGCTTGTGGTGTTGTGGATTTATTACGGCTCTACAAATTGAAAGGGAATCCTAATATTATTTCATTTAACCTCTTTTATCACATAAATTAATTCTTACTGTGGGAAATACAATACCTCTTTCTAAACTTTGAAGCAGGTGGTTTTAAACATCATGACAACTAAAATGCGTGGCAGAGAAGTAAATAAAATGAATAACAATTATTGTAAAAATACAAATTTATTCCCCAAATTTGTGTTTGCTGTCACTAATCATTGGAAATTAAATCCAGTAAGTATTTCATAATCAATCTTCTACATGCTTAGTGTAAAAGGTAGACAAACACTACATACATATTAACCAAATAGTCCCTCTGAATAAGTCATTCCCCTCATTGAGAGCAACTTAGATTGCCTGCAACACTTCATATTTCTGAATTTCAAAATCTACGAGCATCTTTGGGAGGAACTATTAAATACCAATACACACATAATTCAGAATTTCATATTTTCAAAGGTAGACTCTAGCATCTAGTGATTCAAAATTTCATATTTTCAAAGGTAGACTCTAGCAAACTTACCTGAATAAATCTATTGAGAATTTCAGAATTTCCTATTTTCAAACTTACCCTAAACAAAATAAAATAAACGCAAACTGGATACCTATTAGTTGTGTTTACCTTTAGCTTAGAAACATTTAGCTCAGAATCGGTAACAATCGAAGAACAATAAACTGTAAACGCAATACCTAATTGGTTCCTATTTGTTAGCGTTTATATATTAGATTTCATTTACTTGAGAATCGATTCCATCAATCGTTACTGATTGATGAAAAACAGAAACCCTAGAACAAATATGTTGGCATAAGCATAGTAGGAAAAACGTATTGGTGGCGAAATCGTAGTGGGGTGTGAGGAAGATTGTGAGAGAAGAAGTTAATACAAGCTGGGTGATAGGAATGGAAAAGGGAAAGATTGGGGCTCAGGTCAGAAGATTAAATGAAGGTGATAGAACGGAGATGTCGCTGTCGTCGCGGGTGTTGTTGTAGCCATGAAACGAAGGTGATTGAACGAAGATGTCAGTCATCAAGGAAAGATTGGGGCTTCAGAATGAAGGTGATAGAACGCTCGCCGCAGGTGTACAAGATATCAACTTGAGAATTTTTAGAGATTGAGAATTGGCTCTATCAAAAATTTTCATTGAGCGGCCAATCTAAATTTTGTACATGAAAAATTTGCACAGATAATTGAGAGTTTGACTCCTTTAAAAAATATTTTCTTTTTAATTTTGACGTCTATAATTAAAAATTTAAACGTGTCACTATAATTATTAGTGTCAACAGCGACTAATTTATATATGGGTATATTACATCTTTAAATATTGTCATTAAAAACTTATGTAGGTAAATGTCTATTTTGTTGTAGTGGATCATTAATGGGATGTGCATGTCATAGATAATAAATGGAGAATTGGACCTCGTATCCTTACAATTGAACCCATATCACACATTTGTTAATTTTTTTTTTTTGGCATAAAATTTCTAAAATATCCTCATCGACAAATTAAAAGTTAAATTTTTTTGAGCATTTTGCCCATATCCCTTTTATGTAATGTGCATCAAATATTTTGTTTTCTAAATTCCAGTTTATATATTCTACCTGAAAAGCGCATACTCGTATGAGAAGTTTGGATAATTTTACCATCCCAAGTTATAAGTGGTTGAGTGTAGATTATTCTACTTCATGTTGTTACCCACAAAATTCACCTTTTTCACAAGTTTCATTTTTATGTGATCCCTCGATAAAATCCCAACTTGTATGTTCTAGTTATTTAATAGGGGCTACTTGGAGTTGTATATTTAGAGCCACAATCTTCTTCTTTATCTCAACAACAGTGACCTCTTCAATCTATTTTGAGAGAAACTTCCCTTGAGCTAACCTCGCATCCATAACATTCAACTCCAACATATATATACCACCTTCTAACCTCCCATCTCTGTCATACAACATCATTTGCTCATTTGATGCCACGATTTAAATTATTTTTCGTGGTTCCGAAGCAGTTTTGAAATTCAAAGAACCGCTTGCTGAAGCATCCAACATAATTCTAGTACTTGACCTCAAACCATTACATAAATTTTGCGTTTAAGCGATGTCCTCATAAGCATGATTGGGGCACCCTGCTAGCAAACTCTTGAACCTCTTGTAAGTGTCACAAAGAGATTCCTCTTGTTTCTATTTGTAACCAAAAATTTCTTGCCTCTTTCGCACAAACATTGTTGGGGGCAAATATTGCTCCAAGAACTTATCCTCAAGGTCATTCCATATAGTAATGCTACTGGAAGGTAATGAATTAAGCCACCCGTTAGCATCATCCTTCAAAAATAATGAGAAAAGTGTCAACTCCGTAGATTCTTTAGAACTGTCGTCCACCTTCCTTGTCTCACTCAATTCAAATAAACCTGTGATATGTCTATTGACATATTCGTTATGCTTCCCTAAAAAGTGAATCTCCTTCAACTTTCAGTACAATGTCGAACTTACGTCAAATTTTTTCACTGTAACCAGTTAGTTATGGATGACCAAACGAGCACGATTTCTATCTGGATTACCATACTTCATGAGGGTTCATTCAAGTTGTGGCGGTGGGTCAACCATGTCCTCAAAGATGAAAAATTCCCCAAGATCCTCTCCTCAGACTTTATAATATGAAAATTTTAGTGTTGAATTTTACTATAAATCCAATCTTTAGCTACAATTCGACCCTAACTATTGATATCATTCAATATGTTGCTACTAATTTCTAAGAGTTTTGAAACCTAATCTCTTAGTGATTGAACATGTTATCTTATTTTAATCCCTAATCTCTTAACGAATTATAAAATAAGATTAAGTATCAATTATAAAAAATGATTTTGGTTTTAAGTGTCTGTATCTATCCCTAGACTACATAGTAAAAAATTCTTAATCTCAAAGCATTCAAAGTGTCCACTCTTGTTTCAAACTTTGAACCGCAATTCAATTTAAAGGCGATCAATCAATAAATAGAATTAAGAATAAAAATTAAAAACACAACTTAATTGAATTAGTTCAATGAATTAGAAATCAAATTAAAATCTAAAGGTTTTCGTCAAGTTACATTCATCCCTAACAATAGAAAGTTTAATTACCCATTCTTAACAAATAAGAGTAAAAGAGATGATAGTATTACACATAAAAGATCAAGAATGAAAGCTAAAATCCAATTTTCTAGGATGGAACCTTCAAATTCGAGTTTCAAAGTTGCCTCAATAAGTCTCATGAGCATGTAGAATGTTAGAATCCTTGAAAAAGATTACATATTTTCTTTAAATATTGTCTGAAATTGCATGTTAGCAAATTGTTAGCTTCCTCTACACAATACACCAGTGGAATTGATGCAAGGAGTGAAATGAGATAGCACAATGCCTATAGGGCATGTATTTTGTGCCATAGGCAAGGGATATGTGCTAGGAAAAACACTACAGCGCACGGGTTTGGGCATTGCATCCCGCAACTTTGCTTTGTTGCGCTCTTCACTTCATTTTAAGGTATTTTGACTCCAATTTTTTTTACTAAGGTAATTTTGTTATTAAAATTGTTCAAATTTTAAATTACTAAAATTGTTACTAAAACAGATAATTACTAAAATTGTTCAATTTTTTTTTTATCATATTATTTACATAATTTGTGAAATTTTATAAAAGTGCAACATATAGAATACATACCTAATTTATATATTGGTTCTTTTATTCTTCATAATTTAAGAGCTAGACTCAAACCATATCACGCTAATCGACAATTGGGGATCACTTTGTTCCACAAATTGTATATGTATTTGGTACAACTAAGAAAGTTTTAGGAAGATTCAAGGGATGAAACACATAATTAAAACATACTTAACATTTTCATTGACACAACTACGTTCTTCTAATTGAACTTACAAAGGTTACTTAAAGTACTTGAGTGATTAGCACTTAGCACTTATCATACTTGATATTTATATACATTACATTTAAAGCAAATTTTATATATAATTTTGTTTGTGTGTATATTTTTATGTTAATTGGTTCTACAATAATAACAAGAGTTAGCATTTTGTCTATTGCCACCCATAAACCAAACATTAAGTTTTTAACTGCATATGTTTTGTTATTTTCTTATTGCAATTTCAAAGGTTGAAAGACAAATATTAGAGACTTTTCACTCCCCTTTACCAAAAGATTAATATCAAACTTCAAGAGGTTTGTGAAATTTTTCAGCAAATTACTATGCTTCTTGAAAATTGTCCTGCTTGTTATTACTTATTCCTATTTATATTGAATTTCTTCAGGTTGAGTCTTCTACTCAATATATAAGCAACAAGGAATTGGCCAAATTCAAAAACAATAAGACGACTATGGAATACCTTTTTTCAGTGTTTGATATGAACAAAAGCCATATTACCACTAATACCAAGGATCGAGTAGGCGAAACAAAACATTATATATAATCAAAAATTTCTTGCCTCTTTCGCACAAACATTGTTGGGGGGAAATATTGCTCCAAGAACTTATCCTCAAGGTCATTCCATCTGGTAATGCTATTGGAAGGTAATGAATTAAGCGACCCGTTAGCATCATCCTTCAAAAATAATGAGAAAAATGTCAACCCCTTAGCTTCTTTAGAATTGTCGTCCACCTTCATTGTCCCACACAATTCAAATAAATCCGTGATATGTCGATTGACACATTTGTTATGTGATCCGCTGTCGCACACGGGTCAAATACAAGTGAAAACATGTAAAAAGAGGTAATAACTCGAGTCGTTTCGCAAGGACTTCTAATATAACAATATTAACCTAATTGAGAGTTGAAATTCGAAAAAAAAAGGGTTTTATAATTTTTTAGTTTTAACAGATGAGCAAAACGATTAATCCACTAATTCGAGTTTCAGACCTATCACAGATTCTATCAATGTGTTTAATTTCTAATTCGTGATTCTATTCTTATTTGCCTATAGAATTGATCAAACAAGCGTAATCAATCCTATGTGAATTCGGTTTCGTTGACTGGATTAAGCATCACAATCATCAAAATATTATTACAATTAACGATCAAGCGTCACAAAATTATAATTCATTTAAATTAGAAATGAAACCAAATTCTGTCAAATGAATTTAATCGATCCTATTGAAATTCAATTTAAGCAATCAGAATATCAATATAATCAAATAAACATAAATAGAATCATGAATCGGAATTGACAATGTAACCTGAATCTCACGGTGTTGATGAAACTCTGAACTCGTGAAGTAATCTTATGAAATTAGCCTTCCATGAAATTAAAAATAAAAAGTGTTTATATTTATCTGGTTCTGGTTCTTTATCCGAAAATAATCCAATACAAGAAAGGAAAGAAATTTCCCATATATAGTGCTCGATTTTGGGCTTTAAAAACAAGTGGTCCGCTACTTAAAATTATTACAAAAGTCCAGATTACAAAATCTGCAATTTAGGCCCAGTTGAGTTCGGCATTGAGATTTTATTCCAACACAAAAATTGTAGCTCTGATTTTTAACTTTTCAACGACTACTTGCGTGCTTCAATCTGATATCCAGAGCTCAAGTTATGGCCTACAGAGCGAGCAGGGGACAAAATACAAATAATAAAATTATAATTCAATTTCAACCCAAAGTTTAGAAACAAGCTAAAAAATTATTCTAAGCTACAAAGAGATTTTAAAAAACCAAAGTAAAATCTAGAAACATGCGCCCAAGTGCTATGTTCAAATTCCCCCAGACTTAAGTTTTTGCAGTCCGTGCAAAGCAATGCATGCGATTCCAAATATTCTCAGGAATGCAAAGTGGTGAGCAAAAGAAAAAATTTAAACTTCAAAGAATATGACATTCATGAATACTTTTTTTATTTTATTTTTCACAACCAAGGCAAAAAAGAGGATAAATTAACTAAAGAATGCATCATAAGTGATAGAGTCCTCACAAGATATAAAATTCTCTCAACCACTCAAAGCACATCATGAAAGCTAGCACTACCATATGCTTGACAAGCCTCTAACATCTATATTTGAAACACATGCACATAATGATCAAAAGGTCTTTATTCAGGCTGTAACGTGGCCAAGGTAAATGTGAGATAATCCTAAGGAGGCTAGGGCTAAAAATCAAAGAGGATAAATGAGTAATGATCAAGAGAGAAAAATAACATTGAGAAGTAGCTCAACAAAATATCATTGATTTTTATTATCAATTCTCTTTACTCACAACACAACCATTTTCCTCATTTTATTCCTCATTTCATTTTTTTTTTATATATATACATTTTTTATATGAAACTATTTTTATTTTATTTTTTTTGTAAACCTCAAGTTTAAACAAACAAGTTGAGCACCCCCGCACTTATTTAAGGAAAGACTCCTTTATCCCCCAAGATTGGGTCAATTCATTGTTTTTCACTTTTAGGCTTGTAATGAGCTATATAACAAAGAATGGGATAATTAGGCCTAAAGGAGCTTAAACAAATAGATAATTGTAGGGTAAACTTATTTGGCTAATAGCTTAACAAGAAATAAATGCCTAAATCATTTCAATATATGCATGCAGACAAGAGTCAAGTCAAGTTCTAGCGTAACTAGCAATCATGAGTGAGATATCACACAAGAAAAAAGAAGATGGAAAAAATGTATTCCATTCATAAATAAGGCTCAAAATCTCACAAAGGTTAATGACATATCACAAATGATATGCAATTTAGCATTTTAATCCAACTTATTTTACCAAGAATGCAAAGATACTATCCAATCATGCCGGTCCAAACAAACTCACAACATTTGCTCACAACATTTACAACCACAAAATCTGATGAAAAAACATGCAATGCAATGCACATTTTTATTTATTTATTTATTTATTATTATTATTATTATTATTATTATTTTATTTATTTTTTTTTTATATTTTATTTTGAAATCCTATAACAATTAAAATCCTAAATAATACTCCCACACTTAAATTACACATTGTCCTTAATGAAAGTAACAAGTATAAATTAAGAGTAAGGAAATGGAGCTCCCTGTTCAAACTTCAGTGTAGGTGGACTTTTCCAATGTGAGTTATTCTATGGTAGGATCTTCAAGCACAGAGCTCTTATGGAATAGCTTGAGGCGTTGTCCATTTACTTTGAACACTTTGTCGGTGTTTTCACTTTTTATTTCCACTACACCATGAGGAAAAGTGTTAGTAACAACAAAAGGACCAATCCACTTGGATCGAAGTTTCCCTGCCATAATTTTCAGACATGAGTTAAACAGTAAAACTTTTTGGCCAATGGAAAATTCCTTCCTAGAAATCATCTTATCATGATAGTACTTAGTTTTCTCTTTAGAGATCTGAGAGTTCTCATCAGCTTCTAGTCTAAGCTCTTCAAGTTGCTGCAATTGAAGCTTTCTCTCTAAACCTGCTTTCTCCATCTCAAGGTTGCAGCTCTTAACAGCCCAATAAGCACGGTGCTCTATTTCCACTAGGAGGTGGTATGCCTTACCAAACACAAGTCGATAAGGGGACATTCCTATTGGTGCTTTGTAGGTTGTTTTGTGAGCCCAAAGAGCATCTTCTAGCCGACGACTCCAGTCCTTTTTTGTTTGGCTGCACCATCTTTTCTAAGATCTGTTTGATTTCCCTGTTTGAGGTTTCAGCTTGCCCATTAGTCTAAGGATGTTAAGTGTAGAAACTCTGTGCACAACCCCATACTTCCGAAGGAAAGCGTCCATGGTGCAGTTGCAAAAATGAGTGCCTTGATCACTTATGATGGCCCGAGGTATTCCAAACCTGCAAAAAATATTTGATCTGATAAAACCTGCAACAACTTTAGAATCATTGGTCCTAGTGGGTATTGCTTCCACCCACTTCGAAACATAATCAACAACAAGTAAAATGTAGACAAAACCAAAAGATAAAGGAAAAGGGCCCATAAAGTCAATGCCCCGCACATCAAATACTTCACATAAAAGCATAGGTTGTTGAGGTATCTCACTCCTACGAGTGATTGCGGTTCCTGCTATTTGACACTGTTCACAAGTTTTGTAAGTCTCAAAAGCATCTTTAAACAAAGTGGGCCAAAAGAAACCCGAGTCTAAGACTTTTCTGGCTGTCCATTGAGGACCAAAATGTCTCCCAGCTTGAGAGGCATGACAAAAATGAAGAATGAATTGAGCCTCATGGTGGGGAACACATCGCATAATCACCTGGTCACTATAGAATTTCCACATATATGGATCATCCCACACATAGTATTTGGCATCACTTTTAAGTTTGTGTATTTGTGTTCTGAATGCATCTTCAGGAAGGACTCCATCAACTAGATAATTAACTAAATCAGCAAACGAAGGAGTTACCTCACGCAACTGTAGCAGTTGCTCATCAGGGAAGTCATCTTGAATGGGGATGGGGAACTCATCCAGTTCTATTTTGCTCAAAAGATCTGCCACCAGATTTTCAGCTCCACCCTTATCTTTAATCTCTAAATCAAATTCTTGGAGTAACAACATCCACCGGATCAATCTCGGTTTTGCTTCTGGTTTCTTCAGCAAGAACTTTAAAGCTGCATGGTCAGTAAAAACAACTACCTTCAAACCTAGCAAGTATGATCTAAACCTATCAAGAGCAAAAACAATAGCTAAAAGTTCCTTTTCAGTGGTAGTGTAATTAGCCTGTGCAGAATCTAAAGTTCTAGAAACATAATAAATAACATGGCCAGCCTTGCCAACCCTTTGTGCAAGGACCACTCCCACTGCATAGTTATATGCATCACACATAATTTCAAAAGAGAGGGTCCAATTTGGTGGCTGAATGATGGGAGTAGAGGTCAGTGTTGCCTTTAAGCAATCAAACGCCTTCCTGCATTTGTCATCAAAAGTGAAACTAACATCTTTTTGCAGCAAATTTGACAGCGGAAGAGCTATCTTGCTGAAATCCTTGATAAAGCGCCTGTATAAACCTGCATGGCCAAGAAAAGAACGAATCTAGCAGATGCAAGATGGGTAAGGCAAATTAGAAATCACATCAATCTTGGCAGGATCCACTTCCATCCCATTCTTAGAGATCACATGTCCCAAAACTATGCCTTGTTCAACCATAAAATGACATTTTTCATAATTCAGCACAAGGTTAGTTTCAATACATCTATGCAAAACTCTATCTAAATTGTTCAAGCATACATCAAATGAGGAACCATACACAATAAAATCATCTATGAAAACTTCTATACAATTTTCTATCAAATCAGCAAAAATATTAATCATGCAGCGTTGGAAAGTTTAAGGAGCATTGCATAGGCCAAAGGGCATCCTCCTATAGGCAAATGTGCCGAAAGGGCAAGTGAACGTGGTCTTTTCTTGGTCCTCCGGTGCAATATGGATATGAAAATAACCAGAAAAATCATCAAGAAAACAATAATGTGACTTACCAGCCAACCGTTCAAGCATCTGATCAATGAATGGTAAAGGAAAATGATCCTTTCTAGTTGTCTGGTTTAGTCTCCTGTAATCGATGCATACCCTCCAGTTGTTCTGCACTCGTGTGGGGATAAGTTCATTATTTTCATTTTTAACCACTGTGAGTCCAGTTTTCTTAGGGACTATCTGCACCGGACTCACCCATTGACTATCAGAGATGGGGTATACAATGCCTACTTCCAAGAGCTTGGTCACTTCCTTTTTTACAACATCCAGAATTAATGGGTTAAGTCGCCTTTGGGGCTGCCTAACTGATTTTACTCCATCCTCTAGTAGTATCCTATGCATGCACATGGATAGGCTAATACCAAGAATATCAGCCAAGGTCCATGCGATTGCCTTCCTGTGTTTTCTCAAAATCTGCAACAACTTCTCTTCGTGTTCATCTTCAAGTTTGGCTGAAATAATCCCAGGTAACTTGCCACTTCCTTCTAAATATGCATATTTCAAATTTTCAGGAAGTGATTTAAGCTCTATAGTCGGTGGTTGCTCAATGGAGGGTACAATACCAGTGGCCGAAGCTAAGTCTGCAAAAATCAATTATGTTATTTTCTGACGAAATTTCGGGGCAATCCGAGACAGTCGCTTGAAAACCAGATTTTTTTTACTAGCAACGTGCATACAAGCTAGCACAAGCCTATCCGACCTGTAAAACAACAAACCACAAAGAAACAATTATTAGGATGGTTAGTAATACTCTAAAATTGGTTAATATTGTTACAGATAGTTCCCGACAACGACGCCAATTTGATCTGTTGTCGCATACGGGTCAAATACAATTGAAAAAAATATGTAAAAAGAGGTAATAATTCGAGTCGTTTTGCAAGGACTTCTGATATAATAATATTAACCTAATTGAGAGTTGAAATTCGAAAAAAGGGGGTTTTTATAGTTTTTTAGTTTTAACAGATGAACAAAACGATTAATCCACTTATTCGAGTTTCAGACCTATCACATATTCTATCAATGAGTTTAATTTCTAATTCGTGATTCTATTCTTATCTGACTATAGAATTGATCAAACAAGTGTAATCAATCCTATGTGAATTCGGTTTCGTTGACTGGATTAAGCATCACAATCATCAAAACATTATTATAATTATCGATCAAGCGTCGCAAAATTATAATTCATTTAAATTAGAAATGAAACCAAATTCTGTCAAATGAATTTAATCGATCCTATTGAAATTCAATTTAAGCAATCAAAATATCAATATAATCAAATAAACAGCAATAGAATCATGAATCGGAATTGACAATGTAACCTGAATCTCACGGTGTTGACGAAACTCTGAACTTGTGGATTAATCTTATGAAATTAGCCTTCCATGAAATTAAAAATAAAAAGTGTTTATATTTGTCTGGTTCTGGTTCTCTATCCGAAAATAATCCAATACAAGAAAGGAAATACATTCCCAATATATAGTGCTCGATTTTGGGCTTTAAAAACAAGTGGCTCGCTATTTAAAATTATTACAAAAGTCCAGATTAAAAAATTTACAATTTAGGCCCAGTAGAGTTCGGCATTGAGATTTTATTCTAACACGAAAGTTGTAGCTTTGATTTTTAGTTTTCCAGCGATTGCTCGCATGCATCAATCTGATATCCAGAGCTCAAGTTATGGCCTATAGAGCGAGCAGGGGTCAAAATGCAAATAATAAAATTATAATTCAATTTCAACCCAAAGTTTAGAAAAAAGCTAAAAAATTATTCTAAGCTATAAAGAGATTTTAAAAACCAAAGTAAAAAGCTAGAAACATGCGCCCAAGTGCTATGATTATTATGCTTCCCTAAAAAGTGAATCTCCTTTAACTCTTAGTACAATGTCGAACTTTTCACCGTAACCAGTTAGTTATGGATGACCAAACGAGCATGTTTCCAATTCGGATTACCATACTTCATGAGGGTTCATTCAAGTGGTGGCGGTGGGTCAACCATGTCCTCAAAGATGAAAAATTCCCCACGATCCTCTCCTCAGATTTTATAATAATGAAAATTTTAGTGTTGAATTTTACTATGAATCCAATCTTTAGCTACAATTTGACCCTAACTATCGAATTCATTCAATACGTTGCTATCAATTTCTAAGAGTTTTGAAACCTAATCTCTTAGTGATTGAACATGTTATCTTATTTTATTCCCTAATCTCTTAGCGAATTGTAAAATAAGATTGAGTATCAATTATAAAAAATTATTTTGATTTTAAGTGTTTGTATCTATCCCTAGACTACAGAGTAAAAAATTCTTAATCTCAAAGCATTCAAAGTGTCCACTCTTGTTTCAAACTTTGAACCGCAATTCAATTTAAAGGCGATCAATCAATAAATAACATTAAGAATAAAAATTAAAAACACAACTTAATTGAATTAGTTCAATGAATTAGAAATCAAATTAAAATCTAAAGGTTTTCGTCAAGTTACATTCATCCCTAACAATAAAAAGTTTAACTACCCATTTTTAACAAATAAGAGTAAAAGAGATGATAGTATTACACATAAAAGATCAAGAATAAAATCTAAAATTCAATTTTCTAGGATGGAACCTTCAAATTCGAGTTTCAAACTTGTTAACATCATTAAATTTGACAGCATATTCTAAGTAAAACTTCTAATACACTAACAATTTATTATTTGCACCTAAAATTTCTAATACACCAATTCCAAATTCTATTACAAATTCTGTACAAATTGAAAATTCTCTTATTATTTGACAGCAAATTCCAATTTCAATAATTTATGATTTAACAAAAGAGACATCTGATGATGTATTTGTTATTTTGATGAATTAAGGATGAAAATGACTATTTACTTTTTTTTACAACTATATGTATCTGAGAGCAGTTAAAAAGAGATATATAATGCCCCAACTACTAAATATTTCTGCGTCCAGGGTTTTTCATGCCACAATTTTTGCAGTGAGATATTTTTGTGTTAAATACAATCAAGAAAATTGCTTATGCCCTCTAAGTCTAAGTGGGAATCAACAAGAGAGGTAAACAGATTAGTAACCAAGACAAAAGATATATCACTTACACATAACTCTTCTAAGTAGCATTTGAAATTTAACTTCCAAAAATAAAAACAACAAGTCAAAGATACATATAAAATACACTTTTAGCAATGGATGATGTATGATAACCTGGAAAAAGAAAATTCCTAAATGATCATATTATGAGCAAAATTATGCAGCAATGGAATTCAATTGATAAAAATAAAAAAGTTGAGCTTGCTGCGAAGCAATAATGAAAAAATAAATTTCCTCCACCTACTAAACTATAATAGGTAAAGTCACATTACTAGCATATTATTTGAGAAAGCATTTACTGAAACTTGCACAATAGAGAGGCTATTTAATAATAATATGCCAAAGTGTTATAAATGCTTGACAAAGAAAATGTTCAATATTTAAAACAAACAAAAACAAAGCACAAAGTCTTACTCAAACATTTTAAAGTAACATTACAGGATGCAATGCATTCTGCAGAGAACAAAATGTTTGATAGAAGTATCTTTTGCAGTAGCTGCGTGCCTGATCATTTTATTGCATAAATATTATCGGCTGAATGCAGAGAGCCAGATAACATGACTTAAAGATGTCAATAAACCAAATACTAGTATTAGTGAGAGGTAGTCAAATATAATTTCTAAAATGATGATGTAATTTCAGAAAATAGAAGCAAAATGATGTAATTTCAGAAATGAAATGAAGTCTTGGTCCAAATGTCTATAGTTGTGGCAATTTCATTTAAGAGATTGGACTATAATATGCATAAGTGTGATGCTTCTTCCATGCTGATCCTTTTGTATCCAATGTTGTTTAATATTCTTTTTCTTAAAAATAGTATTTCTATTTAACCTATAATATTGCATATCATTATGCAGATAATCATAATTATCATTCTTTATGGATGATGTTTTTCTTTCTTAAATTTGAGAAAATAAAATTTGACAGCATTAAGGAATTAAAACAACATAAAGAAATTTAAGAAATTAAAAACACTATAAAACAACATTAAGAAATAATATATAAAACAGAATTGAAATTAAAAACTTGTTAACATCATTAAATTTGACAACATATTCTAATTAAAACTTCTAATACACCAATAATTTATTATTTCCAAATAAAACTTCTAATTCACAATTCCAAATTCTCTTACAAATTCTATTCAATAACTCAACTCTTTAATTATGCTTCATTTCACTTTGGTACCATAGCTATTGTAAATTGTGAGATTTTGAACCTTTAGGTTTTAATTGTGCAAATTGAGAACTAAGTATCACAGTTGATATAATCAAGTACTTCAATCCAGTTTTTTATGGTGTTCAAAATCCAATTTAATAAATTCAATTTTAATTATATTAACATACAAGCAACCTAATGTTTAGCTTCTACCCTTAAATCCTTATTCAATAATTCTAGTCTCTAATTCTTATATTTTGTAAAGTATCATTTGTTTGTTTGTATGTGTGTATATATTATTAAGACTTATCCAACCCAACCCTCTTCCCCAAATGTCTCTTATAATTAATCTAACTACTCATGTAAAAAATAGTTCTTCTAAAGTTATCAAAATAACATCTCTGTTATGATTTTCTTTGAGGAAATTTAAATCTACCTTTTAAAAAAAATCGTATACATCCTATGTTGATGAGGGAGAGAGAGGCAAAAGCAACAATGATATGAGAAGGAGTATCCACTTTTTCTTCTTGAAGAGACCGTCTTGTCTCATCCGCCGACTGTGTTCTGCCAAAACTCTACTACTCATCTGAGTACCTCTAAGAGTACAATGAAGACGCAATATCAAGTCACATAGAATAATATTGTAATGAGACAACAAGGAATTTTCAAAAGAATTAGAAAATGAATTCCTTACCTTCTGGTTCATGATAGTCGACGAGACAATAAAGAATGAGGGTTTCACGTCGCAGTAGCAGTTTAAAGGTTTAAGAGAACATACTGGCTTCGCGGTTGCAGAAGAAATTTGAACCGGTTGGGATTAATTAGCGAGAGAGGAATGGTTGTGAATCATGATGGAATGACGGTGAGAGGTGACTAGCAAGAGAGAGATGGTTTTAGGGTTTGTGGTGGGTTGAGTAAGAAAAAGGAACTGGCATCATTTGTGGTGGTGAGAAAGAAAGAAAGATGTAATTAAAAAATAGTTAGCGACTGAAGTTGTTATTTCAGTCTCTAAATTTCACTAGCGACAGATTTAGTGATATAATTTTTTAGTTGCGACCGATTTAGTGATACAGCTTTTTAGTTTCGAATTTCAAAATTTTAGTCTCCAATTCGATCGCTAGCGTGACTGAAAATATTCGGTCCCAAAATTGGTCACTAAAGGAGAAATTTCAGTGAACACTCACATAGACAACTAATTTACACACACCAAGTTTATTTTTATACTATTGTATTTTTTCATCGTATTTTGAGCAAATAATGTCTCTCAACTGCAATTTTTTTTCTAACGTATCTCCCAAAATATCATGCATATTGGTTGTGAGGGTTGAGCGTGTTTGGATTGATAATAAACTTTTGTTTTCCATAGAGTTGGTTATAATGGACTGAAAGGTAGTTTTACTCTATCTTTCAAATGATTTTATTTTTTAAATTATAATTTTTCATTTGTTATGTAGGGAATCAAAATTGGAGCCACAGTACGAAAATGATCAACTCCAGGAGAATATTGTCCACATACTTTCCCTATTTGATGTTTAACTACGATTTCTATAGAATTTCACATAGCCAATACAGATTAATTAAACTTCACAATCAACACTAGAGTAAACTTATATAAAATTGTTTTGATTCCTAAGAATGTGCATTCATTTACTAAATCAGTAGATGTTTTTAGTGATTTTTATGAAAACAGCTAAGTCTTTGCATTTAATGATAAGTTATTCCAACATAACATTCATAAGATATATAATTAAAATTCATTGCCAATATAATTATTTTGTCGCGTTCAAAATTAGTCTTTGCATTTTTGTTTTGCATTAACTCATTTCGTTTATTTCTTTACGATTAGGAAAACCAGTGCTACAAAATATTTTTACATCAACAAAGAACACTTTCAACCCTAAAATTATGGATACAAAGGAATTATAGAAAAGATAAATGAAATATTTTTCCAATCTAATTTTACACAAGTCATCTATTAACAATAATTATTATAAAGGATAATATTGTTGACCTTTTTGAGTGAAAATATTGACTCTTCTTTCCGTGGTGTAAGTCAGTTGTTTGATTCAACATGCGTTAATATACATGAAGTTTTTTTGAACCTTACTCCTAAGATCACTATTGAAGATATGATGAATTTTACAAAGGTAATTTATTATTTTTAATTTAATTATAAAAAAATTTAAATTGTATGTATTTGACTCATATGCTAACTATAGTTTGTTATTTTATAAACAGAACAACTCTTTTATTGTTTCGATAAAGAGTGGTAGTTTACTATGTGCTTCAACAAAAAAAAGTTGTGTACTGATTCTACTAACATGTACTTTGAAGAAAAGTGCAAGTGTCATATTATGCATGTCACCTTGGTATACTTAATATATAATTTATTTATTAAAAGATAAATGTTAATTGAATTTGGCATTTGAGATACTTTCGTTTTTTATTTAAGTACAAACTGAAGCTTTTTGCCTTTAACTAGCAGTGCAATTTTTATCGTGTTTGATTGAAGCTATCTACAAGAAAAAAAATTGTTTTGCGGCGGTTGCAAAGGAGACCTGCGGCGGCGGTTATAACCGCCTCCAAAAGATGATTGCGACGGTTCTGCAACTGTCGCAAATTCATGCGTCGCGAGACCAGTTTGCCACAGTTCACAAAACCGTCGGTAACATTTGCGACGATTCTTAACCGCCTCTAAATACAGTTTGCAACGGTTAAAACCGTCGCTAAACACACTCAAATTTATTTATTTCTAAACAATTGCGATAGTTATCAACCGTCGCTATATTTATTTTGAGGCAGTTCCGTCGCAAACTTAATTAAAAAAATATATATGATATAATTTTTTCTATTTTTTATTAATTAAAATAAAAAATATTCATAAATATCATCCGCATAATTTAAATACACAATTATATAACTATTGTACCTAAATCGAATTTATATAATTTTTTCAAAAGAAATAACACCAATTCATACATTGAACATAACTAAAACAATAAATAAAGTATTTTAAATATTCAAAACATTAGTGGAGTGGCTAAACATACAAAACAACTCCATCAAACATAGAAGTTCATCAAAATATCTAATTAGTCCCTAATAATGTTGTTCCACGATCATTAGATTGATAGCTAGACTCAGATGAACGTCTACCATCTATTAGCGATTCTATATCTATTGTCTGAAAAAAAAAAGTATGTTTCTCATATAATGAAAAAAAAAAGTATATCTATTCTCAATGAATCTTGATAAATATGGTCAAATACTAATTAACTAAATTTCTCATATAGCTAGAAGAAATCATTACACAATTAATATATTTAACCAAGGACAAACAGTTCTCACATGATTTTTTAAACATATTTGCTATGAAAACAATTTTACCTTTTTTTTCTCTAGAATCTAACTCCAAACAATTCCTGAAATTTAAAACATTGCAAGAAAAAATTCACGAATGAAATCGAATCAGGATCGAGAGAAGGAGAGAGATGAGAGTCTGTAACTTACACTACAATAAAAAAACAACGATTTGCGACAGTTAAAAAGCCTGTTTACAGCATTTGTAACCGTCGCAATGCGGCTATCGCAAGATATAGGTGCATCTACCATTGGTGGTTTACCATATATAACACTACCAACCTTTAGAACAAATTACCTTTTTATCAATTTTCACAACTTTACCTACCACACAAGTTCAACTAGCAATTCAAGTAAAGGCAAAAAAACACAACAATAGGCTCCTATTACAAACCTAAGAGACCTTAGAGTAAAGCCTTATCACTTTCATTCTTCTCAATGCCATGAAACTCTAGCTCTAGTTATGTTGTGTCTACTAGTGTTGTATTAATCATCAATGCTTCTCATCAGTAATCCAAATTAGTGTTGTATTAATCATAAAATTTGTGTTCACCTTTGCTTTTGTCAGATCTCAGCATTGCAGATTATCCACATGACATTATCAAGGTGCCTCTAGATTCATTAGACTCTTCTTGATTCAACACATCAATGTTACCTGACTTTAAACAACTCTTCATCTGAGAGGCATTTTGCTGTATATGTTCCATGTAGGCTCAAGTACTAAGTTACACCTAAAAAATAACGAGTCACTAATCTGCAAAGTTTGAGAATGTAGTAACAGTTGTGTTTAAAATTTATTCAATTAAACCAGTCTCTACCTTCTGCCTACGTGTCATCCTTCTAGTCCCCTCCCGAACTCCGATCAACCAGCTACTATATAGACATGAAAGCCATGGTTGTCAAAAATCGTTTTGTTCTACAGCACGTGAGGTACACACGTTGTCGTTGAGTCATCGCATAGCTGCACCTCTGGTGCTTCCTTTCCTTTTCAGTTCTTTTGATCCCCCTTCCAATTTTAGGATCTCCATTTTGAGGTCTGTTTCAAAGGTTTGTGCTATTGTTCTGTTTTTGTGTATATTTTCTAGTTTGTGTGCCTCATGTATTTTCTGCCTCTGGTAAAAACAGCTCCATACAACCTTTCTTGCTTTCTCAGCATACACTAAGAACAGAACAATGTACACAAACTGAAAGAATAAACATCAAATTCAAGAGAATAAAGAGTTAATAGTCAAAGGATAAACATCAAATTCTTCTATGCTCAATTTTTTTATTTAAAAAAAATTAATTTATGAAACTTACATTGGGGATACAAACAGCCCAAAAGCAAATATGTTCCCTAAAAATAAACAAGCATATATCATGATAAAGATAAAGATAAGTCCAAAGTATTACATGTGATAAAAATATCCATGACACATACCCAGAAAGTCCATTGCATAAACACCATACCCAGAAGCAGCAATTCGCCTAGCAATACCTGAACAAAAAATCCCTCATCAAATTTCATAAGCTCCTAGCTCTTATAAAAATCAACAACAAAATAGTAAACCATTCATTCTCAATACAAAAACAAACCTTCAAAGAAGAAAGTACAAGTACTTCCATATCCATGACAGAAAAACAAAGTCCCCTTGATTGGAATGCCAGGTTCTGGCATCCAACTTTTGCAGAAAATCTCTAATCCCCTTGAATTCCTTTCATACCACTGATAATCAAAATTAATCAATTGACATCATTTTTCACAGAAAACACTTCCCAATTTAGCTTATTTTTGGTTCCACATTTCAACTCTTAGAATCACGTTTGGATTAGTCAAATATGATTTGACCATAAATTGTTATATTTTGGCTTGTAGATTTAGAATTGATTTCACTCTTAAAATCAATTCTCTCAAAAAGCTAATAAGTCTAGCTTCTATGGTAAGATAGAATCATAGAACCAATTTTCAAATTTATTGATATATATACACACACAAAAACAATTCTGATTTTTCGTCAATATCCAAACATAAATTATTTAATTCTCAACTCACTTTCATCCAAATTCAATTTTATAAAATCAATTTTGTCAAAATAAATTTTTATCACCACGTAACCAAACTCAACATTTATATATATTCATCGCCGTGCAACAAAAAGCATTTATTTGAAAAAGAATAAAAAGTACCAGCAATACCAGCTCTGTAAGGCCCTTAGTTTTAAATTCTAATTTATGCAATTTTAGTATATTTTTGTGTGTTGATAAAAATTCAAAACTCATCAATTCAAAACCTCCATTTTTACCTAGATCTAAACTTCATCTCGCGAAGTGACAGAAGGGAAAGTTGCTCACCTCCACGCTGCGGTGCTATTGAGCTAACTTTGGAAGCGGCGTGCGAACAAAATATTTTACCGGAATTTATCGCGGTACCGTAATCGGTTGTTTAAGCTATCGTTAAGGTAAGGGCTCCTTCCAAACTTTTAGTTTGCATTTAGGACATTATATGTGATTTTATGGAAAAGAAATTCGATATGAATTGTGTGCGATATGAATTTAATTCGTTTATGCGTGAATTAGCGGAATTTAAAATTGACGCAGTTGAGACGTAATTTGATATGAATTGTGTGCGATTTGCTGAGATTGAATTAATGTGATTAATGTGGTCGATTTTGTTAGTAATGGTTGACAAAAAAAAAAGAAATTGATTTTGACGTGTTTGAGTTACGAAATGAGTTATTTTCAAATAAATGAGTTTGAACTTTAGTTGTGAACAAATTGTTATAAATATTCATGTTTATGTAATTAGCTCCTTGAGTCCCGAAAAGGAATCGAGACTGTTGGCACCGAGTTAGCGGTGGGGAGAACTCTGAGATATTAATGTTGTTTTGGAGATTAAAATTGGTGTGGTTTATGTGTTCATAATTAATATTATGAATTTTTGAGATGTGATTTATGTGTGGATTATGGTTGAAAATTTTGGAGATTAAATTTGGTGTGAAATTTTGGAATTCGAATTGATTGAATTTGTAGTGTTTGATGTGTGGATTTGCAGAAAATGAATTTAAGGTGTTTTATGTGAAATTGTTTTGATGTGTTTGAGGAGTGATTTGAAGAAATAAATTTGGTGTAAATGCAAGTTTGCAATTATGGAAATTAATGGGTGTATTGTGGTTGAAATATGACGAGTTTGAAAATGAGTAATTTGTAGTGATTTGGTGTGGATTTGTGGAATTTGAATTGTTGTATTTAATGTGGTTTGTAGATTGAATTTGATGTGAATTTGTTGGATTATGAATTAATATGTCTGAGTATGCTCTGTCAAAAGATTGAAAATTCATTAGTGTTAAATGAGTATTAAAAAAGGGGAATCTTTTAATAGCTGCATTTACTTAATGGTTGTGGTGAAAAGAGTCAGAGTATGCTCATGCATTTCATAGTACTTGGTAACCGTGATGGGCCACAAGATGATGCCATGTGAATAGTTGGTTCATCTTATCCTTGCGGGGATTTTCGCGTCGTGCCGATCTGTGAGAGATTGCACTCTTGTAAGTCGTGCTGATCTGTGAGCGATTGCACGCATAGAAAATTGTACTGGTCTGTGAGAGGCTGTACGATAGTAAATGGTGCTGATCCGTGAGAGATTGCACCTTGATAATTAGTACTGGTCTGTGAGAGACTGTACAATTATGATTTACGCCATTCGAGGAGGGTTTTGGTTTGGAATTCTGGAATCATGTGCATTGGCATATACGCATTTCATTAGGGTGCTTGGCACGCGAGTCATGTTTGATATACTGTGATGGTTGTATATACATACTCGGTTGTGGTTTGTAATTGTGCCGTATTTGATGAGTGTTATTGATTGACTTTATGTGGTAAGCGTTGAATGATATCGAAACATTTTCAAAACTGGAAATTATGCCATTTTCACAATTGTATTCGGATACAAGGATGTGGTATTCGAATGCGACAGTGCAGTTTGTTAAAAATTCCACTTTTCAACTTTGATTATGCATGTTTGGCATATGAAAATCCTTTCTAGATGTATGCTAAGTTGAAAGGTTATTTTGTGCATTTAAAATTTAAATGTTATGTGATATTTGTTCATTTCGGTTGGTGACCTTTACAATTATTGTGGAAATATGGGCTTTGCCCTCAGATGAGAATTAGGATCGTCCTACCAGTTAGTACTCTGGAGATGGGTACGGAGTTAGACTTACCTGACCACTGCTATGTCAGAAGGATTTCTGCGGGGCGCGTGGAGATCACTTGGGTTATAGTAGTTTTTTTTGTAGCATGATCATATTAGATGGCTGTATAGGGGCTAGATGTCTATCTGTTGTGGTTGTATTTATTTCATTCTGGAAGACTGTACCTATACCATATATTGTCAGCCTAACTTTGATTTTGATGGGTCCTTGTACCACTTTTTGACGTGACGTGGGGAAGTTAAAATTCTTGGGGCAGTACTTTTGTACAGGTGTCTGCCGAGAATACCCCAGGGGTATGAGCTACGTTGGATAGGTCTCATAGCCCCGGTGTATTTTTTTGTTTTAAATATTTTGGATTTTCATTTCAAAACCGTTTCCGCTGTTTGTAATTATTGTTGACTTTTGTCGTTGTGATACGACTTAAATATTTTATCCAAAGGTATTTATCCTTTATTATGAATTTGAATTTGTTTAAAAAAAAAAAATTGGGCTGTTACAAGTTGCATCCTTGCCAACTTCACAAATGGAATAACCATTAAACAGAGACATGAATCTCTAAACAATATCCAATTCAGCACAAACAAGCTAAACAAGCTAAACAGAGACATGAGTCAAATGATTTGGAAAGATTGTTGAATAAAGAATGAGTATATGAACATGTATTGGTTTGTATTTGAAAAACTTTTTAAAGAAATAAAAACAATAAAAAGAAAACAGAAATAAAAAAAACAGGACATACAAAAGCTTCGTGCTGTCTATGTTTGCCATCAAGTTTCTTCTTTGAGGCATTTTGACAAACACTCTGTGAGTGAATATTTTGACAAATAATATATGCAGAAAAAGAAAATATAAAGTTAACAAAAAAAAAAAACAAAAGCTAGGAGGAGAAGATGGATCAAAAGATAAGTAATAGAAAGGGAGAAACATCCGTTTAATAAAAATACCATAAATTACCTACAAACATCCATGAATCATGTAAACATAAAATAAAAATGAAATAAAAAATGAATCTAGAAAATCAAGACCAGTACCCACACTTTTGTTTGTTTGAGATGGAGGGTGGTCGCGAATCGGGAGGAATATGAGATGGAGTCTGGAACGCGATTTGGGGGAAATCAATCTGAGATGGAGATTGAAGGTTAGGTTGTGAATTTGGGAGAAATAAAAATGAAACAAAGGCGACGCTAAGGGTTTAGGAGGGAACTGAAACGTTGGAAATTGGAGTTTTTTGAAGTAAGATAAAAAATGAGAAGCATTTTGAAGAAAAGTGCAACTGTCATATTATGCATGTCACCTTGGTATATTTAATATATAATTTATTTATTAAAAGATAAATGTTAATTGAATTTGGTATACTTAATATATAATTTATTTATTAAAAGATAAATGTTAATTGAATTTGGCATTTGAGATACTTTCGCTTTTTATGTAAGTATAAATTAAAGCTTTTTGTCTTTATCTAGCAGTGCAATTTTTTATCTTATTTGATTGAAGTTATCGAACATTTTGTATCATCATTTTAGAGATTTTAACCCCGAGATTATTTAGTGTGATATGCTATCAAATTTGAATTGACGTTGATTTGAAATTTACAACTATTTAAACTGTAATATAATACTACTATAATAATATCATATATAAGCATAAATAAATACGATTACTTACTTTTTTTTTTTTTGTATAAAGTTATAATTTAGGTTAGTTGAGATAAAATGTCTCGCCAAAGTGTCATTTACGTTAAGTTTGTAAGATGATATATAATTAATTGTTTTTTTTAATATAATTAAGTGTTTAGTTTAGTTTAATTTTAATTCGGTGTCAACATTAATTTGTTATTTAGATAAACCTATTCTTTACAACTTTATTTTTCTTTAATTATTTCAATTATATTTATTTACAATACTTTTCATATGGATTGACCTATATTGACATTATCTACCACTATTATTAATAATTAGACTTAATTGCAGTTTTAGTCCCCCTATTTATACTGATTCACGAAATTGGTCCTCCTATTTTAAAAGTCGACAGTTTTGGTCCATCCCTCTGATTTTTTAGCTAAAAATTGATGACGTAAGATGTTTTGAATAACATGGCATATGATACGATGATGTAGAGTGATTAACACCCATAAAATTGGAATAACACATCGTAAAAACTTAACTTTCAACTTCAATTTTTTTTCGTATTTTTTAATTTAATTAATGACATATGAATAATTAATGGATCTAGATGGTTTTATATCATAGAATTGTATGTCACGTCATTTAAAATATATCAAATCGTCATTTTTTAGCTAAAAAAATCAGAGGGAGGGACCAAAACTGTCGACTTTTAAAATAGAGAGACCAATTTCGTGAATCAGTATAAATAGGGGGACTAAAACTGCAATTAAGCCTAATAATTATTTACTATAAACATGTTTTAATTTAAATAATAATAATAATAATAATAATAATAATAATAATAATAATAATAATAATAATAATAATAATAATAATAATAATAATAATAATAATAATAATAATAATAATAATAATAATAATAATAATAATAATAATAATAATAATAATAATAACTTTTATATCTATCACTTTGGATAATTATCCAGCAATGTCTTATCTATTTGATAAATTCAAATTCAAACCTATCACAATTTATATATGATTTTAAAGATTTTATAAAAGGTAAATTTTACCTGGGCATGGCACAGGATATTACACTAGTTTATAGAGGAAACTTTCATGTCAAACTATAAATCATAAATCATTTTAAAGAGACCAAGTGATGAAAGCATTGTGTATAGAGATAGAGAAAGAATTTACATGCATGAATCCACTACAACAAATTTGACATATAGTGACAGCACTCGTGGGCAAAGGTTTGAAATATGTAGGTATAGGTCAAAAAACATATACCGATAGCATTTTTTTAAATTGTCTATAGTTGAACAATACCAACCGTATTTTACCGTCACTATAATCTATAGTGACGAGCGTTTGTCCGTTGGACAAAGCTAAGCGTTTTTACCTACGACTTTTGTACCGTAAGCATAAGAACTTGCATAACTTTATAAATTATACACCTATGGTTTTGTCTTCGTCACTATACAGTTTAGTGAGATTTGAATTCTGTGGGTATAGATTTTGACAATAATTTTTTTTTTTGGACAAATATTTTGTTATATAGTAATTTTATTGTGCAAAATGAATCAAATTACAATGGAAATACACAATATATATATATGAATCAAAATAAAATAAAAGTTCAATATTATATATTCAAAATTAACATAAAGTCTTACAAACATATATATGAAATTGAAAATAGTTAAACCATTTCTAAGAGTACTTTAGAGTATTTACTAATCATAAAAAAAATTGTCTTACTAACATAACAACGTCTTATATAACCATTTCAAAAAATTTAAGAAAATCACGTCTACCTAATTGCCAAAACTTTATCCTCATCAACAAAATAGCTTTTAATCTACACCTACAAGCAATAAAAAGTAAAATAAAAACACTATTCGAATGTAAAAAATAAAGAAAATAATAATTTTACTGAAAATTAATTAAAAGCAAAACTAAATAACTTTTTCAATATCTTCGTTGTTGTTCGAACTAGGAGAATTCAAATGATTAGGAGCACTAGAAGCATCGAGAATCTATCACGAAAATAGAAGATATTAAATATAAATAAGATAAATGTTAAACCTTCAAATCAACTTGTATGTTACATATGAAGATCAATAAAAAATTATATACCTGTCGCGTAGCTTGGATTATGTCATTCACATCTTCTCTAGAAAATCGATTTTGAATCAAGGTCATAACATTTGCCAACAAACTTTCCATATGTTTAACTCTATCACGTAACTCTTCATTTTCAGACATGGAAACTTTTGATTTTTTATATTTAGAAAACTTGCCCCTACGTCGCACATGTCCTTTCTTAGAAGGTCCTTGTACTTGAGAAAATAAATCATTATTTCAAGACACAGAACCTTGTATGTTTTAGAGTGATTGAGATGTTCCAACCTCATTACTATATTTGCTCAATTCTTCCTGAAATGTAAATGAATCCATAACAAGTATATTAAGAAAGCAATATCCTAGATTAGCAAAACAACAACATGGAGTCCTTCCAATATTATAACAACTAGCAGATTACAAAATTCAGCACTTGAGTAGCAACTGGCGATCACTTTTGTAGCCTTTTCATTGACTATTGACCTATCTTTACGAGTACGAGTTTCAACGTAAATCTCTTCACGTATAGGTACCACTCCTTTGCTCTTTTTTTTCTTTCTAAACCCAAACAAACAAGTTAAATGTATTTTATTTTTTAATTACAATTCACCGCATGAAAAGTACAAATCGAAACAAACCTTTTGGGAGACTTTTTGTACCCATACAATGAACATCTTCGAACTTAGCACGATTTTGTCTATTAATTTGACTTACTTTCTGCATTTCATATAAGAAATATTATTCGACATAATGAATCAGTTAATACTTATTTGAGACATGATAACATTTATGACTTACTTGTCCTTCATCAGAAAACCAACGACGAACCAAATCACGATATTGATTTGGGTCAACCATATTATCAGTTATTGCAGTTGCAACTTCATCTTCTGTCTTACTTGGATCATATGCCTTTGACTTTAAATCACTTTTCCACTGCCTTAACTCAATGAACAATAATAATACCTCTATTAATTTCAGCATTTCTTCTTTGAAACTCATTGGCATATCTTTCCATGATTTGTAGCCGATTGGAGCATATTGATGCCTTCTAATCACACTACCTATGAAACGGGTAAGAGTTGTTGCTTCATTTCCAATCGGTCGACCGTGGTTTTTCAAATGAACAATTATGACATCACCATATTCCATCTCCCATACATCTAGCATTCTTATTGGACCTCTAACACATTTAGGTTCTACATCTACAAGTAAAACAAAAGTCATAAAAGCATAAATCACTATGTTTACATAAATAAAGTATAACAAATGAAATGATATAAAATTTATACTTTTTTCAATTGGTTCTTCTTCAGCTTCTAAGTCAGAAGGAATAGAGTGAGATTCTATAGACTCATCTATGACAATTTCTGCAACATTACTTTCTTGCATGTTGGTTGAGTTTGTATGAGTAGGAACATTTTGTATTCCTTCGCTATCACTTGCCTGATTCCTAATGTTTAACTTTTTTCTTCGTGCCATTGCTGCTACAAATAAAAAAATATTTTTGAAATAATCTGAAGTAAGTATTATATAACACATTAACAAAAAATTGGACAAACATAAATGAACATGAAGTAAGTATTATATAACACATTAACAAAAAATTGGACAAACATAAATGAACATGGCATAAAATTCACGTCTAAAACATTAACTCAAGGTGCACACCTAAAAAATATTCTTCCATTCTTCCTCTTCCTCTTCATTTTCATTATCACCAAGATTAACAACATCCACAACAACTTCAAAGAAATCATTATCATCCTCAACTTCAAGCCTAACTAAATCAATAACATTATGAGTATCTTCACTAGTATCATGCATTATTTGCTCGAAAATTTCTTCAACTTTGTTAGATTCTTCATCACCCATATCATAGATATCCCTAACTTTTGCATTCAGAACAACAGGCCAATCCTTGTTTCTCTCATCATATACATAAAATACCTTTTTAGCTTGTGATGCAAAAAAAAAATGGGTCATCACAAATATTTTTTCAGTATGTTTTAAAAATTTGAAATTCACAAGTGTCAGCCCAAACATATCTTTCTTGACACCTCTCTTAATATCAACCCAATTACATTTGAAGAGAACAACCTTGTACTTACCAGAATAATCTAACTAAATTATATCAGTTAATTGTCCAAAGTAATCAATTTCATCTTTTGAAGTCTTAGTCTTTACAACTACTCCACTATTTTGTGTTTTCAAATATCTCTCTCTTCTTTGTGTGAAACCTGAAACCATTGATTGCATAACCAGTGTATCTTCTCACTACCTCAGATGGCCCACGAGCTAACCATCTAAGTTCATGAGTAACTTGTGGACTCATTTGTTCATCCAAACGCTGAATATAAAACATTATATGAAAATAAGTAAGTCGAAAATCATTAATCTTTAAAATAATACAACTCTTATATGCTCACCCTTTGTTGAAACCATTCAATAAATTTTTGACCATGCTGTTTATCAATTTCAAGTTGTGACAATCGCCGCGGCTGAGACTGTCTTTTTAGAACTGTAATATGTTCTCTAAAAATAATAATAGCGAAGTTAAAAATGCTATACAAAATATAAATTAGTATAAACTTAAATATGATTTGATGTCTTACTCTATAAATGGAGCAACTGCGTCACAATTACAAAGAACATATCTATGTGCTTGTGCTAACTCTTTTTTGTCAAGTTTAGTTCTACTCACTCTCTTTCGCTTCCCTAATTATAACTTTTGTTGTCTTTTACTCCCCAATGGTCTTCCAATAGGTGTAAGAAGGTCACATTATCAGACAATGTAGAATCAATTTCATCATCATTCCTTCTAGGTCTATTAAACCTTGTTTCAACGCCAGATAGATATTGCAAACAAAACGTCAAACATTCATTGGCCAAATAACCTTCTGCAGTTGATCCTTCTGGATATGCTTTATTACGTACAAAGGATTTAATAGTCAAAAGAAACCTGAAATTGAATTAATTTTAGATATCTATGCCTTTTTCATTAAGCAGATTGTTAATAATAAAAGATGCATACCTCTCAATAGGATACATCCATCGATATTGTACCGGTCCAACAACCTTGGCTTCATATGCCAAATGAATTACCAAATGCACCATGATAGTAAAAAATGAAGGAGGGAAAATTGTTTCCATATGACAAAGTGTCATAGCAATTTGAGAGTCCAATTGTTCTAGAAATTCCACACTAAGTACCTTAGAACAAATTTGCTTGAAGAAATTGCAAAAATCAACCAAAACTAAAGTGACTTTATTTGGCAATGTACCCCTTCATGCAATTGGAATAAGCTATTGCATCAAAACATGACAATCATAACTTTTTAAGTCAAATATTTTGTGTTACTTGATATTCACACAACGTGGGATGCTTGATGAGCATTCATCTGGAGTTTTTACATTCTTGAGGATGCTAAAAAAAACCATCCTTTTCTTTGTTAGTCATTTGATAGCATGCTCTTGGCCAAAACATTATACTACTTTTAGGGCTCGGTTGTGGGTGAAACATATTTCTTATGCCCATATCTACAAGGTCAGCTCGTGCCTTATAATTATCTTTGGACTTTCCTTCTTGGTTTAACAATGTACCTATGATGTTATCACATACATTTTTTTCAATGTGCATAACATCAAGATTGTGACGTAATACATTATATTGCCAATAAGGCAATGTGAAGAAAATACTCTTGTTTTTTCTAGGTTTTGCCCCATTTGCTAGACCTTCTTCTCTAGATTCATCCATTTGCCTTAAAATATCACTTCCATCAAGTCTTCTAGGAGGATTCCTTAACTCTCGCGTTCTACCAAAATCTCTACTATTTAACCTCCATTTATGGTTGGGAGCTAACCAACGACGATGACACATGTAACAATTTTTTTTACCATGACGTAACCATCGTGAGGTTGTTTCAATACCACAACATGGACATGCATATTGACCTTTAGTACTCCATCTAGACAGGTTAGCGTATGCTGAAAAGTCATTAATAGTGCACATTATACAAGCATTAAGTTGAAATGTCTCTTTCTTATAGGCATCAAATGTTTCAATTCCATTTTCCCATAAGTCTTGCAACTCTTGTACTAATGGTTGTAGGTAAACATCAATATTATTTCCGGGACCTTTAGGACCAGGAATTAGTAGTGATAACATGAAGAATGATTGTTTCATGCACATCCAAGGAGGAAGATTATATGGAATTACCATAATAGGCCAAGTGCTATGAGTAATACTCATAGTCTTGAAAGGATTGAACCCATTAGAAGCCACACCTAATCGAACATTACGAGGATCTGATGAAAATATCGAATATCGAGCATCAAACTCTTTCCAAGCAAGGGAGTCAGCAGGATGCCTAAGAAGACCATCATTCAAGCGACCCTCATGGTGCCATCTCATCGACTCAACAACTTTGGAGGACATGAACAACCTCTGCAGCCTTGGTTTCAATAGGAACCATCGAAGAATTTTTGCTGGTAAGTTCTTTTGCTTTTGAGAAGTCTTCATCTTTAGTTTGTACATACTTGATCATTTATATATCTATCCCAATATAGTATGCAATCGTTGGGACAAGCATGAATCTTCTCATACCTCAATCCTAACCCTAAAATTATCTTGTTAGTTTCATTGTATGACTTTGACAAACTATTTTCTTTTGGTAAAACATCTCTTAGTAAACCTAACAACATAGAAAATGATTTGTCACTCCATCCATGAAGAAACTTTAAATGATACAAATGTATGATAAATGATAGCTTGCTATACTTCCTACAGTTTGGGTAGAGGATTTTCTCATTCTCCCTCACAAATTGGTAAAACTTAGATGTTTCTCTGACTTCTGGATTCGTTCCACCTTCACCAAAAAGTGGCTCTTCTGTAGAATCAATTCCAAAAATATCATTAATTAACCCATCCATGTCATGCTCCATTTCTACACGTTCGGTTGTGCTGCTTGAAGTTATAGGCTTCTCACCATGAAATACCCATCGCCTATAACCTCTAAGAAATCCACGTCGTGGATTAGTTAAGTGTTCGTAAACAATTCTACGGGAGTGTGAGTGACAATTGGCACAATTTGTTTAAGGGCACATTATTTTTCCATTGATTTCTGAATTTGGAAAAGCAAATTCAAGAAATTCATTAACCCTTGAATATATTCTACACTTTGTTTTGATTCATCACCCATCCACCCTCTATGTGCCATTTGACCAAATGTTGAACAAAAACTAACAAAAACGAAACAAACAAGAAAGGAAAATCAAAACAAAACAAACCAGAGCAAACATCAAAGCAAAGGGAATATATATGAGCTAAAATTTGTGTACCTTAATTTGAATGAAACATATTCAAACTTAATTTGAATAAATTTACCGTGAAGCAAGAAAATATATATTTAGTTGACTAGAAGATTTATGGCATAAAGAAGGAGTTAAGCATATATTGTAATCATGTTATTCAATTAAATGACATAATGTTCAAAATTGGATCACATAATGTTCAAAATTCCACAGACATGTAAATCGCGTGCCAATACATTGTCTTGAACAAGAAAAACAGAAGAGATGGTACCTTGATTTGTAGACCAAGAACCTTTAAATGTACTTCTTCAGATGTAAAGGCAAGATTATTGAATTCAGAAGTCCTTCAAAAGTTCAAACTAAAATAGCATCAAAATTAATAATCAATTACATTAGATTGAGAAATATTAAAGTTATGCTATAAATTAAAGTTATGCTATATATTAAAGTTATGCTATAAATTAAAGTTATGTTATATCATTATAACAGGACATGTAATATCAGTATAAATTGAACAAAACATTGATCTTAAATCAAAAGAGAGGATTGATATTTTTAAAATCAACATGAGTCATTTTAGACATGATAAAATGATATATCATTTATCTAATTATTGCAATATTCTCGTTTATATTGCTGAAAAATTAGGGCTTTTTAAGCAAAAAACACAAAATTGTAGAAAAATTGCAAAAAAATTAGGGATTTTTAAGAAAAATTGCAAAAAGATGTATACCTTGATTCAAGAGATAATTGGAGGTTGGTATCATGAAGGTTACATGTTGATAAGATTTCTGGCCGGGTGCGGGGAGTGTAGATTGCAACGGCGGCGACCGCTGAGGTTGCTCGTTGAAGGAAGGTTGTTAGATGAAGATTGTTGCGGTAGCGGCGGTGCCAGCGAGAGTGAAGAGTAATCACAAGTTTTCCATCAATGATTCTTGATGAAGTAGCTTCCTTGATGTTGAAATAAGCTCTGCCAAGAGTAAGTGACCGCTAGGGCTTTTTATCAATATGGTTTAGCGCTACAATATGGTGCCTAGCGCTAGACAAATAAAAATTTAGGCGGTGCAAATGTTGGATTTTTCCTTTAGCAAATGCTAAGTGCTAGGGGTGTACAAAAGACGAGTTAGGTCGAGTTTGGCGTGTCCCTTACCCAGTCCCAATATTTCATATGGCCAAATTTTAAACCATAATCCGTCCTTTAACCCGAGCAAATCAGATGAGTTGCGGGTTTAGTAAGGACAAGATGAAATAAAGAAGAGACCGGGTTGGTCCCAAGACGAGACGCCAATAGTAATCCTTAAACTTTATTTTTAGAAAAATAATTAAACATAAAGTAACTCATAATAAGTCACATATGGTTACCTCTTGCCAATTCGTTCAAAAGTAGTAACTCATGACATTGTTTTATAAAGATTTAAATATGTTTTTGGTCCCTGTAAATATAATAGTTTTTAATTTTAGTCCCTGTAAAATTTTTTGTTTGGATTTCATCCCTGTATTATCAGAGAAATTTATGTTTGGTCCGTAACGTCAAGTGGACGTTACAAAAAAACGTTAATTAACAAAGGGAAACGTGGACCAAACGTTTAAATATGTTTTTGATCCCTGTAAATATAACAGTTTTCAGTTTTAGTGCTTCAAAAATATTTGTTTGAATTTCATCCCTGCAATATCGAAAAAATTTATTTTTGGTCCTTAAGGTCAAATGGACGTTACAAAAACGTGAACTGACAAATAGAGGAAAACGTAGAATACAAATTTAAATAATTATTCTAAACAAATTTAACCGAAACAATATTTAAATAACAAATAAAAATAAGTATGCAAATTATTCTAATATTTAAATTAATATTTCCATTGGAGTGCTACGATTGGTCCATGTTTTTCTCTATTGGTCGGTTCACGTTTTTGTAACGTCCATTTGACGTTAAAGACCAAAAATAAAGTTTTTGGATATTACAGGGATGAAATCCAAACAAATATTTTTCAAGGACTAAAACTGAAAACTATTATATTTACAGGGACAAAAAACATATTTAAATGTTTGGTTCATGTTTCCCTTTGTCAATTAACGTTTTTTTGTAACATCCACTTGACGTTAAGGACCAAAAATAAATTTTTCTGATATTGCATGTATGAAATCCAAAAATTTTTTTTTACAGGGACTAAAACTAAAAATTGTTATGTTTACAGGGACCAAAAACATATTAAAACCTTTTATAAACTATAAGTTACTAAGTTAGTGATTTGATTTGTAATTTTTTTTTAAAAAGGGTGAATCAATAATAACAAAAAATAATTATTTTTTTTTAAAGTAATTTGAGACGGGACGGGTAACCCGAGGAGTAACCCAAACTCGATTCTTTTTCTACCTTGTTCTTACTTTTGGGACCGGGTCAGACCCATCCCATTGCTTACGGGCCAAGATGGGTTTGCGGGATGGATCAGGTCTTGTACACCCTTACTAAGCGCTGTTTGAGGACGCCTAGCGCTATGAAACAAAATGCATTCATCTATTTCAATGCTCATTCCCACATAAAAATTTCGAAGAATATTGGAAAAATCAAAGAATAACCATAAAGTATACCCACTCCAAACTTAGAATGTTGTTTGTCCCCAAACAACCACAATATCACATTCAAGCAAATTCCCTCAAAGAAGCATCTCCCTCAACTCTAACTAGATGAGACAATTTTTTTTTTTTTTGGCAAGGGCTTGTAATAAGACTTACTTAACTAGAAAAAAATGGGATTAAGGCTAGAAAAGGCTAAAAACAAATATTATAATGAATGGTAGGTCCATTTGGCTTTAGTTGAATAATAAAAATAATAATGCCTCGATGTATATAAACAAGCAAGTATAACAACATATAGAATTAAGTCAAATTGTGTAGAATGTAAACATGTAATGGATACACACAACAAAGAAAATAAACACTAAAGGCTCAAATAGCTTACAAGGTTATGAGAGAGAGTGAGACAACAATATCACACAAAGTTTCACTCTAATTGAAATTACAAAGATCTTCACTCTAGATGCGGGGGTATGAACCCAAGCTGCATTGTGGGAAAATTCTTCTGCGGTCTACAATTGGCTAGGCCTAATATTTAGGTTTAATGCTTGACACATATGCAGTAAATTGTCTTGCATAGTTCTAATATGGAGGACTTTGTAAGTTCTTTAAGGGGTTTTCATATTTCTCTCTATGGCTCTCATCGTTTCATCAACATGCTCAACATGTGGTTGGGGTAGCTATTTGGAGCTTCCCTCACCTTGTTGGGGGCGCATTTGCTACGTAGACCGTCTAAACAACTTTTTATCTTGATGATTAAATTCTCCCACACATCAGTACTTAAGTGCATATTAAGAATCAATGACTGAGGGATTCTTAATAACAAGGAGGGATTGCAAATTGACATTCTCCTTTTCACACAACAAAATGAATAGGAGAGGGAATCCTAGGGCATTAAGACGCGGAATTGATAATGCTTTGAATTTGTGCCTGAATAATTTTGCCCACATCTATCTTTCTCCCTTTCATTATTGCCTGAACAAAAGTTGTTCTTTCAATTCTAACATCTAAAACATTTGAACATGGCAGAAGGTTGGAAGAGATAAATCCTCCCCAAATCCTTGGACCAACAAAACGTGGCAAGAAAATATTTTCTTATGTATCTTGAATGGATCTAAGGCCTAGTTGGTGTCTGTTACGCACAACTAGGTTATCGGTTCATTAATATTCTAGTCGCTTTGGAACTCCGACCATTGATCATGACCTTTGGAAAACCATGTTTTTAAATTTGAGTTAATGGTTTTTGCATCAAAAGCCACTCATTTCCTCTAACAAAGCTCTTCCCTTTTGGTGTTTCTGGTCGTGGGCAATAAGCATTACAATATTATTCAACAACGATATCTTTAACTTCCGTCTTTGGATATGAGACAAATTGATTCCAACCTCTTAGGTGAACTTGTTCAACAATTTCAAGTGTATCTTCGATTGAAACCCAAAACGTTCTCTCTAAAATAATGTTTCAGTTGGTAACTTATTGATTGGGACATAGAAAGCATAACCAAGGAAGGAAGCATAGAGAATATTCAAGGTCTTGGAACTCCAATGACAAGAGCAATGTCAAAAAAGGCAAATGAGACTCTAAATAACTTGATAGCCCCTTTATTTGAAGCAAGTCCAACTCATGAAGAATTAAAACCCAAGATAGTAAATTGTTTAATCCAAATTGAAGAAGTTAAGGAATGAATGTTGCATCTATGTGATTAAATTTTAAAATGAGTTTTAAATAAAGTAGTAGACTGAATTATTAAGAATATTTGAGTCTAATTGTAAAAACTTGATCGTTAGGCCAAATTTAGAGAACTTGTAATGTGGTGCCATTATAAAAGGCAAACCCCTAGTTGATGCAAAGGGGATTTTTGAACATATTTGTTATTTTGTGAGGCTTTTCTCTCCAGAGTTCTAGAAATAATTCACTTTGAACTTATCAAGGTTGTTAATCCTTGTGGTGTTTTTCTCGGCTTATCAATCCCTAAATTATGGCGCCGTTTTGTTCTTGGTTTATTTGCTGATTTATAATTTGAAACATTTAAACATAAATTATTGCACACTACCTGTTTGAGAAAATTCCTAAGAGTATTTTTCAATCACATTACTACTGTAGAGTGTAAACATGTGAGTTATGTGGTGAGTTCCTTTTCTTTCACTTTTATTTGTTTGTTGTTTAAATATGGCAAGAATAGGTGGTGATGACAGCCCTCCTCAAGGGGGAAACAACATATTGTTAGTAGAGGCTATAAATGCTCAAATGCAAAGGATGTAGAGGGAGTATACTGAAGATTTACATGCTAGAATTAAACAGTTAGAAAATCAAGAAAAAAATGGTGATGATGGAGGTAGAAAGAGGAGAAGAAAATTGAAGGGGGTGGTAGAGGAGGTAGAATAGAGGGAATGAAGCTTAAAATACCATCGTTTCAAGGAAAGAGTGATCCGAAGGCTTACCTTGATTGGGAGCCATGAAATTTACTGATTATGCATTAATTTGGTATGACCAATTACAAAAAGAAAGACTGAGGTATGAAGAACCATTGGTCGATAGTTGGGTGGAGATGAATAGGTTAATGCACAAGAGATTTGTTCTTTCTTACTATCACAGAGACCTTCAAAATAAGCTCCAAAGGCTCACACAGGGTAGTAAGAGTGTGGATGATTACTATAAGGAGATGGATGTGTGTTTAATTAGAGCCAATATTAGTAAAGATATGGAATCTACTATAGCACGTTTCTTACAAGGGCTGAATAGTGATATAAGTGATCTTGTGGAATTACAAAATTATGTGGTGTTGGAGGACTTAGTGCATCAAGCCACTAAGGTAGAACAACAACTAAAGGTAAAGGGTGTCATGAGAAAGAGTTCTTCTAACTTTAATGCAGTGGTTCAATTGGTAGTGGGAATGGAATGAGGCGATACTTATCCCCTAGGTACCATGCTCGAATCCCACGTAAGGCAAAAACTCGCTATTTCCAACGGTGAGAAAGGGGGGGCGAGAAGGTCATGATTAATATTGCCGATAACGGTAAGGGTCGGGATGTTACAGAATACTTCAACCTAGAACAAGACGTAGCTTTAGATGATCTAGTTAAGGAATTTTGGAGGTTTGTTGATGCAAACAAAGACGGAGAAGTCTCAAGTACAATGTTAGGGATTCCAATCAAGATCACTCAACAATCCTTCATTTCCATTAAAAGATGCCCAAATGAAGAAATGTTGATTGAGAATGGTTATGATTCAAGGTTTGGCTATTTCAAGATCAACAAGGAGTTGTTTGAAGATCCTAAGGTGAATTCTAAGTATGTACACTTAAAACCTAAGTACAGGGTACCCTTCCAAATTCTGATTGGGAGTGTGGTACCCAAAGGTGGGTTTGTGGACCATGTTAGCAAAGACCACAAGGGTCTAATGTAGAATATATCTTAGAGGATTAAGACCAATATTCCAAACCTGATTTGGGAACACATGAGGTCATGTGTCATAAACTCTTGGTTAGGAAAGATCAGAACTTTCCTCTACCTTAGACTCATCATTATTGTACTAATGAGAACTCCCTTTATTCAAGCTCTAGAAGAAGTATGAGGAGTTATTCAAAAAGAACACCTAGTTTCTTCATCTCCACCCTTGTTCAATATTTCAAATATCATAAAGATGCAGCTAATCTCTCCTAAAGAATTAGTTTTGGAGTATTTGAGGGTGTGTCAAGTCGGCCAAGAGATGGCTCCATTTTGCCTCCCTTTATCAAATGTTGCTCAAGTTTTTGAGAAGAAAACGAAAAGGGTTGCCAAGACGTTGAGTATAGAAGAAGATGAGGAAGAAGAAACCAATGCATATGAGGACGTAGCAAACATCATTCTGAGGAAGAAACAGAAGGTAACACCAAACTCTGAGCAAACCACTCTTTCTGCTATTTTTGGTAATACGATTAATAACGAACAACCTAGTAATCACCAATTCCTAATACATAAATAAACCAAATCTCTTTATTTCACATCTTCTTCAATAAGAGTCCTCCTTCTTTAAACATTCATCTGATACAGTGATGACGAAGTTTTCATGTTCAGAGTCCTACCTTTTGACTTGTCAAACCTAACTAGGGAAAAAGAAGATTATGTAGGTTCCCTTATCTCTAATTATTTTGACTTATTTGGTGGAACTTTCTCTGAAAATATATTTGGAGATATAATCTTCCAAATATAAATCTATGATACGATTGTCGGTGCTCCAACCTTCCTTCTTTATTGCTTATAGATTTCCATCAAATCTAGAGGATTCATAAAAAATAAGGCACAAGTCTTTCAATGCTCTGTTCCTTACTGCCTACTTGTATTCAAGGTACTTAGCAAAGGAAAGAGACATTAACATCCCAAGGTTGCACAAAGTGAAACTTTGAATGCATTTTTTATACCTTTTTGTATAATCCGTCTTGGTTTTAACTTGATTTTGTTTGATTCTATTTGATCTACCTGTTGGAAACAAGTTGATTTTATACTTAGAGTTTTATGATAACAAAAGTATTTTATGAGAACAATATATTTGACTTCAAAGAGTATGAAGGAAGATTCATGTTTTTTAAGAAAATCTAAAATAAGATTTGATTCAAATTTATAATTGAAGAAAATCTCAAATAAGATTTGATTTAATTTGTAATTGAAGAAAATCTAAAATAAGATTTGTTTCATATTTATAATTGAAGAAAATTTTTGACCAAGTTGAAAAGAAGATATGGTCAAGATTTAGAGAAGATTTGATCAAAATTTGAAGAAGATTTAACCTAGTTTTGAAGAAGATTTGATCAAGATTTATCTACAACAAAATATGAACGGAATCAATATGAAAAATTTACAAACGCAATTTGAACAAAATACGAACATAATCAATCTGAAGAATTTACAAACTCAATCTAAAAAAAATACGAACATAATCAATCTAAAGAATTTACAAACTCAGTCTAAACAAGATACAATTCAAAATTAAACAAGGACTAAATTGAAGCTCCAATTTTAACTATAAATAGATACTCAAGGCTGAAGAAGAAGATCAACAAAAAATCAGATGAGAGTAGAAGAACTTAAACTCAAACTCCAATTTCATCTTAGAGTTCAAAGAGAGAACTTTATCATAAAAATTCATACTTTACTTAATGTTTATCAAAAAAATTAGAACTTTATCACATATAACATAAAAATTGATACTTTACTTCTTAAAAATCGTATATTATATATTAAACTCAACGCAAAGGATTGAGGTTTCATTATTTTAATTCATTAGTCTACATTTATTCCTTTCAAAAAGCAAGTAATCACAATTATTAATTTCATATCATCCAACCAACGGTCTAACTAAAATTTTTGAGGGGAAAACCCTTACCTTGGCCGCTTTTCTTCCTAGTAACAAAGCTCTAAGCAACCACAAAGATGTTCACAAGAAAAAGAAATTTCAAGCTTTGGATGCACGTAGAAGAGGAGGTGTGTAGGTGATGGTTGCTAGGGTTTTGGTATTCCTTTCTTGTTATTATTACTGAGTATAGAAATATTGTGGACTTTAGGAAAAAAATTAAAGTGGAGATTATTGGGTAGATAGTGTTGGGCCTAAATAAAGAATAGAAGGGAGAAAATATTTTTTTTTTTGTTAACCTTGATCATAAAAAATCAAGCCACAAACTTCTAGCCAAATTTCTACTCATTCATATAGGTTGGGTCACACCAAGCCACAAACCCTTAGCCCAAATTCTTCTTGCACTAAAGATATAAAGAAAACATCTATATATATATATATATATATATATATATATATATATATATATAAAAC